>OY754333.1:63292486-63806773 GCA_963573305.1 Pyrrhosoma nymphula
CAAGACTAGTAAAGACAACTTAAGGGACGATTCAATTTTTTCTGAGATCCTTGTAGACTTATCTGGACTTGTCCTGGCTGGAAAATATGAGCCAGTTAAATGAAATTTGGAGAAGTTTCTTAAATTGGTGAAGGGAAAATATAAACCAAGATTCGTCAAAATCTGAGCCGGTGGGTGTCTTGGTGTGGTTGAACTGACATGGAATGACGGTGATGTAAGTGCACTCAAATTCAGTATGCAAAAATTGTGGGCTCGCATCATCTTCTGCAGGAGAGTAACATTAGGTAAAAAATCCTTCCATTCTGGCATGCCTAAATGATATAGGCCCATGCAAACGTAGCTGAAAAGTAGTACATACATGTTTGTAATTGAATGTATAATTGTCGGCCCTGGTGGCGACGGGGTAACGTCCTCGCCTGCCAATCCGAGGGTCGCGGGTTTGAGTCCCGCCTGGGTGGATTTTTCTCCACCCAGGACATGGATGTTTGTGTTCGTCTGTTGTTAATGCTACCTCACCCAATGTAAGAGGCTATTGTGAGCTGTTTTCTAGGTAGTTGAAAATAAATAAATAAATAATTGAATGCATTCCAGCAAACATGTAAAATGACATCAGCAACTAAAATGTCATTATAACAATGCTAAAATGAGCTTATTCTCTATTTATTCAAACACCCACAACCAGTGTGGTCACTTGATTAGTGATTTTACCATTCCACCTATTAATTCCCTTACTTAAGTATTAATTTGCTTGGAGTATTATGTATATGGTTTCGGCTTCTGCAATATTAATGCGTGCTGTATTTGTAGTCATAAATTGAGAGAAGAAAATTTAGCAATTTATCATCAATATACCTTAATTATATGTTAGACTTTAAATGTATGATTTTGAATATCAATTAATTTTGTCAAATATTGCCCAAGGGATAAGGCTTCTTGGACTGAGAATTAAGTCACATACCTATGGCTTCCTGGGCCGATTCTCCAACCACCTCTGAACTCTGAAATTGGCTCAATGAAATCTGTGGATTAAAAAAATCCTCAAGGTCGTGACTTCACATTGAAAGCATTCATTTGAAATTCTTTGTATTGCTATCAAATTCTTTTTATTTCAGCATCCAGGAACCAGACGTATGGAGTTCATGGTTATGATAATAACCTTGATAGTATGCATTCATTCTTCTTTGCTTGGGGACCTCTCTTTAGGAAGGGATTTGTTGTTCCACCATTTGAATCAGTAGATCTCTTTCCACTTGTTTCCAAAATTTTGGGCCTTCCACCTCATCCAGTCAATGGTTCATTGGAAGGTGTAGAAAGTATGCTGGTGTCAACAAATCCTGAAGGTTTGACAATGGAGATGGAATCTACCTACATACTGACAGGTTAGTGTGAAGTCAAAATTATTACCAGTGTTTTCATGTGTTGTTCTATTGATGACACCTCTTTGTTTAAATGCTCCTCCAATCACAAGGAAATAAAAAATTTTAATTCTTGTACAGTGGGGTGACATCATAAAAATTACATTTATTTTAATGCAGGATCATTTGAAAGTCTCGTCTTTCCTAATGCTAGTTCCTGTAGGGTTTTTTAATGACATCAAATTACAAAATACATAGAAACAGTAATGTTTCATTAGTATGAATCATTGAAAACCTGCACTGATCATTGAAGAATCAATGATTAAAGTCTTGGACACAGGTCTGAAAATTAAAAAATCTTACCATAGGGAGGTATGCCTTGTATGGTCTGATCTTGAAGTATTTATTTATTTAAAAATAAACCACATACAGCATGATGCCATTTTATAGTGGCACAAGTAACAACATACGCAAAAACATAAACAAGAAGAAAATAAACAAATAATGTAACAAAATGGCAAGCCAGAAAAGATTATTTTATTTGGGAATGAGATATGGCTTGGTTATCGAAGTTGTTGGAAGATAAGGAGAAAGGGTCAATCCTCCGATGAATTCATCGTGGTGAATATTTTTGAGTCTACCATCTCAGGTTCTTCCGCATTTTCTACCGGTTTTCTGCTAAGGTTCACCTTGCCTGGCTCGCTTAGGTTTTTAGCAAAACATCCCCTGAATCTATTTACTAGGAAGCAGCCTGCTCCTTTATCTTGCACTGACAGGTTCTCATTTACGTCTATCTTGTCCTTCCGGATCCATGACTTCTCTTTCACCCTCCACACCTGAGAGTTCTTTTCTTTCCTTATGTCAACATTTTCTCTGGAGATAGTGAGTCTCCCGAACTCCTTTACGACTCGAATTCCCAGATGGTCTAATGCACTCCGCCCTACGATGATACCATCCTCCTATTCACATCGTCCACCTTCAAGTTCATCTGTTTCGAGCTGATTTCTTTATAACTCCCGGATCCAAAGCCTACTAAACACTTTCGGCTCACCTCATACTCGACTCCTAGTTCTTCACCGACGTCTCTTCTCAAGGTGACAACATCGCTTCCTAAATCAACGAAGCCAGCGACCCGATCGCCATTTATATCTATCCACTTGTGGTACTCATCATTTATGTTGCAGTTGGGTCGTGTGATTTTCCTAATATTCCATATTTTCTCACTCGAGGTCGCTCTCGACGTTCCCTGCAGACAATCTTTCTGCAAATGTCCCGCCTGCTTGCACCGGTAACAGTCTCTCACGGGCTGCTTTCTGGCACTCCCTAGCAAGGTGGCCTCCTTCACAGCAATTGAAGCATATGCCCAGGCCTAGCGTTCTTTCACCCCTCACACCCTTGCCTTCGATCTTGTGGTCACTAGCTGCAGGAAGTCGATTCTGATAGGTTGCCTTTTCTCTCATTTTCTCCCTATCAGTGACACTCTCGTACCGCTTTATCTTGCATAATAGTCCTTCCACATCTTCGAAGTCACACATAGTCAACAGTTTTACTAGTTCTCAATCCCACATACCATTTAAAATGTATTTAATCAGGGATGCTTCATTTACTTCACCACGTCTAGCGATAGTCTTCATCGCGTAAATATGACTCATGCGTCTCGCCACACTGCATCCTTCTCTTTGTAAGGCTCAAGTGCACATCGACTTGGTCCTCCACTAATGAAAAACAATATAATAGTCCTCTCTTGAACACCTCCCAAGAGTGCACTTCATCGGCCATGCTATTCAGCCTTAGCTTCGCCACTCCTCGCAGTTTACTAACAGATTGGGCCAACAACACTGACTCGTCCCACCCGTATGCTGATGCAATGCTCTACTCGCCTAACCCATTGTGCTGCCATAAACTCTAGTGTTCATGAAGGTTCAAACTCCGGCAATAATCGTTCTGCTATTTCCCGATGCGCTACCATGCTCCTCTCAAGAACTAACTATGCCCATTTACAAGCTCGCGCTCGCGTTCGTGAAGTTTCCTTTCTCTTGCTAGCAATTCTCTCTCGTGTCGCAACAAGAGCTGTTCCCTCTCCGCGGCGCACCCAAGGAAGCTACTCTCTCTGACAGGTTCCCACCAGTTCAACAGCGGCGGATCTCTCCCTCTCGGAGGCCAGGTGACCGTAGCCTCGCGTGGTCGCTTACCATGACCCATTGCCTGTATAGCCTCCCCGGCAGTTTCTCGCACGCCCAACGGCATCAACTCACCCAAAGTCCACATGGCCGTAGCCTCGCGCGGTCTCTCGCTAAACTCCCTTGCCCTTCTAGTCTCTCTCGCGGGGTCCCGACACACTCTCGCCAAGTCTGTCATGTCTCTTCCTTCTACTCGCAGGGCCCCGTCGTAGCTTCCTACTCGACACTCGTCCCACGATGCCATTGTTGGACTAGCTATCACTATGACTTCTAATCACACTCTCTCACCTTACTCGGTTTGAACTGGGTAGGGTTTGATGTTCTCTTATCCCTTAATGGCTGGCTGGGCACCTATTTACTGAGGCCTGCTGGACACGAACCGCTCCGCGACACTCGTTCACTGCAGCTTGCTGGACACATATCTCACTGCAGGCTCTTTTGGACACTTTATCCCACTTCTGAACTGTGAGATAAATCAAGGATGGGTGAGGGGACGGATGTCAGGAAAACGGGGAAGGACACACAGATGACAGGACTGGCCTGGAATCCTCTGATTCTCTGGATCTCCAACGGACAGGGAGGGACTCACCAATCACTCAGAAATAACCACACTCATGCACAATGAAATAGCTCCCCGCTTTATTACGTGATCTCTACTACATTCGCAAGCCCCCTTGCTCACACGGTCACTCCGACCGATATTCTCCCTCATACACAGTCTCTCTTCCCGGACACGCACTGCTAAGTCTCATCACTCTCACATCCTCAACTCGACTGGCTCCTTGTAACGACACCGGCTCGCGATGTCGGTCTCATTCCCCGGCTCTCCGCCGGGGGGCAGCACCTCCTGGCTGCACCCATTCGACCGTAAGCTAACACATGGTTGAAAATTTGTTTTGTAAGTCTACTGTTGGCCATCCTCATTATGTGGCCTAAGAACCCAAATCTCCTTTTCCTTACCTCATGTGGCATTTTTTGCATGCTTCATTCTTATCAAGGTCATCATTCTTCCTGTTTTTAAAATAGTCTTTTTCTGTTTTCAGTTGTCCTTGGATTTTTCTGGTTCTTTCCTTCTTCTCTATCTTTCCTATTTCTCCTGATGTCATTGATAACATGTATCCAGTGGTATAGAGGCTTTTTGGCTTGATTACTGTGTTGTAGTGTCTAAATTTTGTTCTAATGGAGAGATTTTTCTTATTGTAGGGATCCTTAGTTGATTGGTATGCTTTTTCCATTTTTCTCACTCTTGCTTTGTTTGCTTAGAGCAAGTTGATTTTAATTATTGCTCCTAGGTTGTTTATTTTTCTACTTCATCGATACTTCCCCATTCTGTTATTAACACTTGAGGTGAGTTTCCTATGTTGGTCATGAATTTATTCTTCTCAAACTATATTTGAAGTCCAGCTTTCACCTCTATTTTTTTAGAATGATAATTTAAATTTTTCAATTATTCAAAAAAATTGTTAACATTATGTCTCTATATTTTTAGAGTAAATTGCAATGTCATCTGCAAAGGCCAAAAAATTTATACCTACCCTCTTAAATTTTGACCCCACCTGATATTGTGATGGAGTCCCTTTTCTTTGAGCTTCTCCTCCCACACCCTTATTTTCTTCTCCAGGACATAGTTAGTACATATTTTTGTATATAGTGCAAATGTCATGAGTTTAGGTCAATAATATATACATATTTTTTTAAAACTTTTGCCGACGTTTCGGATTTTTATTTATAACAAATGATACATGATGTTAAATGTTTGACAATTCTTTTTTGATTACATAATGGTTAATTTACAGTCCTTAAATATAAAAATACATAGACATTCAAGATTGTTACCTTTAAAGTAACACTAAAGTTCAACTTTGTGCATTAGCAAATCATGCAATTACAAATAGTCACGCATTTAATTTCGAAGAAGCCAAAATTTTAGACTCAGAACCAAATTTATCAAAAAGATTATTCAAAGAAATGTACCATATATCCAGAAATAAAAAAAGTTGCAAAAAAAGAACAGACATTAATTATCGAAGCAACATTTATCACAATTTAATAAATGACATCTAACTTTCAACAAAAAAAATGGATCCAAGCAACCAAATTAGAATTGTAAATAAAAACAGCACCAATCTTTAAAGGTAACAATCTTGAATATGTCTATGTATTTTTATATTTAATGACTGTAAATTAACCATTATGTAATCAAAAAAGAACTCAAAGATTTAACATCATTTTTCATTTGTTTTTTAGCCCTGAAGATGGATAAATAAAAATCCGAAACGTCGGCAAAAGTTTGAAAAAAATATGTATACATATATTATTGACCTAAACTCATGACATTTGCACCAGAAGTATATAAAAAAGAGGTTGAGAATAAATACCATTTGAGTACATATTTTTATGTCTTGGCATCTAAAATTTACATGGTTTCCTTGTCTTTCACACAACATTCATGATAAATATATTTTGAGTTAGTTAAGAATAACATATTGATTTACATCATTAATACATAAATGTATAGAGCATCAGTTTTTATTTTTATGTTTTTTACAGGAGGAATTGTTGTACTGGTGCTTGTTGGAGCTTTAATTTTGACGGTGGTGCTTGTATCAAGACGCAGGAGAACCAATGGATATGACTGGTAAGCACCAGTAGCTTTCTTCATATTAGAAGCATGTACATATGAGCCTCATTCTTGACCATTAATTCTGGACTCAAATGTTTTATAGTTGCCTTATTCCTTGATGTGGAAAAATTAATTTATCTGACTAGAAATTAGTTTTAGATAATGTTTATCTCTTGGACCCTTAAATATATGTACTACTCAACAAGTGCTAATCCTTCTCCATCACCTTACTGGACAATTACATAATTCATGCCACTATGACAAAAATTTATTTGAAGAGGATCTTTTCTCACTCAAACTAATCTACTGATGTCATTGGTGAGGTACTCCAAGTCATAGCTATTTAATATATTTTTTAACTTTTCTGTCAATTTTAGGAGTGATATGCATGTACCATAATCATCCAAAACTTCATTGATGGCAAGGATTGAAGCCAGTGGTCATTATCAGTGTGATGGCATGCTGGTCTGGCAGCTCAAAAGTTACAGGTTCAATGAACCGAGTGTGGATGTTATGCTTGTCCTAAAATAATTTGCCCTGAGTAGATTGATATAATCTTAGAAATTATGGCACCTAACACAGAAATCTGGCTCACAAGTTACACATGGCTCTGATAGATATATTTCTGAAGTTCCAAGGATGAAGGCCCATGTTCAGACCAACATTTTGTTCAACTGCACCAGCCAGTTTGCACTCTAATCAAATGTTGACCACTGCCATAACTTCAAACAATAGGGAAGAGCAAGAATGATTATGTTGTGTTCTTAATTGGTGTAATGTTAGCTTAATTTTTCAGTGTTCTTCTATTTTCTCTTCCATTTTCCTGACTGTCAATATCCATATGGCTGCTTAAACTGAAGGAAGTAACTGTCTTTAGATGCTAATTCATAGATGGTTTTTTGCTATTCCTAACCTGGGATGTTCATTTTGTGATTTAGTGGTGTACAAGCTAGGTTCTAAATTGCAGATATTAGCTTCATACTGGTTTGGCTCCTGCATATCAGGTACTCAATATCCTGCAATATATCAGATGATACAGTCCCACATGTGGGGACGGGTATGGGGAAGGGGAGAAGGTATCAGTGATGTGACAACTGATGACAAGTGGGGAGAAATCCCCTCTTATTATTTCATTTGAAGGGCTTTCTTGCTTTTGTACTCAATGACCCATTCAGTTTCAAGAAATTGAGAAAAACCACTACGTAAGAATAACTCGGTTATATCCAACGAATACATGGTGGCCCAATATATTGGTCACATAGCTGGTATATCTAGCAATAAGCTCCAAAGAGATAAATTAAACAGTAACGTGTCGTCAGTTGCTGTTCTCAACCAGTACCAGTGTACAGACTGTGATATGGGCCACGACAGCCGATATTTAGAAGATTGTGTACAAGTGGAGGCAGGCCCGGCTTAAGGCCTGGGCGACTGCCCGGGGCGCCGTGATTGTGAAATTTTTTTTACTACGTTTAACGGGTGAATAGGTTTGATAAGCGGGGAAATACTCTCTCGCCAGGGGTTAAAATTTTGTCTTAAGCCGGGCCTGAGTGGAGGTTAATGATAGAGGAAGTGTTGAAAGCATGATTCAAGGCATCCAACCAATTGAGTTACTATTTGAGGAAATGTTTACCCAAGGGATATGTTACCCTATTTACCGGCTTTTAAAACACACAGTCATATAAGACACATCCTACTTTTAGCTATAAAAGGGGAAAAACTATATTATTTACACATACATTCTGTGGATTTTCTGGTGAGATGTGATTGAACAGTGTGCAGTAAACAGTTAGATATGTACTTATAAGCTGAGAAGATTTGGTTCATACAAGCCAAGTCTGTGCTAAGATATTTTAAAGCCCAATTTTGAGTAATTTAGTCATTTCCAAGGTTGAAAGCAGGGATCTCAAGGTTTAATATGTGCATTTGTAGTAAGGAACAACAAGAAGAACAGAGAGAGCAGGGGAAAGAATAATTAGTATATGAAGAATGGGGCAAAGGGAAGGTTACATCATGGCAAAGGTAGTTGTAACTGTTCGTAAAAAAATAATATTGGCTACAAATGACAGTAAAGTATGGTCCCTAAATTGTAACTACATACTTCTTTGAAGGTCCTGGCCATAATTAGCTAGGAAGGATGGAGTATAATGGATAGCAATTGAGAGTGAAAGTAGAAACTTAATAATTCATGAATCACCATACAATTACATGGATCAAATTTTGCTGTAATAAACAAAGAATGAATAATATCTCTAATTCTGTAGCAGTTTTGCAATGTGCCTGTGGGGAAACGAAAGACTTCCTAAAGAAAAATGTGTTACAATTTTGTTAGTTTCCGATAACAGTGGCGAAATGAGACCCCATTCTTAGTTAGATTGACATGTTCATCTGGCAGGTTTGTGATGAATAACTTAATTATACTACATAATAAAGCCTCCTAATTTAGTTCTACACATTTAATCAGCAAATGTAATTTTACTGTATGGCGGGGACCTGAATTACCTAGCTTGAATTTTTCATTGCATGTTTAATTTCGTTTGCTTCTTTTTTCTTTGCATGTCTCTCCCTCCTAGTGCCTTTCTTTTCTGCATTGGATATGATGGGTGCATCACCAAGTAGCAGCAGATTTATACCTAGTTTAAGCACTTTCGGTTATGCTGATGAGATATAGTGCTATTAAATAATTTCTATTAATTGTGCACCCTATTACAGGTGTTTCACACACTTTTTCTCTCCTCTTGTAGCACTACCCCTCAAGGCCACTAGAGAATGTAAAACATAGTAGCATTCCCTTAGGCCATGGTTGAAGGACCCAAGCAGAGTGCAGAGACAAGGACGTGGTCATAGATTTGGTGTTTTCCCCGGCATAAAATTTTTGTGGAGTATTCTTGGATCTTCCATTAGGGTCTCCATGTGTCTTCTAGGCAGCAAACCGGCTAACCAGTTTGGAGATCCATGAATAATTCACTAGAATTTTATTGGTTATTCACTTGAAATAAGCATACTTCCTTATGCTGATCCTACCCTTTTTCCACTGTGCTTGATCACTCAATGGTATCTGCTCAAAATATTTTCTTTAGAGAATGTGGATTAAATAATAATGCAACCAATTTTGTTGTACTTAATTTATTTATTCATCCTGTGTTTTTATGTGTACATATTATCAGAGAGATCCTGCATGGAATTTTTTCGCTGGTGATTAATAAGGCTGACGTATGACTTTTGCTAAAATGATGCTGACTTCTACTACAATCGGCAGAACCAGTAGTGCCTATCAGCACTCTCCATAATCAGTTTGGTTTCAGTTGGCATTTGCTAATTCACATACATATTTCAATATGAGATAATTCTAATATTTAATATACCAAGGGACAGTACAATTTTCTCATTCCATTAATATTAATCCAATTTATATTTTGCCACTTTTTCCTTGTACATGCAGTATAAAATTAGTCCATTTTTATTCCAAACATGTTTAGCACTATTTGAGCAGTTTTATTATGATCATATGAACTAATTGTAGTTAGATGAAAATGCTCCCTATTAAGTTGGCTTTGAAAACATTTTATATGTTATTCATTTTCTTATTGCTTACTGAAATATTTCCTATTGCACTGTTTTTTAATTGTTGATTGATTGATTGTTACCAGTTTTCCTATTGAAGTTTATTCACCCCTCATCATTGATGACTTAGCGCAGAAGAGGATGGGCATAATAGATGAATAAAGGATAGTTAGAGGAGTGTGACTGATTTCATTGCGAAAGGGGGGGGGGGGGGATTTTTGAAAATCAGAAGCATAATTGTGTTAATTCTAGCGATGGGTCAAATCCGGATCTCTTTTTTTTTATTGAATCTCATATACCGAATCTTGACTCTGAATCCTACTCGCACCAAATTATGGATCCCAGTTCCTTGTCATTACCAATACATACATACATTCGTTCATTCATTCATTCATTAGAGTAATCTACCGGTTAGAGGTAGGTTATGATGAAAGTCAGAGAATATCCAATGGACTCTTACACGTGCCGTGCCCTATCTAACTCTAGTAGTTCTTTCTTCATCTCAGCATAAGTTCTACCTTTCTTCATCCCACCCATAAAACCTATTCTTTTTCTTCCCCATCCCCGCTTACCCAACATCCTTCCCTCTATCACGGCCTTAAGCAAACCATCGCCTCTCATTACCGCTCCCAGCCACCTACCCTGCCTTCCCCTAATCTCATCCACAAGGTACCTCTCCTCACCCACCATGTCAAGCACTTCCGCATTTGTCTTCCTTTCCATCCAACGCACCTTCTCCATCCTCCTCCACACCCAAATCTCGAACACCTTAAGCGTATTTTCGTCTTCCTTTCTCAAGGTCCACGTTTCTGCCCCATACAACGCCACACTCCATATCAAGCTCTTCACCAGCCTCTTTTTTACATCCTTTCTTAAAGTTCCCGTCATCAGCTCCCTTCTATTATTGAATGCTTCCTTCGCTAGTGCTATTCTCCTCCTGTCTTTGCTACTATGTCCTGTTTCTTCTAGCGTACTACCCAAGTAATTAAATTGTTCTACTTGCTCAAGTTTGTGACTTCCTGCTCTTATCACCAGCCTTGCTTTCTTTTTCCTAGAGAATCTCATTACTTTTGTTTTCTTATTACATATTAATCTTCATCCCGTATTTCTCGCACTGCATTACCAATGCATCTACTATAATTTGCTATCCTTTCAAAGACCGACTGACCAATGCCTGGTTGTCTGCAAATCTAACGGACTTTCTCCACTGGCCTCCTTTCATTCCCACATCTAGCTCATCTCATGCATCTCTTACCATTTCCTCAGCATAGATGTTAAAAATCAAAGGCAACAATGGGCACCCTTGCCGCACCCTGGGACCTATAACTGCCCACCCTGATTCACCTTCAGCCAGGGATGGCAATCGAAATGAAACGAAAGTCGAAACCAGTACATTTTCAATATGTAGTTTCATTGTTGGGAGTGAAATGTAGAAGCAAAACTAAATGTAATGAAACACGAGGAGCCAAACTCAGGACGAAACGAAATCGGAGTCGAAACTCCTCCGGTTCAACACTAAACAAATGCTCCGGAACGAAACCAAACACGAATTAAGTTTCACACCGGTGGGACCATGTGCTTCATCTTCGCACGGTTTAGTTTCGCACCACATGTCAAATGGTGATTATTGACTTAACTGATGCGTGTGTTCACTTGTCTGTGAAGTGATCGTGCTTTAGTTAAACTTTGTGCACTAGAATATGGAAGTATCGTTAATGTTGGAGATCCAACTTGACAATTGTTACAATAATTTATTGTTGCTTATTTTTCAAATCAAGGTAGCATAAACGTTGAGTAATACATAAATGTATAATATAGAAAAATGAACCATCTACGGCCCGTAAAAGTTGAAAGAACATATATTCCCCCAGGGCCGTACTCTTTATTGGGCAAAGGAAGGGGGGGAGGGAGAGGGGGAAAGGATGGATAGGGTGTTGAAAGGTGAGTAAGGACGTCCAAGGGGTAAAAACTTTATGTAAACTAAAAACACACACGTACTGGCTCATCACCCAGCAGACACGTCAAGGGGGAGGGGTCCCAATCACGCGTACACTCAGGCCCGCGAAGTCCTCACTGGCGCCAGTGACCTACTCCCACTAGCAGGCTTGTCAGGGGGACAAGAGTTCTTCCAGCGCAGGCCACCCACAACAGCACCACGAAGTCCCCACACACACACCAGTGACGCACTCTGCTCTTGCTCACGCATGCTTCACAAAAATTCGCGTGGGGTTCACTCAAGCGCACAAACAGTTTACAAGGTTTCACCTACAGCTCACAGCCAGTGACTGTCAACCACCCGGGAAGGGGAAGGAATTTTGATGGTTGGAAGTGCTCAAGGATGTCTCCGACACCCGGTGTTTCTCCTGCCAAGCAGGCCTCCTCAAAGGAGAATGTTTAAAATTCTGAGTCGGGTAAGGTCAGTTGATGGATTATGGTGACAGGGATGAGTCAATTGGACAAAGTTCTAGGACTGGGGGGGGGTGTTAGGAGAGGGGTGGAGTGGGTAGAGGAAGACGTTGGGAAGTGTGGGGGGGGGGAGTGTACGCGTGATTGGGACACCCCCCACTTGACGTGTCTGCTGGGTGAGTGAGCCAGTACGTGTGTTTTTAGTTTACGTAAAGTTTTTACCCCTTTGACGTCCTTACATTTCAACACCCTATCCATCCTTTCCCCCCCTCCCTCCCCCCCTTCCTTTGCCCAATAAAGAGTATGACCCTGGGGGAATATATGTTCTTTCAATAAATGTATAAAGCTTGGAACGTGAAGCAGTCTCGTGCATCTTTGCAACTGAATTATCTTTCATTAAAAAATTGGTACCCGCAAGAAAATGGGGAAAGAGCGAGCATACGATACGAGATTTCAAATAATGTAAAAGATGATGCGGAAAAAGAAATAAATAATACATTTCTGCTATCTTAAACAAAAAATCTTTGAAAATTGCATTTCATTGTTTACAAGGTCAAAGCGACATTGAGTGGGCGCATACTTATTAGCTGGAGATACATACGAAAGGCATTTTAAAGCTGAGTTAGCAATAGTAATAATAAATCCCACACCTGGTCGGAATGAAATAAAAATATGAGGAAGTCACATAATTTTTCTTTGTGCGTATTATTAACATTTTACTAGCTTTTTTTACATTGGCCAAGGCAGGTTTATGACTGATTCACACGTTCAAAGTTCATCGGTAACTTAGGGTTCGATTCATAGTCGATACTTTAGGCTAAAGTGACCCTTACATGTTTCATGGATGTAACTTTCGACGAAATAATGCTAAAGTGTCACTTTACCATAAAGTGCTACCCGGAGATCTCTAAAGATAACTTTAGATTATAAAGTGATCTTTAGAGATATAAAACAAAAATGGATGTGCTGGTTGTAAACGAAGTTGAAATCCTTGTTGAGTGGGTTGATATTACCAAGGAAATGGAAATGCTGGTGAGAAACCATCACCGGAGATACATAAAGGCCGTCTAAATGAAAAGGAAAACTTTTGTCTTATTCCACCAATTTATTTTATGGTACGACTAGTCTAGATGCATCGACCTCTAAACTAATTGCACCATAAAATAAAATGGTGGAATAAGACAAGGTTTACCTTTTCATTTATAAAATGAACTTCCACAAAGTTGAGCCTGAGACGATTGAGATAAACATAAAGGCCGTTTTACATGGTAAATTTATTTGCACAATCTATAATTGCGTGAACTCATGTATCAGGAAATTGTACTGTGTAAAACTGCATATTGTACGAACGCTTGTGCAATTGTATGAATGACTAAACGAAAAATAGAACCTGTTCTAATTCCATTCAGACAAACACACAATTTTGTTCGGTTTCATAAATTTTTTACAGTTTTCGTACACAAAATCGCACTGTGTGGAATGGCCTTTGAGACATGGAAAATCCAATTAAATATTTCCGGAAAGATGAATGTATTCGTCGCAAAGAATATCGTTCAACTTTGTCATTCCTTTTTCGTTCAATTTCCATTATCCACCCAAAATAATGCAAAATATGACAAAAACACAATTATTAAACTTACAAACCTAACAAATGGCTCTAAAATTAAATTGAAAAAAGTAACAAAGAAAACCAACATTAACTCTCTAATACAAAGACAGAAACGGGATTATTTAACTTACAAACCGAATGACAGAAATGCATTTTTTAAACTTGCAAACCCAATGACAGAATTGCGATTATTAAGCTCACAAACCCAACAAATGACCTCTCAAATGACTGAAAATAAATTTAAAAAACGAACATAACCATAGTGAGTACGAGACAAATGAGAAGTAGTAACTTTGTAATTCCACAAATATTTATTAGAAACCACTAAGGTTTCGACGTTGCACGTCATCAAAAATCATATTTTCAAATTTCATTCAGGTTTCATTCCAATTTTATTCCATTCAGGTTTCATGTAATTTCTAATAAACATATGTGGGATCACAAAGTTACTGCTTCTCATTCACACTGCTAAGCAAATTCCATCAAGTCACACCTGAGACTATGGAACATAACCAATGTTATGCCCCATTTAAATTACTAGCTTTCTATGCTAGTAAAAGTTCGTCGTGTGAACGCAAGTTGGCACTAACCCTAGTCAACTTTTTTACCCCTACTAGTTTACTAGGTGTGGTGCTGGTTACCAGCATTTGAAATGTGTGTGAACGGAAGTCAGTTAAATTAACAGTTACAAATGGCCTCCAAAGTCACTTAGTGAAGCAGAAGGATCGGAGCGGAGGCAGAAATTCCGTGGGGAAGGAATCGAGCTTATTCTGGACATTTGGACATGAAGGACCATCCAAAAATCCCACTTGCTCAGCAATATCTATCTTCTTCAACCGTGTATATAATCTTCGTTCATCAATTAGCTGTGCGCGCGTCAGGCGCTTCAACTGTTTTTACTCTTCACCAGAGGTTATCACCATGTCTACTAAAGTCAAGGAGGTTGGAATATACAGGAGGTGCTATTTATGAGTTTTAAGTGTGGTCAAAATTCCGCCATATTGGTTTGTCAATTTCTGGACTTAAGCCGTGTCAGAAACGAAGGGCAGAAGTGCGTGGGGGCCAAGTGCGCCCTTCTGGCCACTTTGGCAGGGCCCTTCTCAAGCCCCGAATCGATGCTAGAGCCACCTTTGGTGAAAAAATGTACTGAGAACAAATGAAGTGTGAATAATATCTTGGTGAAGTAGTTAACTTTTGCATCAATTTTTTCCATTTAGTTATTTGCTGTTTTAATATCTTCTAATGCAAATGAAAACACTATAATTTATTATGTTTAACTTTAGGGAATTCATTGTTGTTATTATACTCAATGCTTACTCATTTAGCATGAGAGAAAGAGAAGCATAAAGAGAAGCATGGGAAGAACTAGATATGGGAATCAAAGTAGGAGGCCAGCTGATAAAGTCGGTTAGATTCGGGGGTGACCAGGCATTGGTCTGTAGATCTTCGAAAGGATTGCAAGCTATAGTAGATGCATTGGAAAAGCAGTGCGAGAAATACGGAATGAAGGTTAATCATAAAAAAAACAAAAGTAATGAGATTCTTTAGGGCAAAGAAAGCAAGGTTGATTATAAAAGTAGGATGACACAAACTGGAGCAAGTAGAACAATTTAATTACTTGGGAAGTACGCTAGAAGAAAATGGGCATAGTAGCAAAGACATTAGGAGGAGAATTGCACTTTCGAAAGAAGCATTCAGTAGTAGGAGGGAGTGGATTACAGGGACCTTGGGTGAGGATATAAAATAGAGGTTGGTTCAGAGTTTGATACGGAGTGTGATGCTGTATGGGGAAGAAACGTGGTATCTGAGAAAGGAAGAAGAAAATAGGCTGAAGGTGTTCAAGATGTGGGTGTGGAGGAGGATGGAGAAAATTCAGTGGACAGAAAGGAAGGTAAATGAGGAATTGCTTTGTAGGGTGAGGAGAGGAAACTTCTGGGTGAGATTAGGATGAGGCAAAGTAAGTGGTTGGAAGAGGTATTGATGAGTGAAGAGTTGCTTAAGACTGTGGTAGAGGGATGTAGGGCAAGCTAGGAAGGGGTTGAAAGAGAATGTGGACAGGATGGTTTAATGGATGTGAAGAAGATGGGTAGGGCATACCCTGAGATTTAGAAAGAAATATTGCTGATTGATTGGGCCCTACACATGGAAAAATCTTAAGGATTTTTTATTCACTTCCATTTAGACCTACCTTAAGTGGTAGATTACCTTAATAAAATTAATAATTTTGGGACAGCGAAACTAAAAGCATATGTTCAGAAGTGACATTTATTGAGAGAAGAATGAGCACGGTAAATTCTATTTTCAGGCAGATGGAACAAAATCAGTGTCATTCAATCCTGAAGGAAATGGGAGTTGAAGAACAACGTTTGCTCTCTGATTCAGATGAAGATTGATGAGATGAATCATAAGTATACATCTTTTACTTGACTAATGTTGTCACATGTGAGCTTTACAAAATGATATTAGCATATTTGTGACCAACTGCATACTGTTCAAGAAAAATTGCTGTGATATAATTGTAATCCTTAAGTGTTATTGCTAGTCACTGTGCTCAGAGTCATTGGGTTGTGATTTTGGCTGATAAGATGTTGTTTTAATTATTTGATCTGATCATCGACTTGCTAATTATCAAGCAGCCATAATTGTTACATACATAATTAAATTAGCCCTTACAACCTAAAAATTTTAATCACAATTAGAGATGGGCAACTTTGAAAATTACCACGGTAATTTTCGTAAATTACCATGGTATTTTTCGTAATTTACCGCGCCCCTTGAAAATTACCGTAATTTTCAAGATAATTCACCCATGTTTGAGATAATTTTTCATACAGATAAATTCCCAAGATGTTCTTTTAAGCTAAGTCCACATTTCTGACGTGTTTAATTATAAATTTAGGAATGTTCAACTCATTTTTGGCATATTTTACTTAAATTATAACATTATTGAGTAATTATTAGTCGAATGTTCTTCTTTAAAATTTTTCATACTTTGACAAAAGAAAGCCAGATTGCGTGTTGCTGCCGTATTTCTTTTTACAATTTTGAAACTTTTTAATAGATTAATGTTGCATCAGGTATGGTTTAAACATTGTATCATCACCCTTTTGCTATTGGCATTCTTATTTAACCATACATTTTCTGTTTAATGCTTAAAACTGAAAATTACTGGAAAATTACGGTAATTTTTGAAAATTACCGTAATTTACCGTGGTAATTTACCTCAGATGAAAATTATGGTAATTTTCCCATCTCTAATCACAATGGCTCATACATCACCGACATGTTTTCATTGACAAAAGAAAATGTGTATAGTTTTTTATAAATTTTATTGACTGCAAATGCTATGTGACCTGGAAATTTTAACGTGTGAGTGTTTTGCTTATGTAGCTGTATATTTTTTCTTTCAAATCATCCTTGAATATTGCACAACGCAATATCTTTTGTACTTCCTTGTGTAATGACACAAGATCATGGTTTCCACTGAATAAATGTTATTAAAACAAAGAAATTCTTTTATGAAGCAGCACCTAGGTTTTGTGCATGTATTCAAGTCTGCAAATACATCAACACAGCAAATGAAGATAGCAGTGGCTTATAGACACCTATGGGGTTCCTAGCTTCCTAATCTCTTGGAATATACAAGCAATAAAGACCCAATTAATGGGTGCCATACCCATATATGTTTTCATACTTCATAGTTGAGTGGTCAGAAAGCTCTGACAATCTATTTAATTACCTTTGGAACTTGAGGGAAGATTCCAAATCCCAACATGAGAAAAGCTCACATTGAAATGGAAAACTTAAACAAGAGAATTCAAAAGTCAAAAAGAAAATTCTTGTGGTCACTGTTCAATTCTTCCATTCTCTCAATTATTGAATGACTTTCAATAATAATATTTAAACCACTATTTTCAAGGTTGACTATTTTAGATTTGAAGAGGTATGGCTGCCCTCTTGTAGCTCATGGGCACTAGCACATCTTTTCAGTGCATTATCAGTCAATTATTTCCTCTGGAGTGGCTTTTTTGCCATCAAAATTGCTACATATACATACCTAATAGAAATTTGAAAACTGGGCAATATTTAATAAATACATGCTTCTTTGATATCCTTGAGATGGAGAAGAACTGCTGAGAAGGGCATACACATCATGAAGATCTATTATTGACTCCCTGAAGTTGGAGCTTAATACCAAGCAGGTATGATTCATGCTCTTTACAGAATTAATGTGTCAACTTAAGTTTATGATACATAAGTATGTTTATGCTTAGATTTAAAAAGTCAAAATATTTTCTAACCTATATTATTTGATGCTGAATTGGCAAGGGAAAATGTTGATGGAACATCCTACTTCTCAAAATGACTTATTATCTCTTAGCCTTTGATAACTTTCTCCATGTTACTCTTACATATAACCATCAACTCTAGTTCCTAAATTTCTCCAGCAGCTTTGAAATTCCAATTAGTTAGGAATACTGAAGTGGGAGTCGCCCACTAGGACTCACGAATGTGTGAAATTCACAATGAATAATCATTCTGTTGGACTGGGATTTGCACCCATATCCATAGTTGCATTTCCCTTCAGATTATTTGTGGCACTAAATGTAAATTGTGCCACACAAAAAGATCTTGTTCCTTTACAGCCTTGATTGAAATCATAGCAGAAGTGGTTTCAAGATACTTGAACTCTTCCACTTGATCAAATTCAGTGATCCTCCTTTTTGAATTTTCCATTTATACTTCACCCAAAATATATTACTTACATATTTGCTGATATTGATCGTTAGACCCGCCAACTGTTTCATTAATTAATACTTCTGTTAACTATATAATAGTTGTTCTCCTCTGGTCTCCACAAGTGTTACGGAGTCATCTGCAAAGGCAAGAATGCCAATTTTGCATACATGCAACTGTTCAGTACAGATTACTTATACTTATGCCCCTTCCAATGCAATGTTGAAAAGGAGTGGTGAGAGGCCATTACCCTGACTCCAATTCTTACTTCAATGAGATTTTTCATTTTCTACTTCGACTTTGCACTAAATGCATGGTAACCAAAACTGACAGCTGCCATCACCTTGGCATGTCTTGTAAAAAGGTTAAGAGATGAAATTTTACTAGCAAAGAAAAGTTTATTAGGTCACACAGGAACATAATAGCAGTTCTCAAACTTAATAATGGCAGAATAATTTACATGATCATTCAAATTAGCCCTCACAAAGTTCAGGACCATTGGCATAGCATATGTCATGATAAATAAGTGTGACTTGTATGGCGAGCTAGTAAGCCTTTTATCCCAACAGCCCTTTCAGGGTTGTGAAGTCAATCCAAAGGTTGAAATTATGATGCCACTTCCTGAATTTGGGGTATGGCTAGTACACCTTAACTTGGATTGGAACACAGCCTAAATTAGTTGAATGTGCCTTGAACTTAATTATTTTTCTCCCATTCATTACTCATTCAATATTTGTTGACATACATTCCTGTTCTTTAATGCAGGCACCCTATCCCCCAATTTTTACTCTAACCTCATGAAGTACTGAATATAGGGGCGCTACATACCGGATATTATGAAATTCCAGTACTTTTCCAGGCCCAATATTTAATTTTTCCAGGATAAAATATCCATTCTATCGTAAGTGGGTATTTTGCAAGGTTATTAAAAGTCCTTTACTGGAAAACAGGTTGGTTTTCAAACTTTTATTAAACATAAATCCGAATCTTACCAATGGGTTATGACCACTAGTGCTACACCTCAGCCCCCTGCATACCTACCAGTAGCAGAAGTGGCGACAATTCAAGGAGCATATTTCCACATTTCTCTCTTGCTGAGACCGCAATTTGAAGGCGAGATAAAAAAGATATACTTCAATAAAAGCATCTCCTCTGACTTTACGCCCATGGTAAAAAAATAATCAGTTGTGGTTTTCTAATGACTACACAAACTCACCAATGTTGTTTACGAATAAATCGTTAGTTTGATTCTTCACGAATTTCATGTGATTTATAAAATGAATGGTAGATATATATTCATTTATAATGTCCATCAACATTAAGTACCCTATAAACACAAAAAGCAGCAGCAGCACTACACAAGGGTTTCAAGGTTGCACGCGCAACTCGCACTTAAGGAAGCGCTGCCGCAGCGTCTCCGCAGCGGTATTTTGGAGCGCGCTGCCAAAGGGTATAGCTTCAGCGCATCAACAGCGCATGGGTGATGCACGCCAGCAACACGCTGCTGTAGCGCTACCGATGCATGTTCGTGAAGCATGAAGCCACCGCTGAAAGAACAGGCTCTTTTACTCCTCCCTTAACATGAAGCAATGAGAAGGTTGAATTGTTAGTGTTAGTATATTTTCAGGCACCTGTTTTATCATATGTATCGAGATAATTTAAAATAAGTTGAAAAGATAACTATTGATGTAGAGTACGAAATGAAGTTCCCAGAATGGAACACGCAGTTTTATGACCTCCCGCATTTATCGGTGTCAGTTCCAATTTCTACAATTTGTCGGATAAAAACATTATTCATAGGGCACGCGCTCGCATTAGGAGCTACATCAGATGTAGACAGCCAAGATACATTTCGTGCCTAGTTTGAATGGAATGGGTTGTACAATTGAGTAAGAGATGGCTGACTACCGTTGATATCTCAGATGAACTGTAGATTGTTGCTGCGTAAAGTGCATCTTTTAGTGAAGTTTTTCATCACGTAATAATTTTAGAAACTTCAGCTTTATCACAAGGCACAATATATGTCATCGTAGCTTTCATGATAAGCCATTAAAAAGTACATATCTTTGGCTCTCGACATACGCAGCTGTGGGGGACTCAATGAAATCCATGGGATACAGTACTGTGTGTATCTCGTGAAATTATACCGGGCCGAGTTGGTCTTCTTTTGAGTGTATCTTCTTTAGAAATGAACACAAGCGATTTTCGTAACGAGTTAACGGATAATTCTACGTGCTGTTATGATTGTTATTTCCTTTGGGGCATTTTTACTTTTAGGTTCCTTTTATACCTTGAAGAAGAGGGCGAGACAGTCGAGTATAATGTTTTTGGGGCTGTGGCTCGTCAGGTTAGAGGTAGTGGGAGGTTTGCCTAGAGTTCATAAATAATAAGACATTTGGAATGTATTAAAAATTATAACGAAAGCGTTGCCGCAGCGTGGTGGAAGCATTACTGAAGCGTTGTTCATGCGCTTCAATAGCGCTGCTGACACGTGAATATCGGAAATTTGAAGGTATCGGTCACGCTGCAGCAGCGCGTCCGCATCGGCTGCAGCGCTGCTGCCGCGCTTCAGCAGCATTTTGTGTTTACAGGGTACCTGATCATATTCAAAAGTCTGCGTGGCCAGGATACAACTTTCAATCGTATCGGTCGCTGTACCACTGGTGCATGCATGGACTTAGGTGGAACAGGAGAATTTTTCCTTAAGTTGATTCACATATTTTACTTCACATAGTTCCCTTTCTGAGGGCCATTAATAGTACTAATGTTTACTTCCACACAGTGCTTGAAATTTTCTTGAATCATAGAGGCTGAAAATTTGGTATTGTAAAAAAATTATTTTCAGTCGTATTCATATGAATAGGTATCTACACAAAAATTTTCCACTAAGGTACAGAATAGTCAAGTTTCTGAACTATGTGGTAGAAAGAAGTGATTATTTCATTTAGTCAGCAGAGTTTTATACTAATATTTTCTACTTCAAGGATGGTAACTTATTTTAGTATATAGTTTGTTGAATAAATAATAATAACAACAATGTTATTGGAATAATTTCTAAGAGCCACTAGAGTATAAAAAATATTCCAATTAATGTATACACAAGATCTTTGACATTAGGGAACAAAGTGCAATGAATAGGTAAAATGTACCGTGTAAAACGGCCTTTACAGCAGAAAACTCACATTAGCATTCACCGCTCTGCCATAATATTATCGTAAGTCATTTTATAGAATATGTGGAATGTATTGCTTCGAGCTTGTAAGTTAAAATTTATAGCTTATAATACATGAAAAGTATTATATTTATAATTTTATCTATTTAAGAGGTAAAATAATTCATAGATTATATGAGGGAATGAATATTTCATCGAAGCTAGAATGCCAGCTTGCTTCTCATTGGTTGCTGAAATTTCAAATTACAATCATCACAAACACTAGTTTTCCCGAGCTGTTTGTTGCCCGGCTCGATTCAGAGTATGGACTTGGGACTATAATGAGGTGTGGAATAGCTTGATCGTGGACTAGTGCGCCCCGATTCAGAGTAGGCCTCCATCATGGTACCACAAAATATTTAGTAGTATCATGGCCTCCATGTAGCTGCATATAAAAAGACGATAACCTTCCCTTATCATGCGTTGGCTTCCATCCTTTCCAAAATACGTCAAACATGAGCCAAAACTAAAGTTTTTAAAACTCTTCTAGCGATTTACCTCACGTTATCCCCACGATGCTATCCATGTTATTACAAGTTACTGTTAGCAACCCTTTGCTACCAGTAAACAGTGAGGTGAGGTCTCGCGATGTTTCCCACATCTCGAACACTGCCACCTACAGCATGAAAAAGAAAGTTCTATGCTCCGCCCACTTCCAGTCATCCATTGGACGACTGGACGTAGCTCCGCCCATAAACGTCACAGCGAAGGTCACGTTGCCTTGCCAGTAACTTTGTGATGCTTTGACATGTGGAAGACAAGGAGAAACCACTACATTACAATCCCAAGGAGCTGTATATAACCAACCCTTTTTCTTTTAAATTTTTTATGAAGGAAAGATCTTCTGGAACCTCATACAGTAAAATATTCCATTGAAAAAATAGTTCCCCAATCCGATAACCATTCACCAACCAAGTCTGATGGTCATTCAGGATTGGAACATTGAATGTAACATCTCTCACACCAGTGGGAGACTGAAAATTCTGAAAAGTGGAGGATGGGCCATGACATTTGGAAGTCAGAGAGATTAAGTGGTCTGAAGAAGACTTATGGAGGGGAAGCAACATGATCATACAAACTGGATCATTAAACATTCAGAGGCAGGAATTATGCTTAAGAAGAGCACTAGAATGCATGTGAAAAGCTTCCTTCAGTAAGAAAAAAGGATAGTGATTGTTAAGATAGCAACCAGGCTGACAGACACAATAGCTCTACAAGTCTACATGCCTATGATGGAGTATGAAGAAATCAAATAAGTCTGTCAAAAATATCTTGGAATTTTAAAAAATGTGAAAAAAGAAGATAACTGAACAATGTTCGGACACTGGAATGCCATTGTCACTCAAATCCAAGAATGAAGAACAAAGGTTAAATATACAGTAGAATGAATGAGGAGAACCATTCTCAAAATTTCAAACAAATTAATAGCTGTTTAAAAAATCATCCCCAATGGAATTCATGCATGGAAGTACATACATATATACAATTGCACAAACAAGATGATTGATCAATCAATTAAAAAAGAGGCACTGAGGAGATTAAAAAATGATTGAAATCTCATAAGAACTTGAAAGAAAAGGAGGGACAACTTAATTTGGCATATTTTAAGATAAAAGTGTCTAATGAAGACAGCCAGAAGCAGAGCAAGACTTAGGCTGAGATACATGGGGCGAATAATGAATGCTGATGAAACGAATTAATATGAAGAGGTGAAGAAGCTAGCTGATAGAAGCATAGAGTGGAAAGCTGTGTCAAACAAACAATAGGGTTGATGACCAGCAATGATGATAATGACAAAGGCACGATTGTGATTTCACAGGATGTAGGTCAGTTCATAAAAGAACACCTTCAGAATAGACATTTCACAAGGAATGAAACATATTTTTAGATGTATGAAAAGAACTTAAATCCAACTATGTACCTCTATTCATTTAAACTTTTTCTCTAAGTATCGAATTCCCTTCCACTTAAATCATTAACAATTCCTGCATTTCCTGTGTACCTTGACCTCTCAATGAAAAAAATTCTTTACTATGTTAAATAAGGCTTTCAAAGATAAAATGTTTCCTCAGAAATTCGAGACCTACTATAAGGGCACTCAATGGACCAGAGATAGTTGCTCATTCCTTTAGATTTTACTGACTGATGCTGTAGATTATAATGACTTGGGATTGGCTAGCAAAGAATTACCTGTAGATACACAATCTGAGGAGAAACAAATATACCATCATCCTCAGCATGTGTACAAATTAGGTCCTGAAATTTAATTTTAAGTGCATATGTTCAATTGATAAAGACCAAATAAGAGCTCCATTGCCTCCTTTAGGGAGCGTACTAAAAGCACTAAGCTAAAACATAGAAATTGCCTAACATGGTACTGCTCACTCGTTGAAAACAAACAGATTTTCAATTGGGAAAGCTAATTTCCCTGGAATATCATCCACTCACTTCCTTTATTTTCCCATCAGGCCTCTAATATCCTTCATTAATTCTTGTTCAGTATTTAATTTCAATTATTCTTGACCTTAGCACAGGTCCTTAATCCAACCCAATATGAAGGGATAATGCAAACTCAAGTGCCCCACTGTTAAATGACTAGCTAAAAGGAGTAATCATCATCTATGTTGCAAAAGCATTGTTACACATTTTGCAGACATACATCACTGGACCCACAGAAAGCATAAGATCCGGTGCAGCCAAGAATAACTAGCTAAAATAATTGTGCTGAAAATGAAAAATATCCACCTGTCCAATACATCGGAAGCAGTTTTATCTTCAATCAGTTTAGCTCTTGCTGGTGGACTTCAATATCAACAATGAAAAATCAATTTCATGCTATGTAATGGTTTCCCAAGTATAACTGATCTTCTTGCTTCATGCCCTTCTTGTTAAATAGGGGTGCTACTCTCTCATTAAAATAATATACTTTAGACAACAATGAACAAATATAACTATTTATTCTTAACCTTTAATAGGGTAACTGACATACCCAAAGACTAATTTTTTTTAAGAAATTCAAATATGTACATGAAGGGAGTGGCAAGAGATTGTTAATCTTCTCTGAGTCTATGAGTAACAAATTTTATTAAATCACATAGCTCAATTACACTCGGTTTTCTAGATTATATTTTCAGTCATCTGTTCTCACTCAGTGTTGGCAACCATTTCACATGATATTATATGATGGTTAGCTTCAGAGAGTTCCAAAAAAATCACCTTAAAAGGCAAATGCTAGGCATAAAAAAGTTTTTTTTCAAAACACATGCCAAATGAAAAGGGACTCTCTTTTGCAAAATTACTGTAGGGTCAAAATGAAATACTTGGAACAAAGCAAATAAAAAGTGAAAAAAATAGGTCGATTTTTCACTGTCAAAGTTTGTCCGTGAAGTAAGGGTTGCCATTGTTTGAACGTCGAGCAGTGAGAATTTCAGCCCCTGTATCAGTGACGAGCAATGTGTGCTCAAACTGAGCAGAGAGCATGCCATCTACAGTCACTGCTGTCCATCGGTCAGGCCACAATTCATCTCTCCAGTTCCCTGTAAAGAAAATGGAAATGACAATAGATTTCAAAAGCTTTTGAGCAAATATGTACTAGTCTGGCCATTATTCAAACATGAGATTACTAATTCCAACAGATTCTCTTACATGCGTAAGTTAATGCAATCGTACTTAAAAATACTACACATTAATGCAATTTTTTTATAGAGTAAATTAGACACTTAAGTTAAAACAGCCTACATCACGACAATCTGCATAGAGCTTGAGAAATATTTAATGGTGAACTGGGAGGATGTACAATTTGAGATGTGGACTTGGATAAGGATGGAGAGGGTGAGCTGGGTGGTGAGGAAGATGAACAAGGAGATATTGGATATGGTTGGGGAGGAGATGAAACTGCCGGTAGAGGTTTGGAGAAGGCAGAAGGGATAGATAAGGGGCGTTTTGAGAGGTGAGGGCATGTAGAAGAGGGTAATCGAGGAGAGAACACTGGGGAGGTGTGGTAGAGGAAGGGTGAGGATAGGAATTCTGGATGAAATAAGACGAGTTGGACAATAAGAGAAATTTAAGAGATCTGATGGAGAGACATCTATAGGAAGGAAAGTGAGATGATGTCCCAGAATATGGGATGTTAGGATGAAAGTGAGATGATGTCCCAGAATATGGGAAGTTCAAAAATTACCAATCAGCAGGTAGAATACCTAAATGAATGAAGCAAAAGAGGCTGTTTGAAGATCCTCAATGCAATTCAGCAACCTCACTTTGAACATCAATGCAGTTAAGTTTCACATAAGTATTGGAATATTTCTTATCTACGATCTTTTTTTGGCATTTCACCACCTATGTAGCCATTCTTTTCATTGTCATCAAGTATGAAAACAACTATGGAATCATTGCATGGCAAAATCTGCTTGGACTGGGAATCAAACCAGATCTTGGGCTTGACATGCCTCTGTTCAGACCACTATGGCCCAGGCTTCCTAATTACCTGAGCAATTTTATCAGCAACCATGGGAACTACAGTAGAACCCCATTTTTGCATTATCGGATTTTGCGTTTTCCCACTTATTGAACCATTGTTCTGGGGTCCCGTCAAGTTTCCTATTATTCCAATGTATTTTATACCCCATATATTTACAAGAGTTTTCCCAAATTTTGCACCATTTTATGCCCAACAATGAAAAATTTACAATTCCTAATTCAATGTTGTATGCATATTAAAACTGCTAAAAAAAACATCACACAACTTTGTCTAGCAGGTAAACTAAAGCTCATGTTCATTATGAAATGGCTGAAGTGCATCATGTTGCAATTATGCATACCATGCGAACTGTTTCGTATTATTAATTTGAAAAAGGTGGGATAGAACTCAAAGTGCTTAGTGACAGAAATTTGAACTACCTCTAATCGCAAATGGAAGATCATAGGATCTCAGGATATTTCAATTTACCTCTACAAAATATTTCGTTAACTAAAATTGATGTTTGTTATTTACGTGCAAAAAATAAGCTCTATAAATTCGTGGAACTTACGGTGATGAATCTTTTTTTAAGATGCACAATGCATTCCGTTTTTATATACAAACTTGTGATATTTGCCCATCAGTAAGAATTTAAATTCATGATCGCAACGTGTTACACTCATTGTGAAGAATCTGAGATCGGCCAAATCACATATTTGAAATTCTGAGACTCACATCACGGTAGCTAACGCACACTTGTACGATGACTAATGCCCGAACAGATGATGCACTGTCAACATCGGATATAGCCGAACCCTTCATTGGTTTTCGCTTCTAAAGTCAACTCATGCTATCTGATTTTGAAGCATAGACCAATAATTTGGCTTGGTTTTTCATTATGCCGAACACTGTGGAGATGCCAACACCAGAGCCCACCGCTACATTAGCCACTGGGTCTCCTTTGGATGCCCTTTAAATAATCTTCAGCTTCTCTGAAATGTGTACTTCTATTTTTTGAAGAATTGGATATTTTCAACCAGTTGTATTACTGAAGAAAATTTGGCACATATAAAACACCCGGGGAAGCCCAAGTCGGGCGAACACTGAGCAGTGATTCAGGGGACTCAGAGAAATGCAACACTCATCTGCGTGATTGAACAGCCCGCTGAGGACGTCGGAAAGGAAGAGTAAGGGAGGGGAGGGGACGGAAAGAGAGATTAGGGGAGGTTGTTGCAGGATGATGAATACCTAGATATCCAGCCGGATGGACGATCTACTGAAATAATAATATTTGTAGTTTCAATAAGCGTGAACTTTATTCATTATACCTTTTATCCACAATGCTACGAAATTTATTAGTTTTTAAAAGAATTTTAACTTTGCATTGCACTTGTTTGTGATGTTGAAAATGAAACTGCACTGTTCTTCCATTGTTTAGATGCTCTGAAGCATGTACCTATATAGACACGATCGTGCTCTGAAGTACACATTCATTGATTTCAACTTTGCTTTTACCACACTCGGAAATGGAAAAGCAAGTTACAAAAAAGACTTTTTCTTAAAGTCATCATGTACCATTTCTTGATTTATTTAAGATAGAAAATATAATTTACTTTCATTATAAAAATGTCTTTTTACTGCCATTCCATTCCTGGTATTATTTTTACTCTTTTATGAGTGTTTAAATGAGTGGAAGGGACTTATTTTGCCTTTTCCCACATTTTACACTTTCGGCTTTTTACACTTTTTTTGAGGGTCCCTTGAAAAGCGCAAAAAAGGGGTTTTGCTGTAGTTGTTTTGCCTCAATGGGCCATCAAGAACAGCATTGTAAAGTAAGAGATGCTTTTAAGAAACTACCATCCAAAGTCACAAAAAAACGAAGGATGACCCCAAAATTTGTTATGCAAGCATAATTATGAGCATTTAGTGAAGCAAGTACAGTTAATAACAGTCATTAGTAGATGAGAGTGGTAGTTAAATTGAAAATTTTCAGTCATATCACTCACCTTCTGAAATCATAGGCTCAATAGTGAAGCAATGGCCATACTTCATCACTCCGACAGCCTTATTTTCTGCAAAACAAAATATAAACATATCACCTACAGAATTGAAAATAAACCTCTCATCATCTTTTTCGATAAACAATGATATTACAGACTAAATTGGCGAAATTTTAAAATGTCAAACTTGTGCTGTATTTTGCAAGCCAGGACTTACTGGCATAATGAGGTATACTGGGTGCAGTGTGAAACAATTTATGTATTCCATGTCCACAATAGCCTCTCACAACAGAAAAACCATTGTTCTGGGCATGCTTCTGAATAACATTTCCAATTTCTCGATATTTCTCACCAGGCTTCACTGAAATGATAGAAAATTTCAATGGATTGATTTATACAACAATAATAAATTCGTTCATATGATATATTAAACTCATTAGTCGACAACTCCATTTCACAACAATCCTTAATAACAACATTGACTTGTTTAGATGACCCAAAGATCCTTTGCCCAAACCCTCTTCAAATCAGTCCAAAAAATGAATTTTACATTCTGCAACTCTGATACGATACCATTTCAAACATTAAAAGGTGAAAAGGTTACACTGAAAATTCTGGGCATCGAGGGAGGTATCATTAAATAACATTATGATAGTGCACATGCTTATGAACAGCACCATCAACCCCCATAGTCCAGTCATTGAAGCTTTTCACCTCAGAAATATTTTACTATGAACCGATTTACATGAAATTTTGGAATTAGGCTTATCTTACCCTTAACTTCAAAAGTGATATTGACCCGACCTCCGTTCTTACCCTGGGGGTGGTTGCCACCCCTTCTTGTTAGTGGAAATTTTTTTGGTCAAAATAACCTCGGGGATCGATAGAAGACCCAATTCTAAGCAAAAAGTGTTCTACTAAGTTTTTTCAAAAACTCAATACTTTTCGAGATATTGGCGATTGAAAACTCAGAATTTTCCCATGTTTTTCAACGGTTTTTTGCAAATATCAAAAAAATATGAGTTTTAACGATAATTTCATAATAAACAAAATTGTAGCAGGTAAGAAAATGAACAAATTGATTTTTGTAGGGTGTTTTAAGTGCAATATTAAGCGAGATATTGAATATGAAAACGGTTTTTTTTTGTCTGAAATTTAATCGATGTCTTCAATGCCATCTAGCGGACAACGGATGTTTTATCGATATGACAATGAGAAACTTTTATATAGTGCTTAAAATAATCTTTAAAATGAGCAGTGTTAAAAGTCTTTTGCACGTAAAGTGAGTGAGTTGTAATGAAAAAAAGAGGGACATCTAATATTTTTTTTAAATCGACGTGTTTCATAAGTGCCATTTCCACCAAAATTAAAATTAATCGTATTCCGTCTAGAATTAACTTTAATATGAAGTCTATTGGATTCCAGCAGTTTGGCTGCTTTGGAATTGCATACTTTTCAAAAAAATCACGATTTTAAGAGAAAAAATTTTTTTACATTAAAAAAAAACACCTTTTTTTCATAATATTTCAAAAACAATGAAAAACAAACGTAAAAAACTGTAATGATAAAAAATGTAGGTCTTTTTATGACAAAAATTTTGTTTTTTTTTTCTGTCAGACCAAAATTGACGGAGATATGACTGTTTAAAGAGCGCGTGGTAGCACAATCAGTCTCTCTCGAGCCCTTTGACCCTTCACCGTTTCAAAATAAAGGGTTTTATACTACATGTCATCATGAAAAAAGTTGTAGCTCTTTTAATTACCTTTAAAATGGTTTTTGTAAATTGTGATAGCTTTAAAATTGAAGGAGTTATGGTCCAAAAACTAAACGTTTTTTTTCTAGTTGAATTCTTTGTATTTTTTAAAAACTGTTTTTATCTTCAATATCTCGCTTAATATTGCACTTAAAACACTCTATAAAAATCAATTTGTTCATTTTCTTACCTGCTACAATTTTGTTTATTATGAAATTATTGTTAAAACCCTTTTTTTTAGATATTTGCAAAAAACCGTTGAAAAACATGGGAAAATTCTGAGTTTTCAATCGCCAATAACTCGAAAAGTATTGAGTTTTTGAAAAAACTTTATGGAACACTTTTTGCTTAGAATTGGGTCTTCTATCGATCCCCGAGGTTATTTTGACCAAAAAAATTTCCACTAACGAGAAGGGTTGGCAACCACCCCCAGGGTAACAATGGAGGTCGGGTCAATATCACTTTTGAAGTTAAGGGTAAGATAAGCCTAATTCCAAAATTTCATGTAAATCGGTTCATAGTAAAATTTTTCGTAGGTAAGACCCTATTTTTCGCTTCAATGACTGGACTACCACACAAAACCAGGCTCTCACACCAATTTCACCCATAATTGCATGTTTTAACCCAGAAGAGCTGAGAGGAAACTATCAATCCAAACCTGTCCTAACAATCAGAAAACAAAAAATAATGATCCACAAACAAAATTATCAATATTATTCACCAAAATTTCCAATGCACCCATATTTGCATTTCGTACAGAGACAAAATAAGAAAATTTTACACGCCATAAATTGTCACCCGGAAGCTTTTCTCCTATAGGAGGAGGACTATATGTAATTTTATTAAAAATAATTGCAAGCATCAAATCCACCATTATATTTAGGAAATAAAGCATTCATTTGATCAAAGTTAAATGCTTCGATACTATAAAAAGTTTTATAAAATGAATGCTTAATTACATTACCACTAGAGCAATTACCTATCTGGATTGACTTATCGAGGCATTCCCATGTGACTTGAACAAGTTTCTTGGCAGTAGGCTTGACATCACCAATAAGAAATGTTTCATTTAGATCACCGTGATATCCTCGATGATAAACAGTAACATCAACTGGAAGTATAAGAAAAGTTAAATCACAAGTTAGGACAAGGTGGTCCTGTTTTAAAACACTGTAAATGCATCATGTTTTTTTAAATGTTTTTTTAATTTTTCACCTTTTACCCAATAGAATAATAGAATCATGGCTGGGTTAGCACAAAGGATGTCTTTCAAGAAGTCTTTCAGTGATTCAAATTTGCACAACACAAGAGGAGTTTGACAAACTGGCAAACTTTCTGCAATTACCCATTTTAGCATGTAAATAACAGCAGCGTTTGTTAAGTTGAATTTAGAATTACATTACTTCGGGGGCCCAGGCCTGTAACTTGCTTTTCTCCCAAGAAAGGAGATTTGTGGGTCACCTGAGTGAGCCTTTTCTCCCATCCATAGTCTGTAATGAGTCTCCCTGGGAGAAAGGTGAAACACAAGGCGCTCGGAGAGTACAAGTTGCCTAACTCAAGTCTGTAACTTGATGAAGCGTCTTCCAGCACCCCAGATGGGAGATTGAAAGACAACCAACTTGCTAGCCGGATGTAAGTTTTCTCCCGAGTAGAAAAGTATGCATTACGACAGTGATTTTATGTTTCGAGTCTCCCTGGGAGAAAGGTGAAACACAAGGTGCTCGAAGAGCACAAGTTGCCTAACCCTAGTCTGTAACTTGATGAAGTGTCTTCCAGCACCCCAGATGGGAGATTGAAAGACAACCAACTTGCTAGCCGGATGTAAGATTTCTCCCAAGTAGATAAGTATGCATTACGACAGTGATTTTATGTTTCAATCACTGCCATAAAAGTATTTGCAATTATTTACTTCTGCTTGGAAAACAAAAAATCCACCATACTTATGAATGTGTTTTTTTCACATGCATACATGTACATGAGTATAGTATCTGCATTCCGTGTATTGAATTGAAAGAACTATGAGGGCAAATAATATCATATAACTTCTAATCCACATTGACTATTACGAATGAAGCATTTATCAATTATTTCCATGAAATCTCAGTTTTAGTCAAAGTATATCTCATATTAAATTGTTTGAATGAGAAGTGGAGTCTTCAAAACTTCCACCTTTCATTCACAAGTGGCAACAACATATGACTTCGTAAAGACATCCATAAAAAAATATTATATACCACCAAAATTATATATACAGTAGATTCCGGTTAATCGGGACACCGGTTATTTGGGACAGCCGCTTATTCGGGACAAATCATCAAGAACAGAACCCAATTGAAGAAAGTCCCTGAGTTTTCTCCGGTTAATTGGGACAGGAAGCCGCTTAATCGGGACATGCATCGGCTGTATTTGCCTCCTACTCTCTTGAAGAAATACAAATTTTTAAGCTCTTGTAAATCATTTGGTACATTTTCCCTATGCATTTGAACCAATTCCCAATGAGGGAATCTGTTGCAACGTTTACTGTCTCATTTACCGTCGCTAAACGAAGTCAGTCATGAAAGCGCTTTCAATTAATGCTTCATTGCTTGAACACTCACCTTCGTTCTCAGGTAGTCCAGCTAGAAGTGGATTTAGATTTTGTGGTCACGGAGGTGCATACTGTGTAGATAGACAACTTGGCTTCATTAGCGTATTATACCATAAAGGTGAAGGTTAGGCTGTAGGCGATCTGTCATAAGATAAAATGTTTTGAGGAAAGAAGGGTGGAGGTGATTCCTCCTCATTTCCCGAAATTTCCTGAAAAAGTTCCTTATTCAGGTTAACACGCAGCGTAAGGATTTTTCACTGGCTGCAAAAATTACAATACTGGACCGAATTAAGGACCATCTACCTCAAACCAGTCTTCGTTGTTTGGCGGAGATAACAAGAGTGCCAGAATCAAAGATAGCCCGATTAATACAGCAGCAGGATAAACTTAGAGAAGATTGGAGCAGTCAGTAAAAGGAAACCAGGTGCTACCCAAAAACGCCAACGCCAAGGTAAGGAACCTGATGTCGAGGACGCTTTTAATCAATGGTTTTCCATTGTTAGTGGACGAGGAGTTAGTTTCAGTGGACCTATGTAAAAAATAAGTCGGAGGAATTAGCTTTGAAGCTTGGCCATACTGATTTCAAGTCAAGAGATGGTTGGCTATCTAGACGGAAGAGTAGAAACGAAATAAAATTCAAAAATGCTCACGGAGAAAAACATACTGCTGATTTTGTAAGTGCAGAGGAATGGAGATGTAAGAGGCTACACACCCTACTTCAGGAATTCTGTGCAGATGATGTGTACAACGCCGATGAAACCGGCCTGTATTACCGAGCCACCTAATGGCTTTCTTTGCAACAGTTATGTGGAACTGAGTGGGGTAAAAGTGAGCTTTCGTCTCGCCAGCGTTAACACGATTTTCACCCACTTTCAACAGACCTATCGGAACCAAAATCTCATCTTTACCCTAAGTGGGTCTAAAGAAGCGATGGAACGGATTACTGTTTGGTGCTTCTCAAACATGTCGGGAAGTTATAAAAGGAAACTTTTGGTGATTGGAAAAAGTACTAACCCTCGCTGCTTTAAGAGGTTTTGAATGAACAGCTTACCGGTGGAATATTACGCCAATAAAAATGCGTGGATGATTGCAGGCCTCTTCAGTCATTAGTTAAGCAGTTGGGATAAGGAACTAGCGCGGAACTCGAGGAAAGTGATTCTTATTCTGGATAATTGTACGACACACCCTAATTGCTCCAACGTCTTAAAAAACATGGAATTTTCTGTCTGGAATTTTTACCAGCCAACACAACATCTCTTATCCTACCAATAGACATGGGATCATCAAAAATTTGAAAACAATATACCGCGCAAAATTCATTGATCAATCAATTCTAGCATCAATGGAAGATAATATTCTGACATAATCTTCAACTGCCAAGGAAGTGAGCTCAAATGTGAATGTCCTGCAAGCAGTAACGTTTTTGGCAGATAGCAGACGAGAAGTCACCAGTAAAACGATTAGAAATTGTTTCATTCATTGTGGTTTTAAGCACTCAAGTGCAGAAATATCGGAAGAACTTGAATGTGAAAGTAAAAATGAATCTGCTTCCGAGCTACGTCAAGTAAAGAACTTTAAGGAGTTTGAAAGGATCGACTCCAATGTGGACTGTTATGACAACAATGATAGCAGCAAAGATGATATAGAGGAAACTATACTAGCGAGACAACAAGGTTTGGTTGAAGACGAGGAGACTGATGGAGATGAAGGCGTATCTCAGTGTAGCCGAGTGACTTCAGCAGATGCCAGGAAATTTATTGATGGGTTGTGATGCTACTTCATGCAAGAGGGCAACGAAGGAAGTCAGATATCGTCCTTAGATGCCTGTGCCGACCTTGTATGCGCGACGAGAGTGAAGAGAATGAAGAAGAACACTCTGGACTAATTCCTTCTCCTAGGAGCTACAAATTAAATAAATACTCCCTGGTTTATATGCAAATGAAGCTTTAGATCATCAATTATTCTTTTCTAATGTTCCATCGTTAATTCTATATCTAATCACAAATCCTTCTTTTGCAGGATTTCGTAAAGGGAATTTATCCGAAGTATATCGATGCCAAGAGATTTTTTTATGACACAAGGTTTCCAAAAATGTTTATAATGTATGTTTTCTTATTAATTTATTGTTTAAGTACCTTGCAATTAAACATTTTGCGTTTCAATTGTCATTTAGCTTTCTGACTTTCATTTCAACGCTTATTTAAACATATTTACGGGATACTTCGGATAAACGGGACAGCCACTTAATTGGGACAAAGTACACCGGTCCCGATGTGTCCCAATTAACCGGAATCTACTGTAGTTCACAAAATATGAATATTTGCAGCACCAATTACATTAAAGAGTTGGATGAGCAATAATGAGCCATACACAATGCACATTTTGAAAGATGAGTCCTGTATGATGGGTCAAAATTACATGTACACATTTTACTCCATTATTGTTATGTATAAGCTTTATGCTTACGATATAAGCAGGCTTGACTGTATTCCAAAGAGATTATTATATGTTATATTCTGCTGTAAAAAATAAAACTTTTAATTGTGTTGGAGAGATAAATATTTTAAACCAAAATGTACAATAGAATTTCAGAATTATCATTGCTTTTTGGCTGCTCAGGCTAAAGTAGGTATAGATATGTATAGCTTTTAAACATGTGGCTAAATCAAGTGTGTTCATAATTAGAAAATGTCAATAATATAAATGCATACATTAATTAAAGTGGTCAATAACCAACTCAAAAAAGTTAGAAAATGATGCCTGTGGGAGAGCAGTAATTGTACTAAGATATAAAATTTGAAAATAAGACTTTGAGAATAAGTTATCCAAGATAATTGAATAGAAAGGTATACCACTCAATGAAAGGTAAATAGCATTCCAAAACAAACTAATAAACTGCCTGGGCAAAATTAAAATGAAGAGAAACCCCTCTGAATGTAAATCTTATTTGTAGAATTATGTCTTTTTAAAATATTGTGTGATTTTTTTGCACTTTTATTTGTTCCATTTTGGAGTGGATTACTTTTTCAATTTTTTTCAAATTCCCTTTAAAATCATCAAATTCATGAAGTAATGAGAAATGATGCAGGGTATTTAATGCCTGGAGGATTTCTCCATTTTTGGGTTCAGGGATGGCCTCATCACTTTTATCTATGTACTTCATTGTCACTCAACATTTCATGGCTACAGCCATCTCCTTCACTTGTGTGTCCATGAGAACTTTTCTGGGTGTCATCATCAAGCCCAATGTACTCTTCTAGACTTAAGTCTGTGGTGCTCCCAAACGATTAAAATAGTCAGCAAAATCACTGGCTAATCCCAGTCTTCGAAATGCAGTGGTTTCAGTTTCGATGAGGAAGATTCATTACTCTCATATTAAATTTTGTCTAACAGAAAGTTCTGTTTAAAATTTGTAAATGCAGAATGAAATATAAGGAATGACCTTCTGGGCCTATATAGGCCCAGAAGCAAATGTTTGCGGCGGCAAATATTTTTAGTAAATGCACTGAGTAAACAAATAGCTGGCTGTGAGTGGGGATGGTGCTGAGAATAAGGTCGTTATCACCTTTGCCCAGTGATCAAGGAAAGGGTCCAGCTTCCCTGACTTGTGATCCAAGACAGACGAGGAGTATATCTGTGTGATTCTTTGCCACGAGTGAGTTCCGTATGGAAGAATACAAGAATATGTTTACGGCACTCATGACAAGGGAAATATTTTTCATTGCAAGGCTCCGGCGCAAAAGGATAAAAACAGCGAAGGTAGCATATACAATAACATCAATTGTAATTATCATTTATTAAAAATTTCTTTGTCTTGAATTAAACTGTTTTTGCTATCATTTTGATATTGCTTGGTTCTTCAATTCAATTTATTTATTTTGGCCTAACCCAAACCGTGTATCTAATTCTGCTTAATGCTCTATATAGGGAAGGTACGGACAATGCAACCAAAACAGACTTATCCAGTACATGGGACAGATAGTGAGTAAAAATGTTTCTACAGGAAAAAATTCATTGCCAAGCAATTAAGCGAGTTTGAGCCGTGAGATGCCATCAATTGTGATGTTTTATATAATACTACAATGTCACATATCTTCCCAATTGCCTCTGTTGTTGGTATCGGTCGAGGACAAAAGTTGCCCATACTTTATTCCACTCAACAACGTGCGCCGGTGACACAACACTCGTGCTTGCAAGCGACCTTAACGCGTGCTTCATCTCGTTACTCAGAACAACTGACGGGTTTCCTATCTCAAGGTCATAAAGCAGTCTTACATGGGTACTCTGGTGCAACTGTCAGAGCGTAAACAAGTAAACACCTTGAACCCAAAACTGTTTGTGCTGAAAGATGGGAAAATAAAATAATAATATAAATATACCATTTAAATGCCATGTATTGATTCATTACAGTTGAAATTCACAGTAGTATGGCATTATATTGAAGATTTCCTTTATGAGCAAGGATCTGCCTGATTTTGTTTAAGTTTCTTAAAGTTCTGTTGTTTCATTTTGTACAATCGAATTGATACCTCCACCAGGGACCAAAATAGTCATATGTAAAATCATTACATCGAATATACATAAAATCAAATAATGATTCCATCAGAATACTCAAGGAGTCTGCCGGGACCGCTCATTCACTTGTGTCAAATCAAATTTTACGTGAAATCGGGTTATATAAAATCAAAATTCTACTGTATATGCTCTTCCCTCTTCTTGGCATTTCCCTAACGAGTCATTCTGCTTTCTATACCACGCCTCTCTTGCTTTCTTTTATTCTATTCTAAGCCTGCTGTTTAATCCACTGTATTTTCTCTTGCCTAGCTCTGAGTTTACGCTCTTCCATTTCCTTCTCTCCTGCATCTCCATTATCATCTCCTTTGTGTTTCACGGTTTTCTAATTTTAGTTGAGCTGACTACGCCTACTGTTGCTCTCACCACCTCTACAGTTCCATTTTTCACTTCCCCATCCATCTTCCACTGATCTCACTCCATGATCTGCACCCATGATTTCATCAACCTTCTCTCGATACTTCTTCTTCATTGCCTCAGTTACTGCCTCCGTATTCCACTCTTGTGCCCTCATTCCCCTTCTTATCTTTTTGAGTTTTACCCAGCATTTCAAGAGTAATAAGTTGTGGTCTGAGTTTGCATCAGCTCCTTGAGAAGTATACTAGTTTTTAACACTCCCTGTTAGTGTGACCAACAAAATATAGAACATCCTTAAAAAATAAATAAAAAATGAAATCTACTATCATGATAATGTATTTTTAAATGTTCAAAATAAGAGTATAGAGTAAAACTACTACTACTTAACTACTCTTTTTATATTTATAGACATCAGAATGGTTTCACAAAAAAACCCCAGCAAAAATCATCAATTTTTTCTTAAAATTTTGAATAAAAATTCTTTCAAGTTTTACGAAAAAGTTTCTAAAAAAAATTCTGCTCTACAATGTTCCTAATTCACTGCCAGTACTGCCTGTGCTACCGTAAAACAGAACGTAAAGCTGTACCGCCACTGCTGCAGTAGCATGTAATTTCGGAATGGTCGACAGTGGCTTGAAATTCAATATGGCTAATTGCGTGGTGATTTATTTTAAGTGATCTTTCAATGCATTAATTCTTAATCCTAATCCTAATGACATTGATAAGGAGCATTCTAAGTAAATGCTAATTTTCATTGCCTTGCTACTTAATACTGATTCATTACTTTCTCTGATGAGGATAAAATGAATTTGCGTCAGCTACGCAAGCATGGAGAAAAAAAACCTGTTTCATTAAACAAATCTCCATTATAATTAGCATTATCGAATTTAAAATAAGCATATATTGGGCTTATAAACATGTCTTCGAATATATTTGTCAAGCCCTGATATAAAAAATTAGGTAAAGATATGGGTTGTTGAGGGTTGCATCACAGAATATTTTCACCAACAATTAGGTTTATGCAGCAAATTACATTTTCCCGACAATTATTATACATGCCAGTATTATGCTAATTTACCACGGTAGTAAGAGGCTGTATAATTACATGTACCACATTATTCATGACACTAAATTAATTTTTGGTAATTTCACAAGTCACTTTCATTCGCGAATACACATAATTGCTTCTCTCCTAGCATCACTTGTGATGTTATTCACTCCCTCATTCACAAATTCTACCAGAGGTAAAATCAGAAAACCAGGATCCCAGTCAAAGTGAATGATTTTTCCTCAGTGGAAACTACTAATGCGCACTTGAGGGTGACTCCGTAAAAGGTTATGCTGTAGCTAGTCCTGGTAGGTATCCTCAAAATTTGCTTTTATTCTAAGGAAATATCCACCGGTACGATTAGCTGGTACTTCATTAACTTATACATACCTACTTGACAAATAAATGCATTTTATAAACTATTATATGCTAAGTGCTGTTAGCTATTTATGTGCTTCGAGAATTTTTGCTCTCGCCGATATATACATTAAAATGTGCGAAGCAGTTTCTCGAAGCTCTTCAGATTCTATTTATTAATTTTGTAATTTGATTTTTCCGCTATTTGTTTGTTATGGTTGTCATAGCAACGGCTTTACTGCTGCCCGAGAGCAGCAGTAAAATTCACAGTGAGAAATGTCATCAATTGACTTACGTCATTGGTCACTGTGCAGTACTGCCAGTTGATTACGAAATGGTTTGGCAGCACTGGCAGTAAATTTCGGAACGCACACAATGAAACAATCCTTACCAAGAATTTCACATCATAATTAGCCACCAATATCCAAAACCATTTACAGCAGAGAAATAATAACTGTGAGTGTAATATGATATCAAATCATGAGAATGATCCAAGCTAACATTATTAATCACTAATACATCATCTCAGTTCCTACAGTTTTTAAAAATATGTCAATTTTGAATGCAGAAATATTTTTACAGCAGTAAAGAATATTATCAACAAGAAATAATTAGCTGCCATAAACATTTGTGCCAGTTAACTTATTTAATAACAAGTTTCCAGCTTGTTAAATGAGAAAGACTGAGTAAAATAAAAATGGCTACAAACAGGAACATAAAAAATATGTATGTAAAATATTAATAGGGTGTGAGTTAAAACTTATGCCTAGCTACTCACCGTTGCATATATCTCCGTCCTGAAGAGGCCTAAGGTCTGGGATACCATGACAAATAACCTCATTGACAGATGTGCAACAAGAACGTGGAAACTCGTAGTAATTCAGAGGGGAGGGGTAGCATTCTCTCTCCACACAAGCTTCATGCACGACACGATCCACTTCATCAGTGGTGACTCCCACTCCAATCACCTTTGCTGCCTCATCCAGGACTTCACGCCCAAGCTGTAAATGCCACAAAAACATTCTTTAGTTCACTGACACACCTCCAGGCACAAAAAATTAACCTTTATCACACACACTGCATTCTTAAGTCAAGCCCAGCTTATTTAACCAATAAAGTTATGGGATTTTGTTGGATGCACATAAGAGACCATATCTAAGTTCATGTGACAATTACAGATGAAATTGGCCAGAACCACCTTACATCCTCACAGTGCCATTTCATTAATTGATATTTCAACCCTCATGATTTGGTAGCTATTCTACAAATGGAAATTTTGACCACCAGGTAGCTTTAAACATAACTCAGGGCTTAGAGTCCTCTACACAAAGAGGCAAAATACTATTACAGTGCATGGATATAGTGCATAAAAGTAGAATGAAAGGAAAGAAATACAATATTACAGAGCACTGTCTGTTCTTCTTACTGCCAGTGACCTATGAGCATCTGAATTATGGCATCAAGGATATTAGAATTAAAAACAGGATACTTTGTTCAAATATATCAACATTCCAATAGGAAGTACCATGACACAGTTGTTTAGAATAATACCAGTGTTTGTATGTAGTTCACAGTTATCTTTTTACAAGTTTTTAAATGCATTGTAACAAATATCAGTCTGGATATGTATAACCCGGAACGTGATTAGAAAATCCAACATTTACACTTTACATTTCCCCAAGAAATGAATGAGAAAATAAACTTCTCTTCTTTCTCGAATCGCCTTCTGCTGTTAGGCGTCGGGGTCCCTCAGCCACTTTCCAAATTCTTTCCTGTTTTGAGTGAGATGCTTCTCTTCATTCAAGCTCTTTCCACGCCTGGCAGCCTATCTCTCACAGTTGATTCTGCTGAGACGCTTCACCTCATTCAAGCTCTTTCCGCACCTGGCAGCCTATCTCTCCACATATTCTTCCCATTCCATCCTCTTCATCGCCTTCCTTCTGGTCTTGCCTCCTTCACCTCTCTTGGCTTCCTTTCCTCATTCATCCTAACCACATGTCAATACCATCTTAAAGTTTTTCTTTCCATCGACTCCACTATCGGTTCTTGCTGGAATTGGTAGAGATGGGCAACTTTGAAAATTACCACGGTAATTTTTGTAAATTACCATGGTATTTTTCGTAATTTACCGCGCCCCTTGAAAATTACCGTAATTTTCGGTAATTTTCAAGATAATTCACCCATGTTTGAGATAATTTTTCATACAGATAAATTCCCAAGATGTTCTTTTAAGCTAAGTCCACATTTCTGACGTGTTTAATTATAAATTTAGGAATGTTCAACTCATTTTTGGCATATTTTACTTAAATTATAACATTATTGAGTAATTATTAGTCGAATATTCTTCTTTAAAATTTTTCATACTTTGACAAAAGAAAGCCAGATTGCGTGTTGCTGCCGTATTTCTTTTTACAATTTTGAAAATTTCTTAATAGATTAATGTTGCATTAGGTATGGTTTAAACATCGTATCCTCTCCCTTTTGCTATTGGCATTCTTATTTAACCATACATTTTCTGTTTAATGCTTAAAACTGAAAATTACTGGAAAATTACGGTAATTTTTGAAAATTAACGTAATTTACCCCGGTAATTTACCTCAGATGAAAATTATGGTAATTTTCCCATCTCTAGGAATTGGGCTCTGATTGTAGTATCTCTCACTCTCTTCTAGTGTGTTTCTGCTGCTCGTCTTAGGTATCTCATCTCACAGCTTTGAAGTCTACTCCTGCACTTGTCCAGTAGGGTTAGACTCTCTGTTCCAAAAAACAAAACTGGCTGGAAAATGGTTTTGTACACCCTCATCTTTGTCTTCTCCAATATTTCCCTGATCTGCTAAGCTGATAAAACACCTGGTTTACTTTATGGATTCTGTGGCTCACTTCAGAGTCTGGCCTTCCATCACTACATAGTAATTAGTTTCCCCAGGTATTCGAACTTGTCAACCTGTTCTAGTTCTTGCTCTTCCCACGATATGTTCAGCCTTTCCTGCACCTCATTTTTTGACACTGCCATACCCTTGCTTTTCCCCACATTCATTCTCATTCCATGGTCTCTAATTGCATTTGCCCATTCTTCCACTGCTGTTTGCAAATCTCTCTTGTTCTTAGCAATCAATACAATGTCATCTGCATATACCAGTGACTGAACATGTACAGGCCTTAACCATAATTTCCTACCTTGCACCTTGGTACTTTTCTTTTGCATTGTTTATGTATCTGGTCCATCAGAATGATGAATAGTAGAGGACTAAGGCTGTCTCCTTGTTTGACACTTTCGCTCATAACTCTTTCGGTTTTTTTCCCAACTATTCCTACCGCTCCTTTCACATATACATATAGACTTTTAATTCTTTCAGTTAGGTCTACAGATAACCCTATTTTTCGAAGTTCCTCCCAAAAGCTGCATCTTGGAACAGTGTCAAAAGCTGCCTGAAAATCTAAAAAGGCTAGGCAGACTGATCCATTTCTGTTGATATATTTGTCCATCACTTGGAGCAGTGTAAAAATGTGATCCTGGGTTTGGCGATTTTTCCTGAAGGCACATTGTTCCTCTTCTAGTTCTTCCTCAACCGAAAATAAACTTCCATACCATAAATATCAAATTAGCAAGCATAGTATTTGTCTTATAAGGCAGGTAGGTATAGTATGGGTATCATACTTTTAGGGTTCAAATATCTCTAGCCTGCTTGGATGTGCAGAAATACAACGTGGGCACTGAATCACGTGCCAACCACTTTGCGCCAATTTGATTAGCATTAATTTCATTAAATTGATTCACTCATTTCAATTACCCATATCTAGTTCAAACTATCTACCTCCCGAACAATAAGTTAAACACTAAGGTCCACAAACAAACATAACTATGACACCAAAACCCTTAAGAATGGGAGGAATAGCTTTGTAAACAATTAGTTGACATTCATCCATTGAGTTGTGGAAAATAAATTTGACTTATGATTACCAGAAAAGTAAGTTTACTCATACAAGCAAGCAATTTTTCATGGGCAAGTATTTATAAGATAAATTTAACTGTGTTGATGCTTTTAAAGTTTAAACAAATACTACCTTGTGAAAGTGGCAACATTCAGCTTCTGCCTACACACTAATCCCAATGACCAATATTAGATAACATACCATTATGTATATCAGATATTATCTCCTTGGTTACTTATAAGGGAAATGATGACTGACCTTGCATGATACTCTCATTCCTTCAATTTCTTCCTCAGTCAAGGTTCGAATCTGTGCAGATCCCCTCATCTTCTGCTCTGACAGAGGTATCCCCTCAGGATGCGTGGCATAGTCTGGTCTAGGAATGTGGCTCGGCACTGTTCTTCTTTTAGACTGAGCATGAGGCCTGAGCTTCCCTAAACATTCAAATCACACAACTAAGAAAAGATATACACTGAGATTTAGAGTAATTCTAACCATAAAAATATATAAAACTAAGTAAAATCAAAGATATATACACAAAAATTAACTCCAATTCTAGAGAACTAACGACTATTCCTATGACCTCACTACTAATGGCAATGTGATGAAAAACTATTTATCTTGTAGTGGGTGTCAGAGGCATGTATTGGTAGAATGATTAATTCACAGCAAACTTTCTCTTGCTGTTTACACATTGCCTTCAAACTTACCCAACTTAAAAGAACCATGTATTTATACAATCACAAAGGAATTTATAAGATAAATTACACGGCAGACACAACTAATGTTCTTATGAGTCTTAAAACACTCCAAACAACACAATGTGAAATAATTAGGGATTATGAAATGAAAAATCTCTTAAATCATCGAGTAAATATTAACCTTCCCATGCCAACAAATGGAAATTCCTGAATAATTTTCTTTTCATAGCCTTAATCAATGAATCATAAACCTTTTTGCCGAGACGGGGGAGGCAGACGTGACCTACCGTCACACCTGTGATTTTTTGCGGAAAAAACCCCCGGACAATGAAAATGATACCATGAGTTAGTTTTCGGAAAATCAAGGGGGCAAACAGCTAGCACAAATGCTGATTCACCAATAATCATTTACCACACTAAAAAATGTACATCAGAGCAATAACACAAGTGGGAGAATCACCTCAAACGACAAAGAAGGAAAATAGTACATTTTTGCACAACAATTTTCTGTTCAAGTCTTTCCTTGGGAACTAGAGTTTCTAAGATTTTTCATACCGTAGGTTTGGGCAAATTTTCCACGAGGAATGCATAAAAAATCTCTCTAAAACAGACTACCTCCAACACGTTGGAAACAACATATATATGCAGTGTGCAGAACATGTAATAACCCTAAATGGCTCCAGACTCTATTCACAAAATCTACAAAGAACTTCAAGCTAATTGTCCACTTCCAGGCTCGTAATTCAAGCATCATACTTGTAGATACGTACCCGTAAATCTGTAATTGGGCCACACCGGCCACTGATCTTGGTCATCTTTGGTGTCCACACCCTCTCCTTCTGCAGAGAGAGATTATGATTAACTTAACAAAAATTATCATTTCAGAGAGCCTGGTCCAATTCAGAATATTAGTCAGCTTACGCTAAAAGATGACAAAATGATTCTATCCATGTTCCTTTAAAAAACTGAATATAGCCAATTGATTTTGAAAAATATACATACTCGCTAGTTTGTGCAGAACCTTGTGAGACTTCCAATTTCCTTTAAAGCAATCCTAAAATCAAGATTCACACAGGAATGAGTTTTTGCGAAATACTCAACTTGGGAGCTATGACACAGCAAAGAAATTAAAACAAAATTAGCGTCCACCCCCAGTTAAATCTTCGAATAACACCCTTACGCTTTCAAAATCAGGCACTGAATTTTATCCTTGAAGCAAAGCATTAAATACGCTTTATAATTTACACACAAATCAATAATTGATGTTTAGAAAACTCATAAAACTTTATTAAGATGCGGCACCTCAGAATGTCCATTTGCTCAAGAAAAATACCCAGTGCAATGATGACTTATCATTAATCAGAGGAGAACATTCACGCGATATTATAAAAATATTACTTGTGAACAGAAAAAAGATCCTTGAATTCCTAGTTTCAAACATGTTGGACACTGCAATTTCGCAGGGGAATTGCATCCTGGTGTTTCGCACACTCGCGTGATAGTCTCCGTGGTGGCCATTTTTATTAATTTCTTTTTCTCCTGTTGGTGCTTCCATCTACAAGCTTTGCAGATGGTTCGAGAATTTAACATTTTGATAGTCATTTGTGAGGTAGGTCAGCGCGAAACAGGCATGATTTTGAAGCACATCAAGGGGGGATTGCCAATATATTTTGGGTTTTCGGCAATATATTCGATCAGGAAGAAAAATTTGACATTTTCTTAAGCATAGCATCTCATAAAAAATATGATTCAATTGTGTTTTAATAGCATTTATGCGGGGGAAAATGATGCAGATGGTTCGAGAATTTAACATTTTGATAGTCATTTGTGAGCTACGTCAGCGTGAAACAGGCATGAATTTGAAGCATGTCAAGGGGCTATTGCCAATATATTTTGGGTTTTCGGCAATATATTCGAGCAGGAAGAAAAACTTGACATTTTTTTAAGTAAAGCATCTCATAAAAAATATTATTCAATTGTGCTTTAATAGCATTTATGCGGGGGAAAATTATGCGATGACGAACCTGTTTGTTGTACAGGTAAGAGTGAGTTCTATTTAATCTGCCAATTCATAAGCATGTGATTCATGAGAGCTAATTTTCGATTTCCATAACAATTTTTCTTTAGTTCACAATGCTTGTATTTCTTCTTGCTGTTTACAAACTACCCCATGTTTAAAGAGATAAGCTTAAGAAGAAGTTGTCACCACGAACATCAACGGGCAATTGACGACTAATTAATGTAATCCGGGGATCCATGGTTCCCTCCTACTCTGCAGGTGCCTTATATTTTATTAGCGATAGACGTAATTCAACATTTTTGTATGATAGTCTTAGGCTCAGGTCTGCATCCATTTAGTTTATATCTTTACATACCTAAGTGTAATTCATTTTATGGCAAGGATTTTGTATGGTAAGTGATATAGCCATGACTGCAATTATAGGACATATGATACTTTCTTAACCCTTCAACGACGAGCGACGTAGTCACTACATTGGCACGAATTTCACATGCTGTTGAATTAAGTACACAGTGACTACGTCGCGGCGATTCTATTTAAATCAGCAGGAAACCAGCAATTCCATTTAACTCTAGAACGCCCTCAGGCGTCATTTCGACTCCTCCGCTCGGAAAAATAGCTGCTATTTTTTTTGTTTCAATGTCTAAGCCATTTAATTTTGTGAATTTGTCTTAGTTCCGCTCTTATACATTGTGTCAAGAATTTAAGACTCCTTATAAGTTTTAAAATGTATAATTAAATTACGGTTTCACCTTTAATGCTCCAGAGGCATCAAATTAACTCCGACATACAGATGTGTTCAAGTAAGGCGATTACCATTCTCGAGTGCTATATATTGCTACAAATGTTGTAGATAAGTATTCTCAATGTACGTTTTCATTCCGAGGATGCCAAAATGCTTCATCCCCACTCTCTTCCCCCTTCCTCCTCCTCCAACCGCCTACAGTTGACTCTGTCGCAGTTCACTGTCATAGGGTACTGGGAACAAAGGAAGGAGGGATGAAAATGGGTAGTTGAGAGGCAGGCAGTCAATTATGCAGAGATTTGTGCTCCTCGCTCTGGGCAAAGAACGCTCCTAGAAATCCGGCAACTGATTGCCCATTTATAGTGAAGTAACTCATTTTTATATTGCAAGGATGGCACAAAGGAAATGGCTGAAAGTCAAGGACATAGTTGAAGAATTACAGAAAATAGATCAAAATGAATCTGAAGGAGGGGAAGTTAACGAGACCGATAACGAAGATATCCTGGTTTCCATAACTATGACTCCAATACATCAGAAGTCGATGGAATTCCTCCAGGTAAGCAATATTTTTTTTGTTTCTCTACCGCAGCAAGAAATTTTTTGAGTAATTAATTTTTTTATTTCAGCACGTATAACGTTATGTATTTTCCCCTCTTTAGTTCCTCCTGTTCTGCATCTTGCAGCATCATACGGGGATATATCAATGCAGATATCTATGCCGAGTTTTATTCCACTTGATGTTCACGGTGGTGCTTCAGTCAACAGAGGTGGATCTGGACTGCTCAAGTCACTCCAAAAATGCACGTGACAAGTGGCTCAAGGGTAGACTATACAATGCATCGTTGGGGAAGGATCTCGTCATCAGCCAACACCTCAAGGTAAAAAGACAGCAGATGGTAGCCAGGAAAATAGTACTGATTTCCAAAGATTGGATATCGATAAGGAGTCTGATCATCTTATTGGCTCTGATGGTACAAAATGGCAGGAAATAGCTATAGGTGATATTTTTGCTGGCAGGAGACCTCGTCAAAATGTCCTTTGTGAAATACTATAGGGAATACACTTCAGGAAAAACAGCAGGTATCTGAGCATAGCACTTGTAGTGCATGGAAGCTTTTTGTGGATAATGTGATGCTCCAGCATATTTTGGAATGCACTCAAATTGAGGCACACAGGGTATTACAAAACAATAAATGGTCTCCCTCTCTCTCTTGAAGAGCTTGAGGCATTCATTGCGGTGCTTTATGCGCGTGGTGTAAATGGAGCAAAAGGTATTGACTTACTCACCTTGTGGTCTGAGTCATGGGGCTGTAATTTTTGTAAACAGACCATGTCTCACAACAGATTCACAGAGATAATGCGATTTCTTAGATTTGATCAAAAACCAACTCGTCTCACTCGTATTAGAGAGGACAAATTTGGCCTTGTATCCACCACTTGGGAAGAGTTTTTCCTTAAGGGTCTCACCACCTAATGGAGCCTTTACCTGCATGAATCGTGCTTGTGCTATCCAGTCAACAAGGGCTTTTTCCAGAGCTGCATATTTTGAATCTTTGACACGATGTCTCTTCTGGTTGCCCTGAAGCGCAGCCGTCTTGATTATGGCTTAATTCTTGACGATCGTCTGCAAGATGGAAGGAGCGAGACCCAGCTCCTTGACTAGGACACTTCTTGGTGTGTGGGGCGAGTCCTGAACTTTCTGCAGGATGGTTAACTTCACTTGCAGAGTTAACGTGATCCTGCTTCTTGGGGGGTGGGGGGTAGCACCCCCTTGATTGCACACACTCGATTTTTCTGGGTCATTGCAACCCAGGCCATGCTACAGACCATGAGTTCCAGATTAGTTACAGACCAGATGTTTTTACCTGGGTTGGTTTATTGAGCATTAAGGAGAATTTTTTTGGTAAAAAATTACTCCAAAGGTTGAGTAAGGTAACAGATGACAGAATTTGAGGTATGCCTGGGAGGAGATGTATATACTGATCAGCTGTTTGCTCTTCAGAGTGCGCACTAGAGAATGGTATGTATAATGAAGAGATAGAGCATGTTGTGCATATGTGGATTTAGAGGGCATATATGTGATAGGGTAAATTGAAATAAGTTGTGTGACTATGAGTTTTGAGTGACTATGTGGTGGATCAGCAATTATTTAATTTTATGTAGGCTTTGTATGATAATAACAAAACTAGTATGAGAAATAAATGGAGTCTTGAGAGACTGGTTTGAAATAAAATAGGGTGTGAGATAAGGATATGTATTAGTTGCCATGGCTGTTCTATGTTTTTATTGATAAATGTTTGAGATATGTTCTAATAGTAATAATTTTGGTCAAATGGTTATGAGAGTTCTACATATAAAATGGGAGTTCTACTGTATGCAGTGGGTACTCTGTTCCTGTTTGAGAGCCCAAATGGAATAGGTTGGTAACTATAGATATTCCCTTTGTTCTGTCAGATAGTATATAATATTAAGGGCTATGTGGCAACTTCTTTGAAGTAACAGAGACAATGAATTTGAGGGCAGTTTAACCAAAGATCAAAAGCAGTTATTTTTGAGTGGAGGAATGGTGAGAATTATGAAGTAATTTGAATAAATGGACGATTTTTAATATCTTGATAGAATTTTTTTGAAAGATGAAGGATGTATGATTAACTAAAAAGGAAAATAGTACATATGATGAAGAAGAATTTTCAAGGTGAAGTCTATTAACTCTTACCCTGCCTCCATACCTCTCCCGTGCGTGGATGGAGAGGGGATACTCCCTCCAGACCACTGGTAGGCTGGAGGGAGATATACCCAGACCAGGAAGGTTAGAGGGAGGACACCATCCATACCTGTACTGGGAAGGTTGGGGGAGGCCTCTCCTTCATACCTCTACCGTGGTGCTCTGTCTGCAAGTGGCAGGCAGGTAAAATGTGGAATGGCACAATGGACCAAGAGGTCTGAGTGCCAGAAGGCCCTCACCCACCCATACAATCAAACTCTTCCTGGCCAGTAGATTTCTATCGATAAAATAATGTGTTCCAGCATTGCATAAAATTTTCCAAAAATCACATTTAAGTTTAAATCAGGTTTCATCAGCTCAGTTTCTGATCTAGAATTGCTGTGAGAGTCTACCGTGCATAATCAAGCTCAGTCGCCTTTCTAATTCCCCCTCTGCTGTTAGTTAAACCATTAATGAGCGTCAGCTTCTTCAACCATTCCTATACTTCAGTCAATGGAATTGATCATGAAGGATAAATTTAATCTGGTATTCATCCAGCTAATATTTAAGAAATTATTGAAGAAGGTGCTGAAATAAGGAAGCAGGGAAATTTTTATGAAGGGATTAGTTTTTTATGTGTTGACCATAGAGGAGATTGATTTAGGAAAATATAGCTTATCATGCGAACTGGCTCTTATGATAAACATGTAAATAGTCACTACTCAGCTTTTAAAGTGTGAATTATTTATTAGTGTTTCCTGAAATGATTATGCCTATCAGGGCAGGGGTTCCTATTCTTATTGCCCTTCCATCACTCATCTGCTAATTTCCATGATATAGCACCCCTTGCATTTGGACTTCCAGCTAATTGTATGCATGCTGACCATACTTTTGCTATATATATTTTTCAGCTTTCTTTCGGTGAGCCATAAACCATGAAGCACTTATATTGGTTCTTGTTCTCTGTTGGGAATTGTTGTCTTCCATGATGCCATACTAATTTGGAGTAACATATATAACTGCATCTACATTTCACCCTGAAATCCACCACAAGAACGTATCTCAGGAGTTATTATTCCATCTGTCTTGAAAATTCGTTTTCATTTTAAGGGCAGTTGATTGGCGGTTCTTTGCATCGCCCAAAGGAGGAGAGCATTAAGTAACCATGTTATCAGGCGTTGAAATCTCCAGTGGTTTGCTACCTCTTTCTGGAAGATGATGCTCTACTTTCCTCACAGATTCTCTGCGTTTTTTTGCGAAATGGACATGATATTTTATCGATCTTTGATTTGACAGACCCCATTAAAGATCTACCTTTTTGATTTTTGAAGAAGTCGGTCCCCTCCATGAAGATTTTTACATCAAGAAAAAGATCGTTGGAGAAAAGAGTATCACTTTCCTGATGGATGCACGACGTTATTATTTGATTCTTCTACATTAGCATTCTCTGTGCCGTGATATTACACGTAAAATGAAAGCACCAGATGACATAGCTTACTCGCCACGATATTTAAAAAAAAATCGATCGCGAGAATCGCCATTGGTTGATAAGGAGAGAACGTGCATTTGATTGGAGAAGACAGGAAATCTTGCGAATCATAACTGAGTTTCTCTCTCGTGGAACAGATCATACGTGGGAGGTATGTAGGCTAAGAGGCCATGTTGGAGTTGTGAGCGGTAGCGCGCGCGGATTGGTGATTTCCTCGCGCCAGCGTAGGTTGCGCCTGCAGCGCCTATGAGACCCACGTCCCCCACGTCGCTCTCTCGTCGGGGCCTCCCGAGTAGTACCGCTGACTCCTGGGTGAGGTGCGGTCGGGCTTGGAGATCGGCGCTTTGATGTGAGTGCAAGGATGAGGAATCTCCCAGTGTTTGGACCACTACCTCCGCTTGTGAGAGTTCCGACATTCCCCTCCTCGACTAGAGCCATTATTTGACCACGAAAGTGTTTCGATTGGAAAATTATCAGTGTATTCATTCCCCTCAGTGAAAACGGATTCCAGCGGGCCTGATGACCCTTGGTGAAATTGAGTGAAAATCAGGTTGTGTTAAAAGTGATTTTTATACTCATTTCGTCTTTGATTAAGTTGAAACATCAGCCAAGATGATTGCCCAGTGCTGGAGCATTGTCATCGCCGTGTTCATCATGGGGAATGGGGGTAATGTACCCGTTTATTCTGTTATTTTATATTTATTGTTTATGAATGCAAGTATGGAACATTTAAAGATCCATATGTGCATTTATTGGAATAGGGGATCATAAAATTACGTCAATATGTAAATGATTTAGTGTCACTTTAGCATGTTCATTGTAATAAATCCCAGCACAAGGGAGTCGAGTGATCACTAGATGTTTTAGATTACCGAACAGAAATCTCAAAGAATATTTAATTCACTGATGGCCGGTCCTGTTATTTCGCGCGAACCTGTGAGTGCGATAATTTATTTTTTTATTGCTTGAGAAATCACTGTCTTAAAATCTAGAATGATCCGGACTAGCATACCTTTTGGAAAGTTAGAGACGTAGCGCTTGAAATGAAAACATTTTTTGTATTACACCGAGGTTTCGTAGACGTTATATGTAGCAAAGATAACTCCAATCACTTTTATACCTCCTATGAATCTTTTATGAAGTCCTTTTTCTCTGTGTAGAGCGCATATCTTTTTAATTTATGAAAATAAAGTCGAAGATCAAGTTATAAAATATTCCACTGATCACTCTCTTGCACTCTTCATATTTTTTATAATGGTTTCCATGGTTAAAAAACTTGCTTATATCAGTAATACACGTTAATTGACCACATTTTTTTGGGTGTAAAAGCATTTCTCCTCAATAAACACAACTTTCGGCCTAAAAATTCAGTGAACGGAAGTGATTCATGCACCAAAAATAGACTGTAAGCTGTACTGAGAACCCCTGGAACATTATGCTTTAAGTTATGCACCCCTGACGAACGGGATGTCAGTATTATTAGACGCAACATTTTTTTAAGGGGTTGCCGTCTTTGCTGCCTCCATGGTTTGAGATGGAAAGATTGATTCTAGCTCGTTGGCTTACGTCATTTATATGATGAAAGATTTAGCTACATTCAACATTTTTAAAGCTCCTCGTCACATCGCACGGTAAAGTCGTCATTGGTGTGGTATCTGAGGAGATATTTCGGAAACCACATAGTTTTTGCTATGTTTTTCCTAAGATATTTTCGCATTATGAATAATTAATCAAATCCTGAGATATATCTAAAAATTTCTCTTTGGCTGTCATGGGGAATCGTCCGTTCGAAATCATAGGAAATAGGTGTCAATAGGAAGAACTTATCTCCAATTTACCCTAACATATATTCGATCCTGTCTCTTAGTCTCGATTCCTTGCATAATCGTGATTTATCTTTTTTGTTTTTGCGGGTCGAAGCCAACATGAGAAACAACTGCGTTTTATCTTGTACGTTTTATTTTAAATTCCTAGGGACCATTTTTTATTGGTGTCGAAAAAGTTTTGCTTAATTCTATGTACACATTCTACTACGCTTCGCCCCTCTGATTCCGCACCTTTCATTCTCGATGTAAATCTTATGGCATAATGAGATCTCAGTTTCGAACCTTGGGCAATAAGATGAGAATTCACGAGTAAGGTTTCGCGGTGCGTACAAAAGCCTCTTAAAATCACGTCCTAATAATCCTTTGATCTTAATACTCGGAATGAGTTATCCCTTATGAATGTATGCGTCGATCTCCTTTGAAAAAGAGCGTAAGTACAATCATTTTTCAGGATTAAATGTTTGAAAGGGCTACGAATTTTAAATTGATTATAACAATAATATTATGATAATATTATTATTTAGCCGGCAGGTAGAAAATATCTACATAGCTTCGTCACAATAAATATTACATAAGACAAACAATGGTAGCACAATAGCATAATCCAATATTTCACAATATAATACAGCATCACCCACAAATTTACAAAATTAATAGTTCTGAATCATTGTACTCATTAGTTTATTAACACTACAGACAAATTTTTAAAAAGATATTTGTTTTACTTTCATTTTAAAATATGATGGGGAAGAAATAGATTTGATAGATAAAGGTAGTTTGTTGTACAGTGTATGGAGGCAGAATGATAGGGACCACGCAACGAAAGGGAAGATGAGTGCTGACCGATATGTATAAAGGAGTTCTACGTGTGGAATAGTTGTGATACTCAGAGTTGGTTCTGAAAATCGCAGAATTGTTTTTTACAAAACAGACACATGCCAGTATAAATATTGAGGGGATAGTAAGGATTTTGGAGGCGGCAAATAGGGGATTCCCGGGGGTGCGGATGGAAACTCTAAACATTGCTTTTCTAGCTTGTTTTTGAACAGAAAATACTCTGCCTGAAACTATGGATCCACCTTACTGTCACAAATAAGTGAATTTTGATATTAAAAAATAATCCTTTCCATATAAAAACGGTATATTTTGTTTCTCAAGGGTATACTATGGTATATTTATAAATCCGAGACTTCTTAAATATTGAACAAATTCTATTTCTTGAGGATTAAAGTATAAGTTTTTGTGCTCTTAGAGACGTAGTAACTTTTTGCTGAAAGTTTCTGGGTATGAATATATCTGTTTCAGACTGGACCTGGTGGAAGTTGTCAATATTTATAATGGATAAAAAAACACTTGGTAATCTTCTAAAATCTGTGGAAGATTCCCGAGTGATTTTTATTAATTATAATTACCTAGATTATATATTAGAATATACCTAGAAATTCTTATAGGAATTTCTAGGTATGGATTCAAAAGCAACCTTTGCAATGTGTCAACTCCGACTTATTGCTCTGGTCACATGCAAACATATATTCCATTTTATAATCATCCAAATTCCTTTGAGAAAACTCGTGTATTGTCAGAACTATACCCATGTGCCGTGGCCGAACAAATGGGCGGTACCGCAGATTCCGTCGGCAAATCTGATAAATGAAAGCGAGATAAATTTTACATTCCAACTTAACACGCTTTTATCTTTCTTATCTTGCAAAGCTCACAACAGGAAGAGCTCCGAGAAGTACGAGTTTGTGTAAAAATAGCTTGACATCGCTCGGTCGTCACTTTTTGGGTGTCGTTGAGATAGTGAAAGTTGAAGCGTTATTTGGACGAAGATGTTGACATGACCTTTTCGTTTCCCTCATTTTGCCTCAAGTTTGTGAAAAAAACTAATTTTCAAGGTTAGGTTTTGAGGATGGAATCTCGCGAAATACGGTTCTCCCAGAAAATATTTTTTCGGCTGTTTTGAGTAACTTTAGATTTCGTACTGAAATTATTCGGAATTTCTTAATAAATCATCGCAACCATGTTTTTTCGGTAGGACTGTGGGTAATGGTGTATTTTACCTAAACGGGCGAAGATTCCATTCATGTGAGATATTGCATGAGATTGACATTAACAATCATTTGAGAGCTACATAAACTGAGCGAATCCATAATTGTTGAAGACAATCGTCCAAGAAAATTCCATTCTCTTGAAATTCTATTTAACCCTGCGCATTTTTTGCTATTATTAATATCAATTTCGAAAGCTCACCCTTGAAGCAATTTGATGGTGCTTACAAGTTTGATTTGTAAGTTGGAATTGTGAAAGAAATTGAATATGGCGCAATAGTTATCATGTATTTACTTAATGATGAGTACACGTTTAAGTATATTGTTTCTTGGGTGTTTTTCAGCGTGGCTTGTTTAATTAAAGCATGTACATTGCTTATTGATGTATTAAACTTTAGCTTAATTGCTTTTTTTACCAATAGTGCCTCTCTACCTTCCATTATTATCTTTATTGTATGGTCAAAGGCCAGGAAAAAAATAACAGATTCTTCTCAGAAAAATGAATTTTTGGTGAACTAGCGGTGTCAATTTACACCATTTATGATTTTTCAAACAAATTAATTAATAATATTAAAACATATTGCATGTACAAATGTGGAAAATAAAAAAGCAAGTTTTAGGGTGTATGTTTTTGAATCTTGAATAGGAAGTATGCACAAAAGAGGAGAATTTATGGTCTGAATTTTTAGCATGGACGTCAAGAAAAGATTTGATGAAACCTTTTAGGGGGTGCATACTACCTCAGGGAAAGCGTTTTCTGGCGTAGTACGACAAAGAACTAGGTGAATTGGACACATCCTGAGGCACAATGAATTTGTCAAGGACATAATCAAGGGAGTAATAGACGGGAGATTCCAAGTGAAAGACCAAGGGGTAAGTACAGGGGCCTTATAGGGGAAATAAGAAATTCCAGAATGTAATAGATTTAGTAATGAATAGGGAAGAATAGAGGGCTATATTTAACTAATCTTAGGATTGAAGAAATGAAGAGGCTTTCCTTAGGAGAGTAGATTTCCAAAATTTTTCGAGTAATCGGCATGCTTAAGAGGTAGGTTGTGGGGGAGTTTTGAACGATTTGAAGCAATTCAGAGTACATGGAGAGCCTCAAAGGGATTTTACATTGGAAAAATAATCAGTTTTCTTGAAAACAAACGCCTGAGTAGACTCCCCGAGGTCTAGGAAACTACTAAAAACCTTCCATATATCTGAATATTCCATTCTTACCCTCCTCCAAGTGGTAGCTAGGTTGTATCTATCATCCCTGTTGAAATTTTTGGGGCATTTGGCAATTTCGATCGCCTCCCGTATCAGCCGTGGGAAGTATCGGCTCTTCCCGCTCAGAACTCTGTCTCCTCGAAACATATGGAGTGACCAGGCTCCGACCAGGCATACTCGGCTATTGCTGAAAGGCGGAACTGTTTCTTTTCGGTCGCTTTCTGGTGTTCCCTCACTCTGCAGGAAATTGCTCTCCCTGTTTGTCCAGCGTAGGCTTTCCCACATGTACAGTTGATTTTGTACACTCCCTCCTTCATGGTGCTAGGGATATGCTCTTTCAAGTTAGGCAGAATGTCTTCCACTTTCTTGGTGGTGGAGAACCTGGTCACTATGTTGTATTTCTTTAGTATTCTGCCAATAGGTTCCGCTGTTCCTGTGGCTTAGGGGATGGTGGCGTAGGCCGATGGTCTCTCCTTATTCTTGGACTCCTCCTGGTCGGATTTCCTCTGGTTACTTCTCTCCAACCTGGCGGTCCTTTTAAATCTACCAATCTAAATGAGTAACGATTCTTTTACAGGGCTTCTTTTAGTTTCCGTTTCTCAGTCGGGAGTGAATTATTATCTGCAATGGTGTAGGATTTTTGTAGTAGAGTGTCAATCAATGACACTTTCTAGGCAGAATGGTGGTGTGAGCCTGCATTCAGGTATCTTCCCGTATGCGTTTCTGTGCGATACACTGTACGTCTCAGTCTTCCATCGGGTCCTCTGCTGACCAAAACATCCAGAAATGGTAGCTGTCCACGTTCTTCAATCTCCATAGTAAAACGTATGGATGGGTGTGGGGAATTGAGGTGATTCAGGAACTTATCCAGCTCGTCTTTTCCGTGAGGCCAAATTACGAATGTATCTTCAACATATATAAGCCACCTGGAAGGTTTCTTCGGGTAAATCTGGATGGCCTGCTGCTCGAAATATTCCATGAATATGTTGGCGACCACAGGGTAGAGGGGAGATCCCATGGCCATACCTTCGTCTTGGTGGTAATATTTCCCTTTCCAATAGAAGTAGGAATTCTTAAGGCAAAATTCCGCCAGTCCAGGGAAATCCTTAGGTAAGCCTCTCTTCGTAAGTTCTTTGATGAGGCGGATGTAGTCATCAACAGGAACCTTGGTGAACAGGGACACCACATCAAAGCTCACCATTAAGTCACCGTCTTCGATTTTAGTTTGTTCCAGGATGCGGATGAAGTGCCCTGAATTCTGCACGAATGTGTTCGTCCCGTAGGAGAATAGTTGAAGTGCTCTTGCGAGGTATTGCGCCAGTTTGTTGGTTGGAGCGCCAGTAAAAAATAAAAAAATTTAAAAGTGACGTGATCCCAAACGGCATCTCGGTGGCTTGACGTCAACGCACGATATTGCTTCTCTACCCTACATATATATCAACATGAAGAATCGAATCATACTAGTTCATTGCCTTCCTCAAAGGAAATTAAAGCGGTAATTTTGTCAAATTACTAAAAACAATCCGAAATCCAAAGGAAATACGTCGAAGTGCTGTTAGCGATACCGTTTCACGACGACGTGGTGTTTCCACGCCGCCAAGCGCACGTAATTTTCAAGAATAAATATTGCAATAATAAATCATTATATTTCGATAAAATTCACATCCTTTACATTTAAGAATAAGTACGACAAATAGAAATTGACTTAAAAAATAATCAATGTTCCTTATTCTTCCTCAATAAGATCGCGGAAAAATTTTTCTGTTGCAGGTTCAACGCGTTCTTAACCCCTCATCGCGGGAGGGGAAAATATCTTGCACCAAAATTCTGTGTGACATTTAGTGTTGTCCCCAACGGGTTGAAAATAAGACCGAAATCATTCATACGCAGTACTAGGGTACCATATTCTGATGTCCCAATAACGGGTCATATCTAGTTTTGAAGAGACAAAAACTGGTACAAAATCGGGACGTTGCAACACGTTGTTAGTAAAAGTTAAGCTAATTGGTGTTCGGTTATTTTATTCATTATTGATTGCCATTACAAAATAAAATGTTTACTTGTAGCAATGGTGGCTTGTTTGAGTGCCGAATTCTGGAGTACCGTGTTCGAATCTCGTTACTAGTTGGATGGCTGAACCCTTTTGGGTCCCCACTGAGTAATCCCTCTGCCCCCCCCCCTCCGGGAAAAGTTGAAATAATAACGTTGCTTAGTTCGGCTTCAATCAAATGGGTTCTTCCATTCAGCCAAGTGATGAACACTCAATTGTTAGTTTAGAGCCTTCGAGGATAGGCCTGTGCGAGTATTCGATAAATTGAATCGTCGATTCAATAATTTTTACAATTGATCGATTATTTCAGCACATCGATGTCGATTGCGGTAATTGACTCGATTGTCAATTTTTTCAGGTGTCAATTGTTGTTCAACTTTCAATTGTTATTCAATTCACAATAATTGTCCATTAATCGATTAATTTACGATTATTGATTCGCTATGGATTGCAAATTGTACGTTTAAACTTGTTCGCTTTTGGGCGACGCCGGCCGATGGCCGACGCTGCTGATGCTTGCTGCTCGCTCTCGCTCGGCGCCCGGCTTCGGCGCCGCGGCGTCGAGGCCGGACCGCCGCATTGCTGACGTCAGCGTTTTCGGTGATCAGGATGGAGCTGGCCTCGGCCAGGCTCGGGCTCGCCCTCCTGCTACCGCACAGGAGATCTTCAATGGCTAGGTTCAGGGACATTCCAAACGAGGGAATGAAGGTCGCCGTACTGCCGTGAGAGGGCCACCACCTACCCCTCCCTCCAGAAGTTAGCAAGAAGATAGCTATAGCTATCCAGGCAACTAGCACTGCGTCCGAGAGGCTGTTCAGTCTCGGTGGGAACATTGTCACCGACACACGCCAGTGTCTGTCGGATGAACACGCTGAGGATCTCATCTGCCTGTCTTCAAATAGCGATCTATTACTTTAATTTAAATAAAAGCTACATGATTAAATTATTTTATTGCTTTTCAAATTAGTTCTAAGTTCTTTCATTCTTCTCATTGCCAAAGGAAAGCCTTTGAAAGCACGATCCAATTGAGTCCTGTCAATTAATTGGCTGATGTCAATTAATTGAGCAATGACCATTAATTGACACCCATTTCGATGTCAATTAATTGACCTATGTCAATTAATTGAATCGACGCCATTTTCAATTATTCTTATAATTGATCGATACCGATCTTTTTCGATAATCGCACAGGCCTATTCGAGGATGCGTGATAAAATTAGATACAATGTTTTCGATATGAACATTTCTTACCCTAAATTTGTCGCTGCGCATTTCTCCGAGCAGTGGACACTGGACAGTGGACCTAAACGGAGACATCCCGGGACATTTCGGTGTCATCCGTGAAAAAAATTTGCCAACCGGGCGGGACACCGGGACAGACCCTTCAAACTGGGACTGTCCCGGCGAAACCGGGACTTACGGTAAGCCTAGTAGCTTAACCCCTGTGATGCTGTGTAGGCTTAGCCTACACAGCATCACAGGGTGCATAAATTGAAGCTGGCGGTTTTCTGAGTTCACTCTTACCCGCCGCTCCCGCTGTGTTGGATTATGTTCCGGGAATAGTTCGTGGCGGCGCGCTAGACGAGAAGCGTCGAGGATCGAGGTCTTTCCTTCCCACCTGTTGTTCATTGGGAGTCTTCTCAATGAAACTTTCCAGCGGGGACGCGACGGTCGGCTTAGGTAGGGCCCGAGACGAGGTGGGGGCCCCGACACGTAGCCGGGGAGTGGCGGCCATCTTCGTCCGTCCAAAGACGGAGAGAGAGTTTCTTGTTCCTCCCACCTCGTAAGGCCTACTTCCGGCGCCACCCTCTCAATTTCCCTCTCCCCCCCTCCCGCCTTCAGCCGCTGATCTTCATTTGACGACGCGACGGGTCAGTGGGTTTGAGGGCCGGCTCACTCGGACGGAAGCGTGGAACGATTCGAGTGAGACGGCCCAATGGCTAAGAAGTAAGGGGAGCAACTGGGTCATGCGACTTATGCATTTGTTATTCTTTACGCTCTCACCGGCTTGAAAGAAACGCGATGCGCCCGCGAACGCTCTTCGTTTGTGATGTCATCTACACCTACAAAATACCGAGCAAGCCTCCTCCAGGGTGTGTGACACGAGGTGACTCCAGGTCGCAGGCATTTGTCACTTTGCATGATTTCATTCCTCAGTTCGACTTACGTCCCACCCTTCTTCATCCCGCCCATAAAACCTATTCTCTTTCCTGTCCTTCCCCGCTTATCCAACATTCTCTCCTCTTTCACGGCCTTCAGCATGCCTTCGCTCCTCATTACCTCTTCCCACCACCTACTCTGCCTACTCCTAATTTGTTCCAGCAGTTCTTTCCCCTGACCCACCATGTCGAGCACTTCCTCGTTCGTCTTCCTTTCCGTCCATCACACTTTCTCCATTTTCCTCCACGCCCACATCTCAAATGCCTCCGTCTATTCTCTTCCTCAGAGTTCACGCTTCTGCATCAAACAGCAATGCATATAAGACTTCTCTACGTTCTCACGCTGAGTTCTCGTGATTGGTTCTCTCCGATTTCTCTGGACACTTCTGCCAACGCTATTCTCCCTTTAGTATATTTACAGCCATACCCATTTTATTCCGACATACTACCCAAGTAATTAAAAGGCTCCAATTGCTGCAGTTTATACCCTTCTACTTGTATGTCTAGCCCACGGTTTAGCCTCGCTTTCTTTGTTCTAAAAATCTTATCACTCAAGTTTTTATCATTTATCATTCCGTATTCTCCGCACTGATTTTCTAATTCGTCTCTAAATGTCTGTAATCCTCTGGATGATTGACTAATCAGCGCCTGCTTGTCAGCAAATCTAACTTTATCAGTTGCCCTCCTACTTTTATTCCTACATCTAGCTTTTCCTAAGCCTCTCTTACCATTTCCTCGGCATAAACTTTAAAAATAAATGGCAACAACGGGCAGTCTTGTCTTATTCCCCGACCAATATAGTGTCTTACTGATGTCCTTTCTCATATTTACCCCATCAATTCCCTCTTTTTCGTGAATACATCAATTGCTGATGCAATCCTTCCCTTGACTGAGCCTCTTTAATCCATGATAGTTCCCAGATAATTTTATGTACCACCTGCTCTATTTTATGTTGTTTTATTTTAAGTTTCATAGGTTCTGAATCTAATGAAGTCATATGACAATTTATTAGTGTTTTCTGGTATTTGGTTGTGGTCTTGATTAGCGTGAGGAGTGGAAGGAATATTTTAACTTATTAGTCATAGTTGGAATCTCAATATTGTTTTATCGATCAAATCTACCTGTATAGTGATGGACCCTGTGATTGGTGTCAGAATTAAATTATGCCCCCTGTCTATTTATATAATTCTTAATCTCGTTCGCTACACTCGTGTTTGGACGGACTTGCATTGTTGCACTTTCACTAAATTTTTTATCCATTGCTTTTACACTTATTATTTTTCAATAAACTTTTCTTTGAACTCTTCCAATTTTTTAATCAACTTTCCTTAAGTATCCTGACACTTGCTGCGTATGTTCTAAGTACGACCATTCTATATTCAACTGCAAAATTCCACAAAGGAAAAATAGTTCGCCTTGATTGTGACTCGAACCCGGATCCCTCGATATCGAGCCGAGTGATTTTGCCAGTTAAGCTTCCAAGGCGTCCTTTTCCCCTGTGGCGTGGCTAGTCCTGGTATACTCAAATTTTTGATAAAATCTAATGTCTTTCTTTGGCCTTCTCATTGCGTTGCCCACGATTAAGCAATTAACCTAATTATTTTCAGTAATGACCCGCAAATATCCTTCTAACATGTGATCACCAGGTGAGGTTTGAGGTGAGAGCGACTCCAAAGTACTTTACTTAACCGAATTTCTTTCGCTTATTTCGTCATTGTAGTACGCAGTGGATCTTAGATCTTTCTAGATTCCCAGTATCGGCGTCTCTCGGCGTTTCCAACCTTGTCATTCCTTCTCAGATGAGCAAAGAGCGCCGAGTTAGCATTTAAGGCGATTTTGAGGATTTCCGGATGTCCTTGGGGGATCAGAATCTCTCTGATGGAAGATCCCCGGCATCATTGGTGGCGCAAGGACGTCACTGAAAGATGATGCTATATCGGCCGTGTGGCTGACGGAAGATGAAAAGATGCTCTTTCGTGGTAAATAATGGATGACGTTATGTTCTTGTTGTTGATTGATGATTACTGCGTGCGTACCCATGTATTTGAATAAAAATGACGTGATGCATCCTTGTAGACGTTGAAATATGTCGCTATGCTTATTATGAGTGTGTCGACCGATAAATTATCATAGTCCTTGCCGGGAGCCTATATTTTCCGATGATCTGCAATAACACTATTGCCAGATTACTCATGGGAGGCACGGATAAGATGTTTGCTGACAACAGCGAAGCTTAATTGTAAAAAAATACTGAGTTCATACTTTAAATGGAGCCAATGACTCAACGGGTGACCGCATTCTGCGATAAATTCCAAAGATACAGATTCATGTTGTACATGCATTATATTTGGGAATTGCTTATGGTCTACCATGAGTCGAAGCTGACGGTAGATTTTCAGAATGATATGGGTATCGATGTAATTGAATGAATTTATTCGAATCTCTTAATTGGTTGTCGGATGATGCATTTTTCGTTAAAGTCTACATCATAGGTATTTCTCCTCGCTGAGACAGGTTTGGGTTCGTGTTAGTCCAGATAAATACAAAGCTCTACATAGGAAGAAGTTCTTTTATCATTGAAGGCTGTACTTGAACGAGGGAGTATGTGTGGAGTGTCCTTTTTCATTGCCAAAATTGACTTCTCTCTTTGAAATTATAATTATCATTGATTCCCGGGGGTGGATATCAATTTAGCTTGCAAGGCGCCGTTATAAAGCCGAGACAAGCCGGAGGGAAAACCTCTCCGATTTCCTTTTTATTTTTAAAATCGCTTTAATCTCAGCCGGTTCCCGCGCACGGCCGCACGTTAAAACCTCTCATGCGTGCTCACGCGAAGTTCGCCTACACCCACAAACAGTTATACCTCTAAGGCTTACAATCGCTTTCAAATTTCTGTTTTCCCTCCTCGCACCGCCTCTTGTGGAAACCTAAAGCTCATGCGTGCATGTTCCGGCTCCAAGACGATGCAGAAGATCTTTTAATGACAGCGAAACGATACGATTTACATCTACATGCGACCCTACGAGCCACCGCTGCAGAGTTTTGCTGAAGTTTTAAGGAAAAGGCTTCCCCATGAAAGCTTTATAGTCAGTTATGGTAAATGGGAAGAAGATATTTTTGTATTGATCAGTTCGACAGAGTATATAGCACTTTATCAGCTCTTGAGCTATAGTGCGAGGTTTAAATAGTATCCTCCGTATCTCAGTGCCGCTGGTATCTCCTTATATCTATTTTAGTCGTGAATGGTGCATGGAAAGAATGAATTCTTTTACCTGTTTGGCTGCGTACCTATGCATTTTATTTTGTCTTTGTTATCTGTTATAAATATGTACTGTGGGGTAACCATATACCGCCACACAAAATCTGTAAAACCTTAATTATACTTCATGTGATGGCTCTATAATTTACTAAAATCGAAAAAATCTAATAGCAAATGAGGGCATGAGAGTCAAAGTAATACAAGTGACATCAACATGAAAAACGATATGAGTGCATATGTTCTAAGTTGGTACCGTCAGGTAGCTACAGGAAAAGGAATGCAAGTGGTCGAAAGTATGGTGCTGCGATCTAGCCGTCGAACACTTAAGGCCATGTAACACGGCACGATTTCCTTGCGATCCCATCGAGCGCGATCTATGACCTTCACTCTAGAATCGAGTGCGACTCATAAAGACGGTACATACAACCATCCCTCGATAAGATCGTCTCGACGTCGTTCTCGTCGTGTCCGACAGTTTTTTTTTACCAATATCTATAAAACTGTTATTTTTCATCATAGAACGACGATTAAAAGACGTACGTACTCGCACGATTATCAGGAGTACGATGAAAAATAGTATTTGTTGCAATATGGCGTAGTTGCTAAAGATCAGTTATTGTTGTGGTTGCCCTCCGCCGCGTGGGTCGGGGAGAGAGGCCAGCTTTGGGCCTGAGTGCTCGGGAAAGGGTCGCGGATTACGACCCTTCGTGAGGTATGGCTCACCCAAATGGCGACTACCTGCGACATGGTCCCATATAACTGCCTTTAACCGTTTTTAGCCCACGGTCACGTGACGAATCGAGGCTTTGTGATTGGTGATTGTGCTCGACGGTCGAGTGAAAGTAGACGCTCTCGCAACTTCACTCGACGCGTCGCATGGTCGTCGAGCTAGTCGCGACAGCGTCAAGGGGTATAAAGACGTCACAAACTAACAACCCAATGTCGATGTCGTCGAGAGTGGCACCGCGCTCGACGGGATCGCGAGGAAATCGTGCCGTGTTACATGGCCTTGAAGCTACTTTGCTTTTTGCCATTTCTTACCGGGGAAAAGTGATACAGGTGACACTGGACGATGTTTGATTAATTTGACTCCCAGGCCCTCAAATGCAATTATAATCTAATAACATAAACTAGAGTTTATACTCGTCGGCATATTGGCTTGACCAAAGGTATGATTCTATATCTGGTATATTTCAGATCTTTCTTCGCATTAGCTCTGATTTTTCATGTTGATTGAGACATTTTTTTGTCTTTAGGACTAAGATAAGCGACGGCTAGAGTCTTTTAGGATGTGGTTGTGGAGAAGGGTTGCAAGCGTGAGCTTTGTGGAAAGGAAAACAAAAGAGGAAGTGTTGAACATGGTTGGAGAGGAAAGGAGGGTGGTAGGAGAAATTTCATCTACATGTACGAAGTACCGTGCAAGCCACCAATAGGGTGTGTGGAACGGGGTGATTCCACACCAGGCATATAGCACTCATCCCAGCACAAATCAGACCTCGCACGCTCCCCCGGCCGCTAGGCGCAGGCCAAAAGCAGTCAAGAGAACAGTGCGCAGTCCAACCGGAAACTGGGAGAGTGATACGTAAATGAACATGCAAACATGCAGAACAATGCTATACATACATCTAGTGATTAATATTACTGATACTGTTAATTTATGAATGCTACGAGATGCTAATTCATGCAGAGAACAAAATAAAATAATGCCGGACAAATCAACCGGTGTGAAGTGTTAGTAATGATGTTGTGTTAGTAAGCACAAGCGAAGGTTCTACTCTACCTATTGAGGGTGGGAGTTTCATATGATTTATCTATCGCAACTATTATGATCCCTTATTGTGCGTGCGAAAAATGACATTTTAAATCTATCGGTTCGGCAGTCAATTTCCTTTATTTTATTCCTGTGATCGCTTCTACCGTAGTACGTTGGCTCTAGCAGTGTATGTTGAACCTCCGGCAAAGAACTGTCTGCTCCGAACTTGCGCAAAAGATTTAACCTGTATTTCTCCTTTCGATCAGTTGGAGATTCCCACCCCAATTCCTTCAACAATTCAGAAATACTGCTAAGTTTATCGTAACAACTTTTCACAAATCTTGCTGCTCTCCGCTGTATTCGATCTATTTCAGAGATTAGTCCTACTTCGTAAGGGTCCCATATTCTAGCGGCATACTCCAAGTGAGGTCTCACCAGTGAAAAATAACATCACTCTTTAACCTTCTCATCGTATTTTCCTAATATTCTAATTTGAATGGGCATAAAAAGTGGGTGTAGTTCATGCTGAGATATAACGACGTGCTGTAGAGGGCGATAGTGTGGAGAGCGTCGGTTAAGTGTGGGAGAGAGACGAAAGAAAAATGTTGAAATTTTCGATGGTCGGAAAAAGATATATTTTTGAATGAATGAATGAATGAATGAATGAATGAATAGTTTATTGATGCTCTGGGAAACCCATAAGAGCAAAAAAGAATAAATACAGAAAACCATTCTGCTCAAAATACAGTAATATAGCATAGCATATCATAACATAGCATTTCAATAATATAACATAGCATAGCATAAAACAAGAGCAATTGAAAACAAAGGTTCTAACAAAAATAAAAGTAATCAACACAAAGATTCATACATTTTAAAACATTTTAAAACAACAGTACTACTGTTTTAAATATTGGTATAGTTTCCTCTTAAATGATTCCGGAGTGGAGGAGCATTTTAATGAGTGGGGTAATGAATTCCAAAACTTGGATCCTGTAATCGGGAAGGAATTTAGATTAATGTTATTTTATATTTATTATATTATATGTTATTATATATTATATGTTATTTTAAATTTAGATTAATAGAATTTAGAAGATATTAAGTGGAAGAGGGATTTAAGATTGGAATAGTACATCATTTTGAGAGGAAAACGTTGTAGCAGATACCCATAAGTTGGGTAAATTGTACCTGATGATGACGCTTTAGCGTCGAAACGCGTGGTACCTACAACAAAATTATTCGGTGGACATTGCCAAGTTTTATTTACCTACTAAATTTCTCCACGATGTTCCACCATATCTCGCCACACATTGTTCAATATGTTTTTAGTGTTCTGATAAATCTCTAGGGGTATTTGATTTTCATATTATAGAACGGGGAAACTTTTTAGACAATTCAAAATATTTAGAAAATAAATATTAATCATGAAAAAGAAGTATTTTATTTTAAACTGAATAGGATTTACGGTTAGGTGACTTCAACCTAAGTGAGTGCGAAGAAATGTAGGTGAGATGTGGAGGGAGATGTAGTTTTGCCATGTTAAAATGGTTTTAACAAATCCGTAATCCTTAAACTCGCCAGAATAGGGAATTAAGTGTATGCCCTACAAACGACCCTTTATTGTGCTGCTTGGAATTTCTAGAGGCAAAGTGAATGAGTAACGCCGTTTCGGATGCGTCAAGCCTTGAAAGCACAGTTAATGGCCTGCGAAACCGCGCAAAATATCTTTCCGTTGCACACGATGTCTCTTGGCGTCCTGATTTCAGTTACAAGAATGTTTTTCTCTTCCTGGAAGTAGGTTTCGTTTTCCCATTATTGAATCAGTCTTACTGCTTATCGTTGAATCTTTTGGTTAATGAAGTGCATACCTTTTTTCTCCATTACACTTGAGTAGTTACTTGAATCCTTTTAACGTTAGAATTCGTGACCCGCAATGCAGTTTGAAAATGTATTTTATTTAATTCCAACGGTTGGCCTAAGATAAATGATGATAGATATAGCAATTGATGCCCTTGAAAAAAACATCTATGAGAGATTCGTCGTAGTGTGATTTTTTGCACAATTTCAAAGTCAATATTTGCTGTAATTTTATATTACATAGTCCTTTTAAATTCAAAGAAGGCGGTTGGAGGAGGGGTGAGTGGCGAAGGGTTGCTTAGAAGTGTAGGACGTATGCTGAGATGAAGAAGGAAATATTATTGGTAGATAGGGCCCTGCCATGTAAAATTTTTGCCATGATGATTTTTACTCAATTCTATTTCAAACTATCTTAGCCGATAGATAATATTAATAATAATAATAGATAATAAAAACCTTATGATAGTAATAATTCCCCTTTCAGACTCTCGTAGATGAGTGGCCACTTTCTACAGTTACCGTCTCTAATTCATAAATTGAATCTTAGAGCATAAAATATGTATACACTAATGCCCTCTTTATGTATTTACGTTGATTAACATTGGACGGACTTTACCTAAAGCGGTCATCCAAGCAAAGTCTAGGCCTGGTTATCAAGCGATGTGCATCTGACTGATCCTTGTCCAAGTTTGATTCATCCTCCAAGACCGTTCCCGATTACTATTTTTGTGAAGTGGGAAGTTAACTGTTTTTGTCATTATGCAAGGGTCTCCGAAATTAATTTTAGGGGACTATCTTTTATGTGGCTCGTCCCAATCCGCTCATTTGCCTAGTAATCGCTGAGTCAAATTGTACCAATTTATTGCCTCTCGTCAGTACCTCTCGTTTGAACTTGAAAGTTGTCGTCTAAGCTTTCTGCCTTTACTCTTAAGTTTTGTTGAGATGGGGTGATTTTTTATGGCTCTAGTCTTGTGAAAGAAGCGTTTGCCCAAAGATAGGGTAGCCTCGGTTAGGATCTCTTTGAGTTCGTCTGGGTAAACCCAAGATGCATGATTTACCGGTCACCAGATGTTTGAATGAACTTCTTGTGACAAAGGCAAAGGTCTGCTCTCCCCCGCCTAACATCCATCATGTTATGAGAATCTGTGATTTCTACTTTTACACCATTGGGCCTCGTGCTATGCTACACTCTCACCTATCATATCGACCTTCAAGTTAAGGAAGTTGCTTAGGGTGCTTTCATCATTTTTTAAACTTTCCCTTCCACTGATTTCAGTGGTAAAAGTTAACCAAGGACGTCTTATTTGGAGAAACTCAGACTTCTGTGAATAAGGAAAGAGCCTTTGGTTATATTCTATTTAATATTCAATGTATATACTGACCGATTTCGATGCTAAAACACCATCATTAGAGCTACAATATGTTATTGTCGACTGAATCGCATTTTGCAGCTTTGGTGTTGCCGTGTTTACGTTGAAACCGGTCAGTGGATAGTAATCACTGTGTCAAATATTAACAAGTTTTTTTAATCACGCGTAGAAATTTCATAAAGTTACTTCGCTCACCATCACGTTAATTTAGATGAATGTATCACGCCGTAGGGGAGTAATTTTACATGTGACATTTTTCCTGATATGATGTAATGTTTTTGTGAGTGTTAAATGAGGCAAATTTTGCGTAATATTTAGAATTGGAAGTTATAATCAATACCCTGTGATAATTTTTAATTTAAATAAGTTGAATTTATATTTAAAAAATGTAGATAGGAAATGGGAGGAGTGTGGTGAGTTGAAACTGTTCGAAACCCGTGAGAATCGCTGCTTTATCGAGCATTTTTGTTGAACTTGCCTTCAGAGATTTCCTTCAAGAAATTTTTGCTAAATGGGAAAATTAAAAACGAAATGGGAAAAGTATTGCAGTTTAAGTAATATCCTAGGAGTTCCCATTGATTTATCGTAAATTTATATGATGAAATATTGTCTTTGAAAAAATACGACTAGATAAACTATGATTGCGATTTTTTTAATGTCAACAAAAGAGTTAGAGAGATATATAAAATGCGCTTACAATATGGTTATTCCATTGGAGCTCAAAGAATTTATCGAAATTTGAAGTTATTTTTGTGGATTATATTATAATTATAGATCGGGTCGACTAAGTATTGGTGAATTTGGCTCTGTAATACATGAATATTCATTATTCCCTCACGCCATTAAGAAACCAATATTAGCATGGTAGAACATAAACACATTTATTCATTAACATACCAACACATGCCTGGTTTTTGCTCCCTTTTCCTTTACGGGTAGGTTATGAAGTAAACTCTTTACTGCGACGTAAGTGCTGGCGCCAAGACATCCAGCCGCAAGCCCATATAAAGTGACTGTGGATATTATGCTACGCCATACAATCCAGACGAAGTGGGCGCGTCGCGTCGGTCAGATGCCTTTCAGTTTTTTTTTTACCGGCGACATATCGTCTCGACGAATTCCAATGGAAATTACCTGTAGTAAAGCTGCATTCAGTAGTTATGCCTTGCAGAGTGCTGGAAATGAACTAGAATGCTTAACACATTTTAAGTCAAACACTGTACGCACTTTTCCACAGAATTTTTAATTGTGCTACGTGTTTCAACTCACAGAATCTTATCCAGATTGTACTTGAAGATGGCTGTGAGTTGATTTGAGCAGTAGAAATTAAAATCCTGAGAATAAGTGTGAATGGTGTTTGAGTCAATGTGGATTCCTTCCACTACACCTAGCCTGAATCTGTTGATCTTATCACACATGACCGGTACGTGGAAAAAATCTTGAACGAATGTCGGTTGGTTGTTGTAATTTGGGCAGGCTAACAATTCATTTTAATTTCATTCAAGTATTCTACCAGCTGATTGGTAGGTTCTTGGACAGTCCCCATTCTGCATCCCAACCTCGTAGACATTGTCTCGCTTTCCCTCTTAAGGATGTCCCGCTATGAGATCCCTCTTAAATTCTTCATATCTTTTACCTCTTCTTATTTCTTACAGAATTCCTATCTTCTTCCTTCCTCTTCCACGCTTCCCCAGTGTTCCTCGCTCTATCACTCTCTTCAGCATGCCATCTACTCTCAAAACCTCCTCCATCCATCTCTTCTGCCTTCTCCGAACTTCTTCCACAAGCTTCCTCTCCTCTCCAACCATATCCATTCATCCACCCCGTTCATCTTCCTCGCCATCCAGCTCACCTTCTCCATCCTTCTCCAAACCCACATCTCAAACGCCTCAAGTCTACGCGCATCCTCCCTTCGCAATGACCAAGTTTCCGACCCATATAGCGCCACGCTCCAAATTAAAGTTTTCACCAGCCTCTTCTTTACGTCTCTTCTCAGACCCCCCCCCCCCTCATCAATTCCCTTCTCTTCGAAAATGCTTCTTTTACGAGCGCAATTCTGCATCTGATGTCCTTACCACTAAACCCATTCTCCTCCAAAATACTACCCAGATACCTAAACTGCTCGACCTGCTCTATCTTCTGCCCTCCCACCCTTATATTCAGCCCCGCCTCAATACTTCTAAAAAATCTCATCACTTTCGTTTTCTTGTGATTGATCTTCATCCCATACTTTTCGCACTGCACCTCTAATGCATTCACCATTGACTGTAACCCCTTGGAAGACTGACTAACCAATACTTGATCATCTGAATATCTCACTGATTTTATCAGCTCCCCTCCTACATTTATTCCTACCTTCTCCTCCCCTCCATGCCTCCCTTACCATTTCTTCTGAATACACGTTAAAAAGCAACGGAGATAGTGGGAACCCCTGCCGCACTCCCCGTCCTATCGTGTCCCATCCCGATTCTCGATTGGCTACCCTAACCTGCGCCGTCTGGTTCATATAGTTATTCCTAATCAGACGCCTGTACCTCCATTCGACCCCTAATTTCTTCAACACTCCCATTAATTTCGTCCATTCCACCCGATCAAACGCGTTCTCGAAATCTACGAAGCATGCAAAAACATCCTGCCCATACTCTAGGTTTCTTTTTACTAGCGTCCTCATCACCCCTATAGCGTCTCGCGTTCCCGTCCCTCTCCTAAACCCGAACTGGTCGTCACCCAGGTATTCATTTGCCTTCTTCTCTAGCCTTCTGTTTATAATTCTCAGTATTACTTTGGCCGCGTGGGATATTAAGCTGATTGTCCTATAGTCTTCGCACGTTTTTGCCTTGCTCTTCTTTGGTATAGGGATAAGTATAGTAAGGCTTCCGGCCACGCTCCATCCTCATTAATCCTACGAATAAGCGCAAAAAGTTTTCCTCTTCTGTTCTTCCCCATGCTTTTTAAAAACTCTGCAGGTATGTCATCTATTCCCACCGCCTTATTCCTTTTCATGTCTCGTAGAGCTCTTTCGATTTCGCTATCTAGGATACCTGGTCCAATGCAATCTCTGTCGATATCGTCCTCCCTTTCTATATCTAACCTATTAGGCCTTATTTATTTACCATACAGCTCTTCAACAAACTCCTTCCACCTCTCCTGGATCTCTTTCGGTTCTACGATCATCTTTCCCGTCTTGTCTGTTACCGTTGTAATTCCCCTTCTCTTATAACCACCCGTCATTTCCTTTACTTTCCTATATAATGTATCTGCTCTTCCCTCTTTTTGGTAGCTTTTTTCAAATCCAGAATGACTTAATATCCGAAAGAAATAGAAACCGCGGCTCAGGTACATCAAAAACAAGTGCCATTAATAATGTAAAATACTCGATAGACAGGACTTGTAAGTCGTATCCCAGGGATTCCATTTGCATTGTGGTTGTTAATTGCGGTAGTATAAAAAACAAAGTCGCTGATTTTCACCATCTCATTGGGTGCACGGACGCTGATGTAGTAATAGGAACAGAAAGTTGGTTATGGAATGAAATTGCGGATACCGAGATCTTCCCAAAATCATATGCAATATACAGAAAAGACCGAACAGCGAGAACAGGAGGAGGAGAATTTATCGCAGTCAAAGATGAGTTCGTCAGCAGAGCCGAAATATTTCCAGATAATGATTTAGAAAGTGTGTGGTGTTCCATTAAATGCTCAACAAAAAGAATTTTTATTTGCTCATATTACAGACCACCCGATGCATACTTAAATTCAGTTCTAGAGTTGGATAGACAGGTGAAACGTCTCACACGTCAAAATAACGAAAACAACATAATTATCGGTGGTGATTTCAACGTTCCCTCGATTGACTGGAAGACATATAGTTTCAAAATTGGCGGCAAAGATAAGGAGTTGTGCGACACTCTACTCCACACCTTCACATCTAATTCCTTACATCAATTAGTCACAACACCGACCAGAGGAAACAACGTTCTAGATCTTTTGGCGACCAACATACCTGAAAGCGTCCTTAACGTAGTAACAGTGAAAGGAATTAGTGATCACAGAGCAGTAAAAGCTAGATTCCATATTATTACTGACAAAAAGGCTCCCATAAAGAGGAGGGTATACTTATTTCACAAGGCGGATTTTGGAGGTTTAAAACGAGGACTATTGACCTCGTATAAAAAATTTAGTGATATTAGTGAAAACCGTTGTACTAACTATACATGGAATACTTTTCGTAGCATCACACGACTAGCCATAACTAGTGCATTACCAAGTAAACTTAAAAAGGTCAATACCGAACCTAGGTGGTATAATGCGGACGTCCGGAAATCTCTCAAGCGACAATAAATCTGCCACGCAAAAATGAAGAACCCACGTCAGGGTCTCCCCAAAGAGGAGTATAAGAAGTTATGCGAAAAATACATGAAAGCGAAAACAGCAGCTAAGGCGGCCTTTCAAAAAGCATTAATGGAATTAAAAAATAAAATATTGGGTGAATATTTAGAGGATAACCCAAAGGTATTTTGGTCGTACGTAAGGGAGGTTCAAGGCTGCAAATCAACAGTAACGTCACTAAAGAACAATCCAGGAGAAAAAGCAAACGACAAATTAAATTAAGCAAATATCCTCAACACCTTTTTTCGAAGCGTCTATACAACATGCTCTCCAAATGACACCGCAACAATGCCGAGGATTCGATACAAGTGAGGACTTTCGTTAGCAACGCGCTATCGACAATACGCTATCAAGTTACAGAAAACCCCTACTGGGCTATATAACCACCCAATGCAGTCAATTAATATCACTAGTCGTGGAATAGAAATTCATCTGAAATCCATTAATTCCAAAACATCACCCGGTCCCTATCAAATTTACACCCGATTTTATAAATAATTAGCATCAGATATAGCACCGTACCTGAAAATAATATTTGAAAAACCTCTCACACAACATCGTGTTCCTTACGATTGGAAAATCGCGAACCAATATTTAAAAGCGGTGACAAGGAAGAGCCGAGTAACTATAGACCGATGTCCCTTACGTCTATCTCGTGCAAGATATTGGAACATATAATTGTCAGTTCGATTATGAGGTACTTGGATAGTCAAAACTTATTAACGAAAAATCAGCTCGGATTCCGGAAAGGCAGGTTTTGCGAAACCCAGTTGGCCCTCTTCTTTCAAGACATTATTTCCTCGGGAGAAAAGCTAGTCCAAGTAGACGCAATATTTCTAGATTTCAAAAAAGCTTTCGATAAGGTCCCTCATTCGAAGTTGCTCGTCAAGTTGGAAGCTTACGGAATACACCACGACGTGATATGCTGGACAAGAGAATTCTTAGCCCACCGCGAACAGAGGGTAGTTCTAGATGGCTTTAGTTCAGATGAAGTGAAAGTTACATCAGGTGTACCCCAGGGAAGTGTCATCGGTCTCTTATTGCTCCTTTTGTATATTAATGACATCACTACCGTTGTTACGAGCAAAATTCGCCTCTTCGCAGATGACGCAGTGTTGTACAGGGATCTAGGCAATGAGTCTGACAAGATTGCGTTGCAAAAATACCTAGATGCTATGAATGGTGCAATACATGGCAGTTAGAATTGCATTTTTAAAAGTGCGTTGTTATTAATTTTTGGAAAAAGAATAACTCTGTCAACGAAGCGTACACAATTAATCAAACAGACTTATCAAATGTTGAGTCAGTTAAATACTTAGGTGTGACCCTTACTCAGGACCTGTCTTTGGGGAAACACGTTCGGGAAATCTGCGGACAGGCTAGTCGAAAATTGGGATTTATCAAAAGAATATTAGGAAAATGCGACGAGAAAGTTAAAGAGCAATGTTATTTTTCACTCGTGAGACCTCACTTGGAGTTTTCCGCTAGCATATGGGACCCTTACGAAGTAGGACTAATCTCTGAAATAGATCGAATACAGCAGAGAGCAGCAAGATTTGTGAAAAGTTGTTGCGATAAACTTAGCAGTGTTACCGCATTGTTGATGAAATTAGGGTAGGAATCTCTAACTGATCGAAGGGAGAAATACAGGTTAAATCATTTGCGCAATTTCGGAGCAGTCAGTTTTTTGCCGGATGTTCAACATATACTGCTAGAGCCAACGTACTACGGTAGAAGCGATCACAGGAATAAGATAAAGGAAATTGACTGCCGAACCGATAGATTTAAAATGTCCTTTTTTTCCCACTTACAATAAGGGATCATAATAGTGGCGATAGATCAATCATATGAAACTCCCACCCTTAACAGGTAGAGTAGAATTTTCACTTGTGCTTAATAGCACAACATCATTACTAACACTTCACACCGGTTGATTTGTCCGGTATTATTTTATTTTGTTCTCTGCTTGAAGTAGCATCTCGTGGCATTCATAAATTTACAGTATTAGTAATATTAACCACTAGATGTGTCGATAGCATTGCTCTGCATGTTTGCATGTTCATTTACGTATCACTCTCCCAGTTTCTGGTTGGACTACGCACTGCTCTCTTGACTGCTTTTTGGCCTGCGCCAAGCGGCCGGGGGAGCGTGTGAGGTTCTGAATGGTGCTGGGACGAGTGCTGCATGCCTTGTGTGGAATCTCCCCGTGCCACACACCCTAGTGGTGGCTTGCACGGTACTTCGTAGATGTAGATGTATATACTCTGTGGTAGTAGTCTAGCCACCACACCAAATCGATCCCCGTCGACTTATAGCACTCGCTTGATTACACTTTCATTTTGTTTATCTCTCACCTTATTGTTTCCCTCTTTAACGCCACGTAACCGGGACGTAATAGAACCTTTCGGCTTGAAATGAAGAGCGTTGCCCGATTCATCATCTTCATGTTTACGACAAATCGTAATATGACCCAATAGTGTTTAGGTATATTGCTTCCTTGGTGAATATGCAGTCTCTCGTCACTCGTCTAATGCTGCTGCGTGTCTTACGACTTCTTACACATCTCATTCTAATGAACCCATGAGGAGTGCTTCCGTCGCCGTTTTACCGTCGACGGCGAGTGATTTTCTACCCGTTGGATGAATGTAGCATCATCATTAATATTTTTAATCGCTCTCGTTTATGTTCTCCTGCGAAGTGATAGTAAATTAGTGGCTTGTATCGAGAAGCTGACGCCAGGAAAAAGTGATAGATCGAAGTGCACCAGAATATCTATGTACAAGGACAGACAAATTACGCTGAATTAATTGTGCTCCATAAAAATACTGCTCACCACCCTCTTTCACCTCATACTCCCAATTTTTTCTTGCGCAATTTCTTTCTTCATTGACTGCGGTAATTTCTTTGAAGGTTGTTGAAGTAAGTGATGGTACTTTATACTACATCTGGTGCATCTAATAAACAAATCGTTATATTGGTGAAATAATTACATGTCATTTCTTTGCCTATTTAGACCGAGGTAGCCAGATTTTTAACGTGCCGTCTTGACTACCTAAAGGTCGCGGGTTCGAATCCCTTCCACGGATTTGGATATAGAGTGTTTTTAATGACTGAGGCCTAACGCTCAACAGTGCGATGTAACGTAAACAGAGCACCGAAAACCAAAATAAGGTAGTTAATCTATTCTTTCCTATTCCCACCACGAAGGATAAATCCCGAAACTAAAATTTGTTTCCTAGCAAGCAAAAGTTGCATCAATTTTTTAACCTGTCTTGATTTCCAAGCAGCGCTCGACTTCTAGATTTTGAAAGGTAAATTGCCCAGTCTAACCCACGTATTAACGTAGGAGATTTTTGATACATAACATGATGAAAATACGTAATGCCCATTTTGTAAGGGAACACGTATACTAGGAACATGAGTATAATTTATACACTTTTTAATAGATATCGACCGAGAGTATTGATAGTGGCATTAAACACCGAAGCCATGGTGGGTGTATGCATATTGAATAGTTTATAATTTATACTAGTGTCTCTCTAACTACTTGGACGGAAATATTTAGACAAACGCAACATTCATGCACAAATGAAGGTGACGATCTCAGGCTTGGTGGAATTTCTTCATAATACGGATAAAGGTAACACTCCAATTACACAAGATTGCAGTGTTTCCCTTACGTCGTACGCGTCTTCATCACCGTGGTCGTGAGTGAATAAAAATTCTTCTGGAATTTCAGTGCCTCCTTTACCCTTCCATGTAAAACGTGGTGAGATTTGAACCCGCGACCCTCTTGATGCTGCGCCGAATCTTTACAGTTCCTTGCTACTCCAGTCAGCTCAAAATATTCTGAATGAGTCAGGATTAATTTATTCATTGTTCACGTCTGAAATTATTAACTTTGTCTGTCTGAATAGTTCTATTCTTGTGCAGTTGCAGACGTGACGTCCTTCACGCCTGCTGGCAAAAACAACGCTCCAAGCATAGTGATGTGATACGAGCCCTACTTACAATTGAGGGCAGTTATAGCTCCGAATAAAAATTGTCCCATAGTGACCCAGTCCATGTAGTAGTTGTTTCATCGGGGGCCACAGAAGTCCAGTACGTAACCTATGAAGTTGTTCGAGAGCAAATGCATACAGCCTGCCACGATGGAGACACGGGTTCCAATTAGTCACCACAGTTAAGCATCCTTAAGCAAGTTCGACTCGAGTTTGGAGGGGTGATCATCCGATTCGTCCGAGTTCTGTTGCCCCTGTCTGCACTTGGCAGACTGTATGTGCGAAATGACTTAAGCCGTCGAATCACCTAAAAAAACTACTACTCGAGAGTAAACTCTTCCCTTACTTGGTAATCCTTAAATTTCCATTATCCGCGGACAGACTTCCACGGAAAAGGAAAATGTCTTTTTTATTTGTGATACCGTAAGAGCACTTTTTTGCCCATCTCACGTTTTTCCTGTTCCAATGTCCCCACACGCTGCTATCCGCCTTCCATCTGCTGAGTTCCAAGGGAGAATGGGACGAATTCCATCGCCTTTAATGGCATATTTAGGGGGGCCTACTCTTATAACAGTAAGGTTTTAACGTCTTCGGAGTGTCACTGCCATGTGTTGCCTGGTTGGTTGGTCATTCGAGGACGCAACCGAAAGCTGAGGTCATTTTCGACATCTAGGATATTTGGGTAGTAACTGATTGGCTAGGTGTATTTTCATCCATGTTCGGATCCTGGCAGTGATTTTTCATTCGAATCCCGATCACAAATGAGTGTCTTGTGGAGGGTACTTCAAGCACAGTAGGTGCTCCGTCTGTCCGATGGAACGATAAACCGTGGTTCCTTTGACACATTTCATTAAGATCAGGCCAATGCTGACTGCGTCCCATTCAATTCCTGAATAATCTATCCCTTAACACCATACCCACCTATCCTCCATGACGCAAATGACCTCAGTAGTAGGTCGCCTCCCTAATTAACCAACCAAGGTGGGTGGTTTGGTGAGGGAAGGAGTGTTTGGGAAACGTATGAAGGGTAGAGGGAAACCCGGCGTCGTCATGAGTTTGCTCTAAACGAAGGCCGCCAAAGAGATCACAGCTTAAGTCCCATCCAACGGACGGAGCACTGCAGTTTCGATGGATATTTGGGGAGGCGACCGTCAACTGATGTCATTTGCGCTGTCAAGGCAGTTTTTTTTTGCGAGATATCACTTCATATAAAATTCAATTAACTCTGGCTTTTTATAAAGAAAAAGATCTCATGATAACAGAAGCAAAACACTTACAGTTATCCACTAATAAAAGATTAATTACGACTAGTTTCGATGTTACTACATGATCTTTAAGTGAAACTTTTCTTCTGTCACTATGGAACGGTTTTACCACATCACACCTAAATCTGTATTTTATAAAAAGATCTCACCTTTCCATTGCTACCAAAGTATCAGCCACATACGGTACTACTTGTCAAGATATTTGACAATGAATACAAGTCATTTCCATATGAGCACCAGATAGACTTTTTTAAAAATAGGGATGTTCCGACGCATATTTCACGTCGGAAATTTAACTGTGTTTTCTCAGCTAATTTGCATGATAATCGCAAAATATCGGTTGTGAAGACGTTTTCAGAGTTCGGGGTGGAACAAATAAGTCAATTTAAGGAATTATAAGTGTATATTAAGTTAATTACTGAGAAAATACTCATGAAAAACAAAGTATTTGTGGTATTAATGTTACAGTAGTGTTATTCATCTTTCATGAAGCTGCATAAAAATACAAATAAAATTCTAATATGGCCCCTATCATGACCAGAGTACTATATCACTCAAGCTACACTAATGATGATTGGGGATATTGGCAAGGGAAAAGAATATTCTGGGGAATGAAGGAAGGGTGAAGAGAAACCCGGCGTCTGCATCAGCCTACTCTTAACAAAATGCGCCAAGGCCCAAGGGGTCCATAGTTTAATGTCACATGCGACCGACGGAGTACAACACCTGAAGTGCTCTCCCCATAGCCCACAAGTTGGGGTCAATATTCCATGTTGAAGAATCTCCTACTTTGCCTTGGTTCGAACTCGGGCTCTCTGGATTCACATGCTTCCCGCTCTCCAAACATTATTGTGGTCCCCTTCCTCTGTACTTTTGAAGCTGCGTATGGCGATGGTTCAACGTCCCTTCAATGTCGTTGCGTTTTGAGTTTGAGGCGTCATTTTGTGTTCAGGGCGGTGTCCAAGGCTTGGCTTCTATCCAATGTCCCAAGGACATCCTCATATGCTCATAGGAATCGTCACGGCGTTTGCCAAAAGTGGAAGTCGTAGAATGAGAATGGAATTTACTGGACCTTGAGTCAAGGAAGTCAGGTTTTGTCATGCATGGATAATCTGTTTTTGGTGGGATTGTGGATGGATATGAAACTCTTAAAAATGGTTGAATCGTATTTTTTCTGAAGTCGTTGAATTATTAAATCTTTCTGGAGTGTTAGTCGAATCCAACCAAGTTTTTTCGGTGACTCACCTTTGACAAAAAGTTGCCCAAGGTGTACTATAGTTATGTAGTTGGTTCCAGAGATATAGTGCGTGATTAGATGTTTTGCATTCCGCCTGTGTCGTGGATGCTTAATTTATCGAAGGATTAGATATTTTGGTTAGGTCACAGGCCATTCTACTTGTCACTGAAGGGTCTTCCATCATTGAAACCTACAATTTCTATGATGGAAGGCCCTTCAGTGGTGGCGGACGATGCTACGATCCTAAGTCCTCTATTTAAATCTATATTCAAAAGCAAATCTCTAAATTAAAGAGCATTGGAGTAAATATTTATTGAGATTATTCATCAAATAATAGCGCTCGAGTTACTGTTTAAGTCTTTAGACTTGACTCTCAATTACGCATGCACAATAAAAGCGATGATAGACGCGTCTTCGATTTGAGGTCGACTAATTATCACAAATATATACGTTTGTTACTTGGATGTAAACAAATGCTCAGAACTTTCCCAGAAGTGAATTCTGGCGTGTGCTTTCGTATTCATTGAACGGGAGTGACTCATCAGATTTTTCGTACCCGCCACGCTGATCGCGAAGGACTTCGTCGTCAATACGCCGTCAGATCGTCAATACACAACCAGCATTTCTCTGCCATCACTCCTCCTCGGCATCCCCTCGTTTGGATTACGTAATTACTTCCCCGCAAGAGAGGAAACCCACACTACTTATAGCTGCACCACCCGATGATGTTGGCGCGGCAGGAAATCCTACCTCATCCTTCGCCAGACCCCTTTCCCTTCCTCTCCCTGCTTCACTTTGTGGTCTAAAAGCTACCTTAAGGTGGTTCCATTGTAAGATGACTTAAATGTCATTTAATACATATTCCGGTTTTATATTGCACAACGTGTCCTATTTTTTATGTGAACTACAAAATCCCATCTTTACTCACTACTTTTTTCGAAAATTGAACTTGAAATTACATGGTGTTAAATGTGAGAATGAATGAAACACGGGTAAAAATAATGTTTCTCTATCTAACATAATTGCCATTTTTATCGAAAAACAGTTTTAAGAAGAAAACGCATCAAGAGAAATAAATGGAATTGAAATATGGGCACCAATCCGTCTCAGTTTTTGAGTTAATAGCAAACCAATACCAAAACTGAAGTCATAATGCGTTAGTTCAAAAGAAAAAACTCTGTAGTCGACTTCTATGGTTGGAAAGATTGTTAATTAAAAATATATTCGTAGGATAAGCTGCATATTTGTATATCTATCTTGTTTGGTAATATCTAAGGGCTGTCATTAATGTAAGCCATATTAAAACTGGTGATATCAGGCTTGACATCGTGGAAATGATGGATAACCATGTTGAGAAAAACCAACTTTGTAATTTTCACAACTTTATTTTGCTGGCACGACGCGCGTTTCCCCACACTGTGGCATATTCATGTGCCCACATGTAGCACATGAATATGTCACAATGTGGTGAAACGCGCTTCGTGCCAGCAAAATAAAGTTTGTGGAAATTACAAAGTTTATTTTTCTCAACATGGTGAGAAATATTTTTAAACAGTATAAGCGAAAAACGTTGTATTCAGTATTTATTTTTATTAACACAGTCACGGCGGATCAACCTAAGGGCATCACTTCACATAACTTCGGTGAATTTGACCTTATTACAAAGAAAAAGATCTCATCCTTCCAATAATACCATAATATCAGCCACTTAACAGCCAAATTTATGAGTTGTTTGCTGGTAGTTTCAGGCGTTACTTGGTGGAATTTATTCATTGTATGTATAAAAGTATCATTGTGGAACCACAAAGTTTGAGTTGTTTGCTATAAAATGGAAGCCGTTTTCCATGGGATATAGAACGGCAATGCTCTCCAGAGAGACTTTATTAAAAAAATGTGTTAGTGATGACTTGATGATGTGAAAGGCATCGCGTCAAAAATTATGTGTGTAGCTCAAATGATTTTCCAATTATTAAAAAGTTTATTTAATACTCACCGTATTACTTTTATCAATGCAAAATCGCAAAACAACCTGCTGGTGAAAACGTTTTCAGCGCATGGCGTTAGACAAATGAGTCAACTTAATGCCTTATATATAGTACATAAATTAGGTATATTTTTATTTAATCACTGATAATTTCATCCATATATAAAAACTATTTTGCATTATTAAAATTACAATTGTTAATTCATATTTCTTTCAATTGCCTAAATCTAAAAATATAAACCAATATGATATCCAATATGACTAAAGAAAAATCTCCGTCAGACGACCTTAAGGTGGTTGAAGCCATTTTTCTTGCTATGCACAGATTTGCGTCAAACTTTGTATGTGTGTTCTCATTAGTTATATCTTTAGTTAAAAGTGAAAAAATTGCATTTTACCGATTTCATTTTTGGATATACAAAGCTAGCCTAAGCACTTGTAGCTCATATGGCACATGAGATACATTGCGTAATAATTCGATTAAATATCTGCATATTTTCTTCTTTCTTCTGAAACGTGAAATAATGCATTAAATATTATTATTTTGGTTGGTAATAAATATCATGCTGAGTCGCAGATTCGAATTAGCATTTAAATGTAATTTTCGCAAAAGTTTAGAATACCGCGCCGAAAACTATTAATAGGAAAATATATGAAATATAATTCTTTTGTCATTTCCATTGCTCCATTACTGTATGTATGGTGAGTTCTACCGTATAAAGATATTTACAAAAATATAATGTGGTCCCAGAATTTTTTTCTACTTATTTTAAAATTTATTAAAATATGCACTCAATGACCCACGATCCGTATAAACACACAACCCTCGGCAGACGGCCGGTCTTTTCTTACAATCTCTTTCTCTCTCGCACACACACACTCCCTCCTCCGTCTCACTCATTCTACTTAGAATTCCAGCGTCAGATGTTGGTTGGGAAGGGGTTTGGGAAGGTGTCCATGCCATGCGGCTGGGTGGAAGTGGATTGGAGAAGTGAGAGAGAGGGAGAGGTGAGCGAGGAAACCTTGACCTAACGGTATCTTCTGAGGAGAGCGGCGGAGTGTGAGGGTGGTTGGGGAAGTGGGGGATGGGGGAGGGCGGAAAGCCCCCAAGGCAGCGTCGTATCGGGGAGGGGACCACTCGGACCTCACTTGAGGAGAAGGCGTAAGCATCGGAAGGAAAAAACATCGGCGGCTGACGTCGAAGAAAAACATCGAATATAAGATTCGTAGGCGGCAGTAAAAGTGGCTGGAGGGCCCATTGAGTGGGAAGGGAATGCTGAGTGGAGGTGAGAATGTTGAGTAGGCGAGGAAGGAGGTGAGAATAGGGCTTTTGGACGGCGTGAGGGGAGGTCTTCAGTGTGGAAAGCTGAAGTTGGTTCCACCATAAAATAACAGGTTGGGAAGAGCGAGATTTTCCCTAATTTTTTTATAAGTCATAATTGTTACCATGTTCGAATTTTATTTTATTAATTTCAGCAGCTGAAAGAAGCATGTAGTACATAATTTTAATATTAATGGCGCAAAAATATGTTTTTATTTGGCTGAAATTCTGTGTAATTAACTAAATATGAATACATAAGTCTTTAACTTGACTCATTGACTCATTATTTTGTACCGTACAGTGAAAACGACTTCAAAACAATTCTGTAAATGTTAATGCGGTAATCAATTGTTTTTTAAATAGTTAAGAGTTTATAAAAACTATACACTTAAATTTATTACGAGATCTATGCGTTAAAAATTCCTCTTCTGTCCAGAGTGCATACTTGCACCATTTCCCATGGAAAATGGCTGGTATATTTTGGTAAATAAATAAAAAAAGTATAGTGGTAAGTGGTTAATATTTGTTTACCATTAGAAATATGAGGTATGTTTAGTTATTATGAGGCCAAATTCATTGAACTTAATCGAGGGAATATATATTTTTCGAGGAGCGAAGCGCATTCATCAATTGCATTAATAATGGCGAGCTGACGAAGGAATAGGTTGTCTTATTCCTTCTGCAGAAAACCGAAAAATCCATTCTTATATTTGACGTAGTATGCACCAATAATATCCAGCAATACTACCCAGCGTATACTCAGCATTCCCTGAACGCTATATTATTTCAATACTAGAAAACTGTCGCCATAAATAACTGGCGATGTTTATAGTTTATTTTTCAGGTTATTAGAGCAGTATTCGTGGGGCAATGAGTGCACATTTAATGTTTTAGTATGCCGATAAAAAGCCTTGGCCCACATTTCATTGAAGTGTGGTTCATTCAGGTTTATGTGGTGGAGATAACCATTATGGCAGTAATAGAAATGATGTAAGAATTATATTTTAAATTTTCTCCTTTAATTAAAGTTGGTTATGGCTAGAAGTTTCGGCGCGGCATTCGAAATTTAGACAAAATTACATTTAAATATGTTTTTTCGGATTTTTGACGTGGCGCGACACCTTGATATTTCTTAGCAACAATTATAATAATAAGGGATGTATTATTTCGCTTTCAAAATGAAAGCAGTACATTCTTAATTGAATTATTACGAAATATATGCCATGTTCCATGAGGCTAAGTGTCAAAATAGCATTGAATTGCCAAAAAGCTAAATCGCTATGATGCAATTTTTTCACTTTGTCCGTAGATATCACTAATGAGAACACGTTTTGCAAAGTTTCACGCCAATCTGCAATTAAATAAAGAGCCACCTCAAGGAGGTTGGAGCGGTAATCGTGGACCATTGAGTGCGCATTTTAATAATTTTTCAAGTTAGATTACAGTAGGTACTTAGAAAGTTTTTTTATTATAGGGCTACTACCACCGCATTAACACATTAATTATGATAGTAGCAAAGTTTATATCACACCGTCGAATCTAAACCTTCATCCTAAAGCGACCGTAAAAGCCATTCTCGTCATCAATCAAAAACGTTGGACGTTGCCATCTAAACAATTCATAGAAGATCTTTTTTTAGTGTAACGTGATCATTCACTCTCAAGTTATCATTTGTTAAAAACTTTTTTTGAGATTAAAAATAAAACAAAAATATTTTCTCGTACGTGTTCCCAGTGGCATAGACGTAAAGTCTCGCTGATAAACATTCAGTACAAGGAAAAAGAGTTGAAAACTTATAGAAATATCGAATTAACTAAAAGAGATATGTTCGTTGAAGTCCTCAGCGTAAAGAACACTTTGCCGCAGTATGTAGCTGAATGATGTTTCCTGATGTTTGTAAGCGCCTGAAGATAGTGAATGGACAATGAAAATCACCTCACAAAAATCATTAACTGATGGAACAATAAATAATCGTCATGTTTGAATATGCCTTCCTTTTAATTGTAATTCAAAGAAAAAATCAGTTTGAAATGGCAGGATCTTGTTATTCATATGAATTTTTTTGTGTTAGTGGCCAGAATATGAATGTAATGGCATTTAATTTATTTTACGGTAGAATCACCTTCACTTGTCATAGATATTTGTGGTCGTCTCAAGCATGATCCACTGCCAAGTCAGTTGAAACAAATATTCAATTCAAACATTTTGTTAAAAAAATTCTCTTTTCTGATGATTCCATTAGCCGTTAAGAAGTAAATGTAGGGTTCAAAATATGCAGATTATGTGACGATTATATTTTTAATTAGCTTTTTATTGCTGCCATTTCTATTGAATTAACTCATTTGACTATTTATTATTGCAATGTTTTGAGTTTTTATTTAAAAGTTAGATTAGGTACTCAGATGATGATGATGATGATACCGGGACTAGCCACAGTATTTCCTTTATAGAGGCACCCGGTTTAATTTGCCCAGTTATTTGCAATCAATTCAACAAATAATCTGGTAAGGTGCCAATATTTCATATTTATTCGATTGCCTAGAAGTGTTCACTTTTTATAAACAGTTTTTCGCAAAAATTTCATTTATGTAAGATAGGAAAATATCTACTATTTTCCACATTTTTTTTACCCACTCTTATATTGAATTGAATTTTTTAATTGAATAGAATTTTACATTGAATTGAATTGAATTGACGAGTTGAATTTGGGAACGAAATATCGTAAAAAGGTGTATCTTTGCTGTTCACATCAATTAGAGGACATGTTTTTCTATAAGCACTCAGAGTATGAATAAAATAACATTTAAGTCATTTTACGTCCCCTTTTACTTTCTTCAAAAATGCCCACTGACGATTGTGAAAATATCGATGATTGGTCTCTGTGAGTATCGATGTTTTCTGACTATCGGAGGTATCAATGACCGTCTTTCGAGAGAATGAAAGAAAGTCTTAATGCGTGATGCGTGCGCGGGACGTTAAGAATTCTGGGCCCCACCCCCCCGTGGTGAGCCGTGTAGGGATCGCCGGGGTCCCCGAGCCGGTGCGTTGTGTGTCCGACCCAAACGAGTCTCCGTTCGCGCTCCCACGAACGTTCCTTATTATTTTTTGTGCTTACAAATCTCTCTCTCTCTCTCTCTTTTTACGCCGGAAGCTCGAACGATGTTTTTCCATCCCGGTCCTTCAACTTGGCTTGTGCGTGCTGCTCATCGCATGGGGGAGAGAGGTATGAAAGTCGTGTCCGGCTCGTGAATGGTTACCGAGATAGCCGGCAGGCCCGAGACTTCTCTCTTTCAAAGTGAAGGGTGGAATTACGATGGGTGAAGTTTTCGTGGAGACTGAACCGAATCAACTCCTCTGGGGCGTTCGTAAATCTTTCGATTTTCGAGCGAGGATCATGTCGTTTCAAGGAGGCAATCAATCCTGTGTGCCAAAAAGTGGTAATGGATGGTGTCTTGAAGTTTGTGGGGGTGGGCAATTTCAGGAATGAACCGTTTTCTAGCTTAAATCCTCGCCTGTCATGCATTGCACATTGGTATTCGTTGCAAAAGGCGCCTGTGTTTATTGTATTATGTTTCTTTAACCGTGTCTATTGAATTTACTCTTACGTTTTTAAACTTTGCTTTTATGTCTCCATGGGGTGTGTGAACATTTGTGAAATATTGTGGTTATCTTTCGTTTTTACATGAATACAACTTTTGATGAGAAATATTGCAGCTAATAGTATGTAGTACATATGGCAAGAAAAAATTGTGTGTGTTACAAACGGCTTAGCGTGTTCCACCGGTGGTTATATACACATGCTTTTGTGAAAATAAATTTCTTACCTGTCGATCCTTGTTTCAAAATAAAATGTCTCCTATCTTGTGATACTAAATATTAGTCTTTAATTAGAGGCTAACTCTTCGTGCAGACTCATGATAGAGTGATTTGCTTAGTTATAAGTTCCAAGTGCTTTCTAGTTTTTTGCGTTGTTATTTCATTTCTATGGCCTATACAAGGAAACCGAAAAAAGTATATTCCTACTCTAGAGTCAATTTCTTTTCCCAGAAGAACTTTAGAGAACGATATTTGAAAACTAAAATAATAGCGTAATCTTGGTGAAGTACAAAAGTATATTGATTGGAATTCCTCTATCCTTTTATTTATTTATAATGTCATGTCTGTCATCTGTGCGACATGGTATCAGATCAAATTGCACAAGTTTCTGGTATTGAGAAATAAAAGTTTCTTGTTTACTTGTATATTACTTCTTTCTGCTGATTAATATGGACTAATCATATCTCTAACTTTATCGCATGCTGTAACCTCTCCTTCCTCGTTTTTTCAATACAGATATGTATACCTACCCAGAAACGGCTCCCGGTATTGAGTCATTATCTGAAATGCTGTCTTCGCAGGGTCGTTTTATAAACATCGTGAGAAAAAAATTATGCAACGCCTTATCTTCCATTCGTATGTATTCAACGAAACCAGTGTCGTTTAGAAAATTTGGACGACAATCGCCCTATTTTTTATCTTTTATCGTTTTATTTTGAGAAGATGACAAGCATTTTGCGTTTCACAGAGAAGGCTAGAAGGATCAATTTCACAATTAATTTACGGGCACTCTTGGGGAACATTTCTTTCGGTAATTATATACTCATCTTCGTTCCTCGGATCATTATATTGTCCTTGGTTTCGTGACTTTAAGCAATCGCGTGTTATTTCTATTATTTTCATAGTTATACGTTAGAACACCACCAGTTATACGTCATGCAATGTTATCTCCCTCTTCATAATTTCCGACCCAAGTATGTAACTTTTTCGCATTTTTCGAAATAATTAACTTTTCTCCTTCACCCAATGAATCAAAATATTCCTCCTCTTCGCCATCCAATCCTTCAATCTTCATCCTATTTTAACCATCTTTGGGTATTGTTTTTACGAAATTTTACTATTTACATACTATTTAGTCCCTGTTATAATGCAATGATAGTCAATACTACTTTTATTAAAAACGAAGGTTCCCAATTCTTTGGCGAGTTTCCTCTTTCTGTTTTCATCAGGAACATAAGTGAAAAGTAATTTTTTTTACAATTTGTCTACAGTGTATTCTTGTTTTTTTGCTACTTGACGATTTATCCAGTCTATTTTATTCTCCAATGTGTGCTTTCCATTCGATTTGGTGAGCTGGTCACCTCGAACTGCATCTTTGAAGCATTTATTTCGTTTCAGACCCTGGGCACTCAACAGTGCACTTAAAAACAGATCGAGGGCTGATTTTATGACAGAGAATAAAAGAGCTTTGATAATCGCATTCGCGATAGTTGTTTTCGTGCTGATTTTTAGTAAAGCCGTTTAACGTGGTTAATGTAAATTTTTTTATTACTATGTAGTAAACAGCCTACCTTTTTTTTAAGGACATATACGTAGTTTGACGAAACGGTACAATGCACAAAGCTTTCGGGCGTGACAATTGGGTCAGATTTATCTACATGCCGCCACACTAATTAACAAGTAATTTTGTAGCTGTATTTTGATAACTCTGTATTGTGTAACTACATAATGCAGGTTACTGAACATTTCGCCAGCGCACATCGTTCCTTTCGTCGTCGTTCATGGGCGCATAAATGTGCTGATGAGTTCCTATGTGTTCTTCAGCATCTTCAGTGGAAAGCTCCCAGTGTATCTAACCAAGGAACCCATGAGAACGGATGGCTCTGTCCCACCTTCGACCATTTTTGATCTCCTACCAGTGCATACGGTAAGCCTATTACAGAAGATACTTGATTCAGCTGAAGACGTATTATAGTAGCCGGTACTTGATATCTAGGACGGAATCCATTATGATTTGAGCCATGCTAGAAGGTTTTACACAATAATTGAGCTTGCTCTGGTGAGGAAGCGGTATTATCATTCATATTGTGGTGCATGCTTACTATAATTAAAATTAACCAATCTATGGCAGCTGGTAGCCAAAACAATTGTCAGGAAATTCCATCTATATTTGATTTCATGTTGCTTAAGGCCACGATAGAGGGAAGGATGTGGGCAAGCGGGGAAGGGAAAGAAGGAGAATAAGTTTTATCAACGGCATGAAGAATGTTAGGACGTGTGCTGAGATGAAGAGAGAAATATTATTGGGAGATAGAGGTCTACATCTGTCTGTAATTTCTTGGGTTGAAGAATTCTTTAGCTATCGCGTACAAAGGGTTGTACTTGACGACGCTATCCCTAATGAAGTAAATGTCACATCAGGTGTACCACAACGGAGTGTCATAGACCCACTTCTGTTCCTATTGTATATAAACGATATCGGTGAAGTAGTTGACAGTAAGCTTCGATTATTTGCAGACGACGCAGTATTTATAGGGAAATCCGTAGCCCTAATGATAAGCAAGTGGTAACGAAGGACCTGGAGGTAATACAGGAGTGGTGCGATGCGTGGCAGCTAGAATCAAATTTGAAAAAATGTGTTGCTATGAATTTTTGGAAACGGAAAAACTCTCCTCATAATAGCTATTGCATTAATCATAACCAATTAAAGGTTGAAGAATCCGTTAAATGCCTCTGAGTTAAACTTACTAATAATCTCTCGTGGGATAAACATTCGGAAAATAACCGGTACAGATAATCGTAAATTGGGAGTTGTTAAAAGAATACTTGGCAAGCGCGACAATAAAGTTAGGGAAATCAGCTACTTCTCTCTTGTTAGACCCCAATTCGAATATATCCTAATCCGTATTTTGGATCCTTATGAGGCAGGCTTAAAAATCTAGTTAGAACGCGTGCAGCGAAGATTGGCAATGTACGTTAAAGGGCGTTATGGTAATCTCGTGAGTGTTACTGAGCTTTTGCAACAACTGGGATGGGAATCGCTTTCAGATCGTCGATAAAAATTTAGTCTTAATCTATTATGTAATTTCCAAACCAATTTATTTTCTGACGGCGTTAATACAATTTTACGAAAGCCGACATAATATGGTAGTTTAGATCATAAGAATAAAATTAGGAAACTAGACTGCAGATGGACAAGTTTAAATTGTCACTTTTTTCGCGAACGATAAGAGTCCATAACAGCCGCCAATGAGGCTTTTTACCAGGTTTGTCGACAGGTAGTGTAGCTAATTATGTGGTTTACTCCCTAATGCTTGTACCCTTATCTTCTACCTAGTACTAACAGCACGCCGTGTATGTTTCCGGCATAACTCTCATATATCTGTCTATTTACATACTTGCAAAATACATTAATACAAACAGTCCCTATAACATTGGTAGCATTCCTGTAGCGTAGTACATGCTTGTGAAATTTCGCTTCCTTACAAGCATTAGCAATGTATGCTAATGCATCAATAGTCGTTGTTGCATTAACTTTAATAGGGTATAGTGTAATGCACGTTGGTGACAATTCACCCCCGTGCCACACACCCTTGAAGTGGCTTGCAGGGTATTATGCAGATGTAGATGTACTAGGTCCTACTGGGAGAGAGTATGGAATTAGTACCGCCTCAATTATGTAATTAAGTAGCTCAGCAAGTATGATAAAGACCATGCTTGTTAGCCTGAGTATGATGGTTTAGTATCGCACGATACTGGAAAGCTATCATGCTAACTAGTATCATCGAACTTGCACTGGATCAGGTATCGAGGGAAACTCATGCAGCACATTCACAACTCCCTCCCACTTCTCTGTTGCTTGATGGTATACTGATCATGACGGAGTAGACTGAGGATCGCAGTTAATCACGTCCATTACTCTTTCAAAAGTTCAAGTTTTTGCCGATGCCGCGGTGTTGCTGCGAGAGAGAGAGGGATAAAATTATCTCAGGTAAATGCGAATTTGATTGCGACCTTGATATTCAAGGGTGAGCACCACCCTTGAACTTTTATTTCGTTGCCGGTACGAGCCCCTATGATTCGCCTCATTATATCAGTGCTTTTCTTTCGTTTCAATGAGCGCACAAGTTCCTGTTGCTAAGTCCACGCGTGAAGTTAGTTACATTTTTTCAAATGTTATTTTTCTCCCGTATGAGGTTCTTTCCAATGTCGGCTGATTAGATAAACTTATCTTAAGCTCTGCTTATGTGAAACATATATGTCATATTGACGTAAAAATATTTGCCGAATCAACTGAGACCCAAATGATGTTTCATTTAATATGCATAGTGTGAGCTGAAGATTTAGCATTCTTCGCCATAAACTGGGCTTAGTCGGAAACCCAGTCCTGTTACTGTTTTCGTCTTATAATTAACTCGAACTTTCTACGTAAAACAAAATGAAAGCGAGTAGCATCTGACCATTGTTAAGTGCCCATGATTGCTCAACACGTATATCAAACTCGATGGAATCCTACGCTAATTTTTTTGTAAAGTCTACGCTAGGCTGGAATATTGACGCCCCTTAATGCGAAATTGCGTTCAAATTTCGTGCAAAGTGTACGCTGACAATAATTGGGTGTTGATTTTGCTTATAAATCGGATATGGTACAGCTTATCTACCGCTGAGCTATGGATAAGTTGCAATGTTTGATTCAAAACCTTACGTCATATTTTTTTTCTGGCTGGGCGTAACCATAACCACCGAGAGGTAAGGTCTCTCTCTGTGGTTACGGCCTAACGCGATGCTGACGCGGAAATTCGACAACAATGGTCGCCACACCAATGATTCTATTCATGGGACTCTAACTCATCGACATGGGGCTTGTATGATGTCCTTGGCTGGTGGATTCGTGCCTTCCTCTCACCGTTCCTTGGGAAATCGTCGTTCCTTAGAGGTATGAGACTCCGCTGAGGCCGTACTTACCATGCTTGAACGCGACTGACGCACGCTGGAAATACACGTTTCCCAAATATGCGTCACGCTCCTAGCTTGTCTAATATAGTTCTGAGACGAATGTGCATTCTCTTTTGCTCGATTAAAAAAAATCTCTACTGCTTGAACTCTCTTTATTACTTTCTAAAACCAATCACAGGAGCACGCTGCAGTTCAGTGGCAACTATGAATTTTGAAGCATCAGAGCGCATGATACGGATGGCCGAAGTCGGGGTAGTGTAATTTCTCACAGATTCTCCTCCATAGATATCTTGCTTGAAATTTACGAGAATGATCCGCCGTTGATTCACCAATAATGCGTGACTGTGCCCATCCATATAAAAGAATTTGGGGGCTATAAAATGATGCATTTGTGTTTTTTTGTGATTGTCGCAGGCTCGCACCATTTATTTGAAGGTAGAACTTTGATTTTGTAGGTTAAAAATGGGCTTTTGAAAAGGGTAATGGAGTGGAAAATGTTAGACAAGAGGGGTAGAGTTTTAAGAAGAGCGAGGATTTTGAACTTTGGGAGAGATAATACGCAATATGAAGAATTGAAGAGGAGATAATAAAGAATATGTGTAGTTATTTGATCAAGGATGCATGAAGTGGATTAGAATGGACTAATGATTTTGGGAGTGGGGAGCTTGGAAACTATCCTAGAACATAATATTTTACCAATTTTGGGTGAACACTTATATTAATGATGATGAAAGTAACAATGAACTCTTGGGTATAAAGTATTTTAATGATTTACTTACTACCGCTTGAAAAAGCGCTGGAATTGATTCCAAAATGTCGCGATTCTCTAGAGAATTAAGAGGGGAAATATTTGTGGAATCAGTGGAATGTCCGTTCTGAAAGTAATAAGAGGTTAAGTTTAAGTAAAAGGTTGAAAACGTCTCTAACTTCGTTGCCGGGGTTTAAGAGGCCAATTAAAAGTAATTGCGGGACATGCAACTGAAAATTTCAATGCTATCTAGTGCATAATTGCATATATTGTTCACTGATAAAATAAAAGCTACATTTTCGTTAAATTCGCCCGATCGCATCTGCGTATAATATTCCAAGCTACTTCTAATATTAAAGGAAAACAATATATGTCGCTGAATTTGGAGGAAAATCAGAGATGTTGTTCAAAAAGCTTGGTAGCAGTGACATTTTGCAATCGGTAATGTGAACTACTTATTGAACGATTAAGGTTTTATCAGAGGGCTTACTACCTCTTGTATTTTCTAAAAAATCAGTAACTGTTTGAGGGCTCTATTTCCTGTAAGGTAGTTAGTTTTTCTTGCTTTTAAGAAATGTATACTTTTTTGACGAGGGAATCATAAAAAGGTGAAAGTTGAGGAAAAATAAATGGATGAGGCACGCACCGCCAATTATTTATTGTACAGAGACAAGAATTTTGCGAAATGAAACGTGGCTCCTCCTTTGCTCAAAATTGCGGAGTAGTGAAAAAACGTTATCTCGGTTTATTCACCTTAGTTTTTAGTGTTGCGTAACGGGCTGCGGATGTTAGTGAAATGAGTCATCTCCCTATTTCATTTATTTTCTTCCGTCGCCGTTACGAATTATCTGCTTCATTCCTTGAATCACCCGTTTTTCTACTGGCCCGTTGAGGAAGCTAGGTATTTGGCTTTCTCCGCGCTGAAGTGTTCTTCGGTATTTTAGTGGCAATTATATGCTAATCAACCCGAATTTCGGGGAAATAATGTTCTGGGAGTTGGTTCAAGGATATCACTGGGTGGTTCTAGAAAATCAAGACACATATATTAAATCGTTAAGATTATTTTTTCCGAATTGTATTCGGAAAATTAAATATATCGTCGTAAACTTGTACAAGTTTGTTTATATTATATTGTGGTGAAATGTTCGGATTTCCTCTGAAACCCATTAAAACTTCATCATCGAGAACACTTCAATATTACATGGTCCCGCAAAATAAGCTTCTTGGCCTATGGTTCCGTCAATCTACGGTTGCCATTTGCATGAATTGTAATTTCTAAACACATTTTATAAGAATTTCTGCGAGACGTTGGCGTGAGTTATTTTCAAGACGATGGTTGTAAATACGAGTCGTGGTTGAGCCCAAGACTTAGTGAGATCAATGCTGAAGAAATAAATTAAGAGCGTTTCGTTCTGTTTGGAAATACATTTATTATCTACCCAAGTAATTAGCATCAGAGATCCGCAACTAATTAGTACCTTCCTGATTTTATTACGGAAGATGCCTCAGCGCAACGAAACTAGTTATAAAAAAAATACCTTTCTAAGTGGAGCGCCAAGTTTATAATTTATTTCTCCTAAGGATCCAAGACAACAACGACGGGTGGAAGTTAGTTAAAGGCTTTTGTATTATTCTCTTCAAGTTATATTCGTCAGTGTATGGGATTCAAAATGTCATCATGGCGCTTCCTTATCCGCAAGCCCAACGCCATGGGAAATAGCTAGACTGATGCTAATATAACGAGCCCTCCCGTAACCTTCGCAGTGCTCAATCACTTCACACGGTAACGAATTCACCTATGTGTGAAAATGCACGGCGACCTTCCCCCAAAGCGTGTGTGAGTCTCGAGTTCCACCGCAGAGGACTCCCGAGGGCCTCGCTTTTGATTCCGAGACCCGCGCCAGAGAGCTTCCCGACTATTGGTTCCTTCTGCTGTTGCTGCTCGATTTCGAAGCGCTCAAACTCCCCTTCATTCTTTCGCCTCTCTTGGACGCCCGCCCAGCGCTCTTGACGTCACGGCGTCGTGGGCCTCCCCTGCCTGCTTTCACCTTCTCAGGAGGACGTTCCGTGGAAGTTCCGGGACAGGAGATAATAAGGTCACGGATGCATTCACGTCTTGTGTTAGCTTTCGGAGACAACTCTCCCGGTCGACTCTCGACCAATATGAAAAGCCACAGTCTGGATGGCGGGGACTTTCCCAGTCCTCAGGAGAAGAGGATGCAGCGTTGCCGCTGCGTCTTTCCGGATGCGACCGCTGTAATTGATGGATGAAACATCCTGTATTATAAACCCTCGTCCCTGAGAGTCCGAATGTGCCTGAAGGCATTCCTTAGAAGGATCCTGTGGAACATCCGCGTCCCTGCTTCCTCAAGTTTTTTCTCATGTGTAGATCTCTTTGAAGCACAATGGAATCACATTCCTGGATGGCCATTAAACACTATTAGTAACTACCCTGTATGATTATCAACTTTCCCCGCGACATGCACATGAGTTTTGTTTTTATCAGTCTCTATTCCAATGGCACGTACTAATATTGTAGTAAAACTGGCTCTCCGAGCGTTTGGATTTATTAGATTACTTTTGAGGAAATAAGTAATCGCTTCGATCTAAATACTCGCGGCACGAAAGTGAATAATCAAATTAATTTCATCAGTAGAGATGCTTGTGGATTTATTTCTTCCTTGAACAGTTTTCATGGTATCTGTTCCATTGTGGTGCTCGTCTGTGGATTCCCCATAGAGCGTTAAAATGCCCACAACTGTTTTAATTTCTTCACAATGACGGGCATATATAGGTAATATTCGATACATGGTGTAAGAATAAATAGTGCGAGACTAAGGAGTTGACTGAGAACTTCATGTGTAATTGTAAGCATATGGACTCTGTAAGAATGATATCTGGGGTCTCAGTGTAAAAAACAAGTATAAGCCGGTGAGATTAAAAAAGAGGTTCAATAAACCCTCGTATTACAAGAAAAATTAATTAATGCATTAAAGCAATTACCTTTTATCCTTAGCTTTAACACCATTCACTAGAGGAAGAGATGAAATGGGATAATTAAATTGATGTTTTCAGGTGAGACGTAGATTCCGTTATCTTGATAACCCAGGAGTCTCAGTCATAATTTTCCACAGGGTTAACTCTATGAAATCGTCGAAAAGCGTTAAATTTAATTTAATAAATTGCGATTGAGGCTCCTTGATTATATAATTCGCTAGTTCTTTCATTTGACTCATTTGTAAGAATAAACCCGTATGCAAGTATACGTGTCATTTTTGTGGGACATGAACCATTAATACCCTTTGTAGACTAGATAGATATTTGTCTATGCTCTAGACTTAACTTGAAAGGGAATGACGTGAAGTTTGCCTTTGTTTCTATTTATTATGGGAGGCATCCGATAACTGAAGTCATTTCCACCTCATGGTATGGGTAGGTATATCTGGTGATCTGAGGAAGAATGCGACAAATCTTGACGAATGAGCTTTGGGGTCTGCAGTTGCAGTCCATTGCAGGAAGCCAATATACATCTACAGCTCATCCGATCCCTGGTATGTTGGTAAACAATGCTTTTGGGACCATTCAAGTATTACTTAAGACGATCCAGCGTTATTTGACCCTCCCTCCCCTTACATAAGACAATGTAAGATGACATGAACTTCCTCCCCTTCCCACCCAATCTTAGGTAAGTTAACATAGATTTTTTGGTAGATTTTGCTTTTGCTTAATCCTCGATGAACAATTTTGGGAAAATTTAGCCGAAGATATTGAAGGTTCGACAATGGAGTGAACGTTTGCCGACTGTCTACATGAAACAATGCGGCGACCCAATACCACTGGCTGACTGGCAAGAGTTTGGTCTTGGGGGCGGTTTAAGGTGGTTGGAGCGATTTTTGTTCAGATATTTTACAGATTTGCGTGAAACTTTGCATACTGTTTATATCAGTGATATTTATAGATAAAAGTGAAAGAACGGTATCATACCGATTTGTTTTATTTTACAATTCATTGCTATTTTAACACGTAGCCTTGTGGCACATGGCGTATATTTCGTAATAATTCGATAACATATGTACAGATTTTCTAAACACAAAATAATACATCCCTTATTATAATAATTGTTGCTAACAAATATCAATTTGTCACGCCAAGTCCAATACATATTCAAAAAAATCATATTTCAACATAATTTCGTCAAAAGTTTTGATACTGCGCCGAAAACTAATGTCATAACATGCTTTAATTGAGGAAAAGATGTAAAATATAATTCTTGTGTTATTTCCATCACTGCGTGTATGGTGAGTCCCAACGCATAAACAGATGTACTTAAATTACATGTGCTCTAGAAAGTTATTTCAACATACTTAAAATTGCATTTAGGCAGGTTTTTGGGTTTCGTCCGCGTTGGCATTTTTCTTGATGGTGACGTTTCACCTACTGAGCCGTAGGCGTCCTCAGGCCAGGCTGAAAAGACTGGCCTGAGGACGCCTACGGCACAGTAGGTGAAACGTCGCCATCAAGAATAATGCCAACGCGGACGAAACCCGAAAACCTGCCTGACTGCAAACCTGAACCCCGCAAAAACCTACGTCAGATACTTAAAAATTATTTAAATGTGCACTTAATGACCCACGTATACTGCTATATTGCTATAATCATGTTGGTGGTTTCCGGCGTAACTTTATGGAACTTGCTATTCATTTAGAATAAAAAGGCTAAACTTTGTGCTTTCCACATTACACTTGTGGCATTGTCTGATGTGGAACAAACAAAGTTTAACCTTTTTTTCAAAATGCTCTAACCAGCTTAAAAATAAAACATAAACATTATCAGTTATTTATAGCTACAGTTTTCTAGTATTGAAATGATATAGCATTCAGGGAATACTGATAATACGCCGGGTAGTATTGATGGATATTATTGGTGCATACTACGTCAAATATAAGATTGCATTTATGCTCTTCTGCAGGAGGCACCCTAGTCCTTCGCAGGCTCGCCATTATTAATGCATTTGGTAAACTCTGACTCAGCAAAAATCGCTGTTGTTTTTACTTTGTAGTGCTTTATCTGGAGCTATCGTTGTGCCTATAAAAACCTTTACTTTCGGGAAACTGTGGCTCTATAAACAACATTTTTTCGTCTGATGGTTGCGAAAAAGTTAATAAAATATTTTTAAATGACCTTTAAATGAGCCCCAGAATCCCCTTCGTAAGACAGCGAAAGAAGAGCCCATGTTCCCCTCCCCCACAAAAGTTTTCACTTAATGAATGAATGCCTCCTGATAAGTCCCAAATTCGAATGGCAGAATTTCCATTTTTTTAAATTGTTGTGTTTCTTAGCTCTTCGAAATTAAAAGAATGCGTAGTGGAAAAAAAACATTCGTGGTGGATAGTAGACAACGTTCAGTTAGAGAATTTTGCTTCGGCAGGTTGATGTTCTACCTGTGTTTCACCCAATCCTCTTACATAATGACGATAACGTTGGGCGCTGCGGAGTTTTCACGCAGAGCTGTTGAGAATGACATTTGAAAAGATTCCGGGCAAACAATAGGGTGGGCTGTGTGAGCGATGGAAAGAAACTTAAAAGGAGGGGACGGAGCCGACGCTCGCCCGAGAAAGGAAGTGTGCCGCTTCGTTTCGGCCCCGGGACTTCAACCTAAAAATCGTGCGTTTAAATGCCAAGCGCCTTCCTCGGATGCATTTACCCCCTAGTCATGCATTTTACCGCCAGAGTGAACGATGACTCCTCGGTTTAGAGAGAGCTGAGACACCTCGCACTTAAGCTCTGGACCACAATCGAGTTGCGTACCTACTATTTTTTTCATTTTTGCAATTAAAAGTTCACGTTGAAATTGAAATGTTCGGGATAATCAGCGGAAATATTTAAAATTCCAAGACATATATGCTTTAGAATGACATATTTTGACGCTGCGCTGAGAAAGGCACGCCGCCATGTTGGCTATGATTTGGACGTCACTAGGCAGTTAACACCGTATCGCATCACTTAAAAGATACAACTTCTACTGAATTTTTATGCGAATAGACTTTATCATTAACTCCATTTTTATAATAAAACTTTGAACTTATCCACACTTTAAAACGTGAAAAACTGCAAAGTTTTATTATTTAAATGTATATCATTCACTTCCACGAAGTCAAATGTGAAACAATCACATTTATGTATCATTATCTATTTATAAGTTACAATTTTGCCCTCTCTCCTCTAATCTCGGAAAGGTTCAATCTTTCACCTTGTTATAAGAAATTCGTTACTTAATATTATCCGAGTTGGCCATTTCTGAATCACAGCTTTCCTTTTTTTCAGCCATTACCTGAAATTCTTTTGAAATGATTTAACTTTTGCTCCTGTGTACCAGTTCCATTCCTTCCAACACTTAGTTTTTCTTGAGTTATCGTCTAAGCTTGACTGCCATATTAGAGTATGCTCTAGTGTTTCTTGGTTTGTGCCACTCTGCACACTATATCTTTGTTGCTTTTTTATATCTAGTGATCCTACTTCCCTGATGGCTTAATAGAGTATTTGCATACTTTTGGGAAGTGACATTTAAAAAATCTATCGATACTTCAGACATTAAATTTTCATTTTGACGCTCGAGAGGCTTTTCGTTAATTTTTTATTAGCTAATAAAATCTAATAAATTATTATTGCGCCGAAACACTGGTCCGCCATGTTTTGTAGGCTCTGACGTCATCGCCCATATTCGACCATTTGTTGATTTGGAGATTGTGTGACTGTGTAGTCTTAGCGTGCGGACGAAACTTTAGCTATTAATTAGCAAATATCGAAATAACTTCGAAAAGGCAAATACTATTTCACTCTCAACGCACAGCTAGGCTATTTCGCTTCTGCTAATATGGGAGATGATGTCACACTACGAAGAAACAATGGTTGGGCGTTTAGACCTAGGCAATTTCGATGCTGAAACAATGCATATTAGAAGCTATTTATTAAATTAATTAGTTGGAATTATACCTTGGTATTTCGTACGTGGCATTTCGAAACCAAACACTACTCGCTATAATAAATTTAAACAAAATACCCCACCTACGCAAATACTCTATTCTTTTACTTACAGCAGTTTCTGTCGTCCAAGTCTAATGTCCAGTTCGTCTTCTAGATTACTTTAGCTAGACATATTTGGGTATTCTTTACAGAGATCTTCAATTTCTTTTCCAGCAGTTCAGCTTTCTCATCAGATTTTTCTTATCTGCCAGAATCGCTCTGTCATCAGAAAAGCGTATTTATTAAAACGGTTAGCTGAGTATAGTAGGGAGCTAAAATGAACCAATCTTCGTATTAATGACTGGTGATGATGATAATGAGCCCTTTTACGGCTGCTCCGCTAAGTTTTCTGGGCTGATGTGGTCCCGGTGAAGCGAACCAGCCCAAAAGGAGAAGCTTCAAGATTTAACCTCTCCCTCCAATGAATTTCCTGGAATTGGACGTTAATTCTCGTTCATTTTAAAGGAGTTGAGGCGCAAATGGGGTCCTCACGTTTTTCGCACGAAAATAAAAAAATATCTGTAAATTTACGACTTTCAGTTACACCAACCGGCCCCGGTCACGTTAATCCCGGCGTCTCGCGTGTACGTTGACAATCGTGTAAACATTCCCCAAGGTGGCGTGTCTGAAAGGGAAGTGTGCAAGCCACGTCTTTGCTCCGAGTGTCGCTGCATCGCTGCGTGTAAACGAGCACAAGTCGTAGAAACGAGAGAGTTCCGTTATTGTGCCTAGACCGCGAAAGGTGCCTTCCTTCACCATCATTCGCCACGGGTTGCTGCTTCTCACCCTGTTTACCCGCGATGCTATGTGCCACATACATATAGATACACACATTATGTGCGTGTCTCCAAATGTATGAGCGTATATACTTTTCCTTTCCTCGTTGGTGGCGTGGCGCCGCTTGCTTGGGGACCCGTGGCCGTGGGTGGAACACGTGGGCACGAACGCAATATGGCTCCGAGGTGCGCTTATTTTCAGCAGGGCGGGTTGAAATACGCTAGAGAGGACGGAAGGAATACGGCTGCTTGGAATTGGAGGGCACGCCTGCTTTGACCAAAATATTGAAATCACAATAGGTTTAAATGTGACTCCAACCACTCTATTCCGGTTGAGTTATAAACAGTAACTTACTTTGCAATGTAAAAAATTATCAATATTTATTATTTTGATGCTTGGTGTAAAACAAAATCCCTGTTTATAACGTGTTATGAATGCAAAATGATGACAAAACTGTTTACTTTTAATATTTGTATGAGGTTTTCAGCGTGGCAACAATTATTAATATTATTAGAGGTGATATACCGGTAGTTGTATGTTGATATGGAAGTAGGAATACCTAAACCACAGTCTAAAGAAATGGACTTAGCGTGTTCTAATTTTAAAGATTAGTCGTAGATTAGCATTGACTGTGCCTATACTAATGTTTTCAGGCTGAAGGTCCTTGTCTACCAACACTATTTCATTCTTCATCTTGACATACAGCATACATCACTTCATCCGGTCCATAAATCCTATTCGCTTTCCTCCTCTCCCCGCTTACTGGACACCCTCTGTCACGACCTTCGTAATACCTTCGCCTCTGGTTATGTTTAAACTTCTCTGCCTTCTCCTAACCTCATCCTAAAGTTTCCTCTCCTCACCAACCATGTCAAACAATTCCTCATTCGTCTTTCTTTCCGTTCATCGCTACTTTTCCATTCTTCTCTGCACCCACATCTCTAACACCTGCAACCTTACTCAAGACTCCATGTTTCTGTCCCATACAAAGCTAACACGCTATATTAGACTCTTTTTCAGTCTTTATTTTATATCCCTACACATCGGCGGTACCAGTCGTGCTAATTCATCATGGCGTCTGATATGGCAAAGGTCGTGAACTTTTCATTACATTTGAAAATTAAGAAATTATTTTCGTGATTGGGCAACGGCCTGCCTCGATGGATATACCGCGACCGGTTCCTGCTCGATCACCAGAATTAAGCATTGTTTGGCTCGGATCGAATTTGGATGGGTACCTTCCAGCTTATTCTAAGTATTTTTTCTCATGTCTGCTAGTGGAATATGAGAAGTGCGAAACGACCTTAGCCGTAGAAGCGCGTAAAAATGAAGTACTTGAACTATTTCCACGATTTCCCTACGTATTCCACGTACGCGAAGTCAACTGACAAGTTTTCACACAGTATGTAAGTTACTTGTATGCGTCCCCAATTTGGTTTGTGAAATATCTATTTACTCAGACACGTCTCCTCCGGATAAAAAAAGGCTGTGAGGTGCGTAAACCTTTCTCGGCAAGCATATGCTTCGTGCCGGGGAATTGTGGGTCACGGTGCTTCATTTTGTTTGCGCTCTTTGTGAAGTTCACGATGTCATTTGTGAATACTTCCCGTTCGACTATTGTGAATGCCTTCGAGCTGTGGAAAAGTGTGACTTTTGGGTGAGCTGTGGTGTTTCTGTGGCATACGTCCATGTTTTTCAAGGGTGATGTTGTTTACGCCAGCCGCCATACCACTGCGCTCTCCTCTTTCTAACAATAAGACAAGACCGCTGTCTCTGTTCCGCATGCCATATCTCAAAAACCCCAACTAAAGGAATAACTGGCTTTTCGATTACAATATTTCCGTTGTTTTATGAATGTATTAATGCATTAAGAATAGATAGTTTATGTCCCCGACTCATGAAAGTTCCACGTTTGATGATGTTTGACCATGTTTCTAATGGAATGTCTTTCTTCTAGTAAGCTGATTTCCTGAATTTCATGCTTTGCTTCTTTTCTGTCCTTGATTGAATTTTATCTATCGAGAAAATGGTACCCTTAAAATATCACACTCAATGATTTTCTGCGCTAGAATCTTGAATCGCTTTGATTGACTCCTTGGACTAGTATTTTTTTCATGTTTCAACGTTTGTTGACGACTTTTGTTTAATTATTAGCGCCTAATCGAGCAATATATTTAAAAATAGCTAAGAATTAACATCGTGAGGAAATTATCATTGTTCTACTGTTTTCTCGTTTTTGCGTTAATGATATCAATCCCATATTTAATTCAAGCTGGTGCTTAATACATCGTCGCTATGACTGTAATGTGCTGAAAATAATAATAAAATGTTACTCAAAACTGGTGATACTCAGCCCTTGGAATTGATTTTGGAAAATTGTCCTTATCAATATTTGGTAAACATTTTCCAGATATTTGCTGCCAGCAAAATTTAAGTGGCCAGTAAAGAGTAGGTATATTTAATATCCAGTAGAATATTTACTCCAGGTGTCTTGCGGAGGAAATATATGGAAACATTCGATAAATATGATAGAAGATTAAATATTAAGATGATAAAGGCACTTAATAACCTAAAACCAATGTAAAAGAGCGTTTCTACGTGTTTATATCTAATACTTGAAGATATTCTGTCATAGGATGAGAGCCTTGCGAGGCTGGGGATCTTGCTGTTGCGGCAAGAACTTGCATGGGAAATCCGAGAGCAAGGATGAGAATCAGAGGGGCCGACAGTTAAATATGCGTTGAACCCTTTATGCAAACTGGAAGCAGATGCATTTTCTGAAGATGATCATAAATCTTGTGATCTCCGGTACGCTACGGTTGGCTTCATCATTAGCATATGATAAAAGAGAGGCACTGCAGGACGGGCAGGTTTTGTGCGTCTTACCTTCCTTGTTCGATGAGAGACCAGAATAGTTGCCATCAAAGCCGTACAGATGATATTTTGAAAGAACTGGTTAAGTACTTGTAAGTTGTCCTGTACGGAGCTAATGCTTTAAATAACTCCCAGCCGCATGTCTTTGTTCCCATGGACTACTTTAAACAGAACTCTCCTTCAAGTGTAGTTTTCGTTGGTTAGTTTCGCAATTTTAATCAACCCTAGCATTTGTATAGCTTTTGCTTTTAAGTGGTGTATAACGTGCAAGAGGTGTGGTGTAATCCCTTCCAGCGGCGAACCTCCATACGATTATTAGGGGAGTACCCACCAAAAAGTTGTAGAACACTTTTCATTTTGCACAATGTTTCTCTCTTCACCTCAGAATACTTCCCATCTCCCTTCATTCCATATAACATGCTTATCATTTTCCTCCCTCTTCACGGCTTGCTCAGCTTCCCCTTTTCATTACGGTCTTCAGCATTTCTTAGCCGTTAATATTTGTTTTACCCACCTTCTCTTCCTCGGTAACTCAGCGAAATACCTCGTTTCCTCGGTGTGCTCTTATTTTTTAGCTTCTGCTGGGCATTGTAGTAAAAGTTTTAAATCACTTTTGGTAGATTTCCAGAACAATATATTATTATATCCCGCATGGTGGGAAAGTTTTCAAATAGGTAAATAATTTCTAAAGTTGAGAATTTAACGATTCTTAGTTTTCCTCATTGTCTTACTTTCCACAGATGCCACAGAAGTCTTCATTAATTTCCCCTATATTTTTCGATTAGCTGTAAAAACTTTCCTTGTCCTTGGAATAGTTGCATAAATGCGGCTTCGTACTTCAGTTTAATTCCTCTTCTCAACATGATTTCGGGAAAAAATCTTTGGTTGTGTTCAACTTTTTTTCATTTATTCTGCCTCTTATTGATCTCTCTGAGTTTCTTTATAATGATCTTTTCCCTGGAATGTTCATCGGCATCAAACTCAATTTAAATTAAGTGACTGCTTCCCTGTCATTCAGTATCTTCAGCTTTATTCTTTCAAGCACCTCAAAATTAGCCATTACGTTAAGGGCATCAAGGCCTACTGTGGAGTTGCAGTGAGTTATTGAGATTATGCAGAATTGTTCTTTGTTTTTCTCCTCACTTAATTTTATGTTCACTCGTATTTGAGTTTAATGGTGGCCTTTTTGTCCATTGAGTCTTCTCAATCTACCTCAAACGCCTGCATTCCATTCTCATCCATTCATAGGAGGGTCGACACTTCACTTCCACCGTAAGCCATGCTACATATCAAACTCTACGCTTCCCATTTAGTAATATGTTTGCCGAGAGTTCCTCTCATTAGTTCATATTAAATGTAAGTACATAAGATATAATTTATTTATAGCGTCGCTCATTCGTAATCCTTTCTACTCTACTAAATAGATCCAGTAAGATTCCGATGCGTTTATGAGTACTTTTTCCTTGAATGGGCAAGTCTACTCAGTCCCAGATTCATAATATTTTTCACCAAAACATCGTTTTGTGTCATGTTTTCCATGCAAGCTTTAAAAAAATAATTATCTACATACTACCCTTCGAGACACTGCAGAGGCGTGTGGCAGTTCTAGAGACACAGCATGAGAATAAAATAATATTCTCCATGTTGTAGAAACTAGCCTCATCAGAGTTTTTCAAGTAATTTAAGCCTAGCGTGTAGCCTCCGAGTCTCTATCTGTTCCCAACTTAATCCTCCCATCAACCGTGTGAATCTTTCTGTTCGCTCATAGTAGATTTTTACGAAGCGTGTGGCTTTCCTTTGTATTTTATTTTCCTCGCCAATCAAATCTTTCTGTACAGGGTCCCAAATGCTCCCGGCGTATTCGAGATGTGAGTTATTGAGTCAATTGAAGCATAGATATACCCCAGTTCAAAGAAAATGAGGAGTAGGTATCCTTTTCAAGCTAACGCTTTCGCGCCCAAGTAGATCCTCCCCGGGCGTGTCGTCTCGTGCGTTATTTGGTTTAAGGTAAAACTATGGCGCAGCTCATTCTCTCTTCTTCGGTACTCACTCGCACTCGAGTTAAAACAAAGTGTGAGGAAAGATCTTACAAATTACGCCTGTTTAATTTTAGTCATTAACCCGTGACCCAATTGCGATCTTAGAAGACATGATTGTGGACCCAATAGACCAAGAGAGCGTCAGTAGACTACTTGGTTTTCCCGAAGTGATTGGCTTCTCCATAGTTTCATAGCTTTCATTTATTGCCGTCGTGAGATATTATCGAATTACGTGAGATTGAAAGGAGTTGCAAATAAATAAGACACTAAGGAAAGCCACGTGCTTCGTTAAAAACAGCCAGTAACGATCGGTGAGCGTAACACAGATGATGGAAGTATATTGGAGCCGCTGGAGACTCGGAGGTTACACGTTAGGCTAAGGTTAGCTGCAAATACATATTACGCGATTTTCAGGGTGACATGGTGAATATTACATATTTTAACACTGTGCTACCCCTCTAGAGTTGATTGAAGTGACAAAATAAGAAATATACGCTGCCGAACTGATCGGTACAAAAATTCCTTATTTCCTAGCTCCATCAGTGACTGCAATAAAAATGCAGTGAGATACTAAGGCTATTATATACCACCAGCTTCCGTCTTATCCCTCTCCAATTTCTTTTCCCTATTCTCTCCATTGTGCCCTAACATTGCCTGCCACACGACCATGCGGTGGATTTCAGGGCAGTATGTAGATGTAGGAGTACGCAAACCCACTTATTCTAATTATTATTTTCGGCCTCCATTATGGCGTTTCATCATTCGGATCTACGGGTCTCCCGTATCTTTTCAGAAGTTTCAATGGTGCTTTCTTTATTAATGAATTGCGAGACTCCCATCCTGTTTTATTCAATAATTCAGTAATTTTTTGCAGTTATTCGCGGGAGTCTTTTATCGGGGGGATCTTCTCGGAAAATTTCCTTATTCCCAAATCTCTTTTGGAATTTGGAAATCCCTTCTCCTTTGGGAATCTTCTTCTACTTTATCATTAGAATATATGCTAACTAATCAAATTACGGCTATACAAATGTAAAATAAGATGAAAACTCCATAGTTGACAGCAGCGACAAACAACAGAGATAGATTGTCGAATAAATAGGTACAAAAGTTCTTTTCGCGCGCCATTAGTGATAAGACGGAAACAGCGAGCCATTATGACACCCCGTCAAAAACATGTTTAATACGTCACAATGCGAACACTTTTCGCCCGATTCTTATTCCAATTCCTTTTCCCTATTCCATCTTTTCTTCGTACCGTTGACGTATCATTCTCGCCGCCACACACCTCTGCGGGGTAGTGTGTAGATGTAGAATACCCTTTCCCCGACCATCTCTTATTTTATCTTCCACCTGTCTATTGAATCAAAGGTTTCTCTAGGCTGACCCTCAAGTTCTCCTAACTCGAGTACACCAAGTGGGGCTCTCTTATTATAACCAATACGGACAATTTCCATTATTTTTTTTGCAGCATTCGACGCAGGATATTTTTAATTTATGTTGCTCTTTGCTTAAATCCTTGCGACGGTTTTTGTGTTCCATATCATCCCATCTACTGAGCAAGACAGACAAATTTCGATGGCCTACCATCGACTCGACCGATAAATATTTGTCGTATCGGCCCCGCCCGCTGGCTGGGCCCACCGATTCTCTCAACCGACCCTTTGGGACCGCAGGCAAGGTCGATCGAGGGCTGGTTATGTGGTTATAGTAGCCGCCCACTTCGAATTTGGTCTTTGGCTTTCTTTCTCCGCATTATTGCCTCCCAGACGCCCTGAAACCGGTTCTCAGCCGGAGGCTCGCCACTCCTGCCTGCTACAGGCCATTATAATATTTTTTCCCAGCCGTGCGACACAGATGACGTATTCGATCGGCTTGGCGGTAGGAATCCTGGGCGTGCCTCTGATTAAATCGGAAACTGCTTCATTCAAGGCACTCCGACTCTGGAATTTCCCAATCATCGGTGGCGCAACCCGCTGCCGGTGATCGAGTCTTTCAATCGGCCATTGTTCACGCGTGCATACACTTCACGTCGTTCCTTCTCATGGTATACCTAGCCGAAATGCCCTGTTATTGAATGTTTTTTGCAGTGTTTTCCCGAACTCTTTTTTAAAATTAACTTATATATATTTTTCAGGAGAAGACTGGTCTCGCTTAAATAATATAAGAGAAATGAGTAAATAACACCCGTAATTTAACCCAGACCTATCTTCTCCTGAAAATGTTAACTAATTTATTATTGATTTTATGCATATATTTGGAGAATGTTCTTATATGGCAGTGAAGCTTGGACGATAACAGCTGCAGATCAGAAGAGATGGGAAGCCATTGAGATGTGATGTTACCGAAAAATAATGAAAATCAAGTGGACGGAGAGAATCACTAATGAAGGGGTCTTACGAAGAGTTGAAGAGAAATGATGTAAAATGAAAACTCCGAGAAGGAGAGACAAACTTATTGGGAACATTTTGCGACACAACAGCCTATTTAAAACAATATTGGAAGGAGGAATGAATGGGAAGTGTTACCGAGGTAGACCAAGAATGGAATACATCATGTAAATTATATAGGATGTGAAAGTGAAGAATCATGTAGGAATGAAAAGGTTGGTGGAGAGGAGAGCGGATTGGAGGGCTGCTGCAAACAAATCTTCGGATTTGTGACTTCTGATGATGATGATAATGTGAATAAAAGTGGGCCAGTATTCATACTTAATTGCACACTGGAAAAGGAGAGAAATAATGACGTGATCCTTGAGTAAGGGTGTGAAGAAAATGTTGGTGAAGAGTATAAAGTGGACTCTGGTGGAAGAGAATGAGAATAAGCTACAGGCGTTTGGTATGTGAGTGTGGAGGAGTATGGAGAAAAAGTACGGTGAACGGATAGGAAGTCGAGCGAGGAAGTGCTCGGTATGGCGTGTGAGGAGAGGGAACTGATGGAGGAGATTACTCGGAGGTTGAGTAGGTGGTTGGAATGGGAAGTGAGGGGCGAAGGGATGCTGAAGGCCGTAATATGGTTGACGATGTTGGGCAAGCGGGGAAGGGAATGAAAGAAAATAGACTTTATGGATGGGATGCAAAGAGGTAGGATGTATGCCGAGGTGGAGATTGTAAGGAGGTAAGGATGTGGGAAGGGAAAGAAAGGTTCTGGGGTTATTTGAAAGACAAGTAGAAATATTATTATAAAAACATAAAATAATCGATAAACTACCTCTAGTAATGACAATAGCTCAGTGCCGTGTTGTCATTTACCTCTCTGTTTGGTCCCTATCTGGCACTGTTTCTTAAATGGCACTGGGCTCAAGAGTGTAGAAAAAGCTTCTAATGTCGATTCTTTGAAAAATTCCAGACTACACTTACTCATTGTTTACTCCTTTATATTAATCTATTCAGTCAACCTTCATGGAGCTAAGCAAGGTGGAAAAGTGGTGGAAATCGGATATTTGAAAGATAAAAAGTTATTCTTTGATACTTTCCTCATACCACCGAATATATTTATGGTAGAAACTGTATACATTAAAATGTCTTACCATCTTTCTCAGTCTCATTATTTATTTGCTTATTCCATTATCACTGCCAAGAATGATTACTTTTCCTCATTCTTCTATCCCGTGCCTCCAAGTTGTTATTTAGTTTTCGATGTAAATCCGATGGGCTCTCGTTCAGCAATACCACATAACTTGCATGTAGGAGAACCCAATTAACATCTCCAACCCTTACGGCTTCCTTATCGCAAGATGAATCTTCCACATACATACATAAAAGCATTTTATAGCTCTAGTGATTTTTTAAATTCTTTTTGTACGCTCTGCTTTATGTCAAACCAGTCATTCAAGATCCCATTCACTTCTACACTTGCTTGCTGGCTTTTATGGCACTCAGTAACTGTTTATTCAGACCGTATTTACGCAGAACATTTCATAAAATACCTCATTTCACTATTCAAATACATTTTCCTAGTCCACAAATCACTTTACAATGCCCTTTGCATACCCAAGCTTCAGCCCCCATATTTTACAGTTTCGCTTTTTGTCACCTGCGTCCACATGCAGCCTGCCACAGAATATTGATAATCATAAAATCAGAGTTACTCTTTATAATTGTAGTTGTACTTATTTTTTTCATTCGTCATAAAAATGAGCGATAGTTTTCATGTTATTTCCAAAATGCAATGTTGTATGTACTTTTTCAGGCTCACTTCATTGCTTTGTGGTATTATAGTAACGAAATAACAGTGCTTTGATCCAGAGACTTTTTCTATCGGTTGATTTTTGTGGTATTTTTCCTGAGGCATCACCAGTTGGTAAAAGAGAATGTTATACCATATTTCTTCTTAGTTACTCTCGGAATTCTTACATTAATCCAAAGTCTACCTTTTAGCGCCTGTCTTTTGAGCATTTGCGTCACAATTGCGATTTAGAATCGTGAGGACATTTTCCTCACAGTAACAGCAAAACCAAACTCGTCAGTATTGCTATTCTGTAACTCGTTAAGACATGCTTGTGACTTCTGTCGTCTGCCAATTCCAATTAATGAATCGCAATTTTCTGTGTTTTTTATAGCTTAGCTCTTCAGCGACTGTCTCACGAAGGCAGGCATTTCCTACCAACAATTCTCGCAGACATAAAAACAGTTGACTGTTGCTTACTGCATTGCAATAGCAAGTCTATTGGAAAGATAACGGGACGACTGATGTTGCTGGCATGTCTTAACGAGTTCCAGAATAACTACTCAGCAATTCTCTAGGTCGCTAAAGCATATTAGTGACATATGCCGGTTCACTATCTTTCTCAAAGACTTGTAAGTGAAAAGCGATATTGATAAGCGGCAGCCTACAAGAGAGTCACTTGGAAGCGATAACTATCACTTAGCTTTCTTCTCCGCTTGGATTTAAGCTTCATCTGATTGGTGGAAAATCGTGGCTTCCAAGAGAGTTTCTTCAAAAAAAAATATTTTTCTCCTTCGCTGAGATCCAAAATGTCGCGAGAACAATTGTGAAGATTCCATAACATTCAGCCGTGGTACAGAATAGTTTTGCCAGTTGGTGAGTTTCTTTACATGCAAGGATTCTCGCTACTAATGCGCTAACGATAGGTTCTTAGCGAGTTTGAGAATAGTACCACTGGCGCCAACCACACCTTCCGCTCTGGCAAAATTTACCGCAGTCCTTGGCGATTCCTGCTGGTCTTCCACCCTCCGAAAGCAGAGTATTCTTGCTTGTACTCGTTCACCTTGATTCGTTCAATCCACTTGGGAACCATAACACATATGCGACCTTGTCCAGCCTCAGCATGGGCGACACGCGTATGAAAGCGTTGACAGCAGGAATCCGCTCCCAAGCTCCTTTTGCCTCCTCGGGACCAGTCGATAAAGCCTTCTTCAGAGAGAGAGAGAGGAAAGGAAACGCCCTTTTTAGAAACCAGGCCTCTCGGCAGGTCTGGTTGATTAATTATCAGCCATCGCCTCGATCTTTTTAGTCTCATTCGGCCTGGCTCGAGCGCGGGCTCCTTGGGCAATTGGGACCATATTGCCATGCCAACGAATAGTAAATTCTGAGTTCCGCCCTCCATGTGCGGCAACAGGTGACTCTCGGTAATTTTTTAAAGGTTCTGATGCGGTATTTGAATGAGCGTCCAATTTTTAGTGAGATATTGGTGTAATTTGTACAAAGCGCATCAGGTGCAGGCCTTCAAATCGTTGTCAATGGTTCGGAAAGCATCTTTGTGTTTTTTTAAATTTAAAATAAGTTTTAAAATGTTTTGGGTTTTTACAGGTATTTGAAAGTCAATGCAAATCAATGAATATAATATGAAACATAGTCCAAAATGGATTAGAGCATTATGACTTGTGGATTCCGTCGAATTCGCCCATTTAGCTCAGTAATGCGCGTACCGAATGTAGCCCTATTCCATTTAATGAACCGTAATTCCCTACCTGCACGACTGCACGTAATGTGCGACTGGTGAAGGTTAAATGACCAGAATCACCAAAGAAGGAGTCCTACCGGGAAGAAGTCCTACCTGATGTAAAAGAAGCATAATGAAAATGCTGAGCAGTAGAAGAGACAAACTCAACAGACATATTTTGGACGTGAAAGCCTCCTAAAAGCGATAATGTAAGGAATGAATGGGAAGAAGTACTGATGAAGACCAAAAATGGAATAACTCAAAAAAGAATAATAGACGTTAAGGTACGAAAATATAAGGAGTGAAGCGATTATTCGAGAAGTGGACGAAATGGAGATCTGCAGAAAAGTAATCTTCGGATTGATTACTGATAATGATGTTGATTACGACAATCTTCATGCCATAACGTGTTAGGAGTCATTTTATGGAAATTTAAACTTTGAGAGTATCCTTTTTATGGGTCTATTTTAGAATGCAATCGTTATATTCTGCCCTACGAGACGTATGTTGGGATCATTATAAAGAAAGAACGACGGAGAGAAAACGGACGGGCAGGAAAAAGTCGAGAAGCTCCAGGCATAGTAGGGGAATAATTGCAATATTACTAGGGGAGGAAACTTTTAGAGGGCAGAATATATGAATTCATGAAATAATGAGAATATTAGAATTTTGAAGGTAGTGTTTTTAGTAAGAGAATGCCTTATAAAAAGGGAAGATGGTAGAATTTTTTGCTGAGTTAAAAAAAGTAAATGGTGCTGGAAAATTTACCATCGCATTTAGAAATCATTTAAATTTCGATTAAACAGGCCCTTATAGTCTGTCGTGATGTAATTATTTCCGTAGTATTACCCATTATCACAATAATAATATTAATCACGATATATTGGTTCAAATTTAGTAGCAACGATGAAATGTAATACTACTGCCTGTTGGAAAGACTGCGAATTTGGATATACATCAACGTTGCTTACGCTATTTTTGAGGAAGACTCTGAAAGAAACTTATCATGATATCAATGAGAGGTGCTGATGAAGACGAGTATGATATAAATTAAGTGGCTAGCACCTAAAGAAAATGGGGCCTGCAGAAAACTCTCCTCCCGGTTGATTGCTGCTGATAATTGCGAATTCCAACTCATGATTTGAGCTATTGTTCGGATGCTTTTTTCAATCTGGATCTGCCATGGATGAAGAATACCTATGATTAACTTTTGCTCCCCGTGTCGATGCGATCGTTAATATACTTCGTTCTCAGACAGCTAATATATTGATCAATCTAAAGATGTGGGAGAGTTTTCTTTTTCAATTTAAGTTTAATCTCTATTATTTCATCGATGATTTGTTCAATCTAATGTTTTTTGCAAAAGCATTTACTCTTTTTTGCAATCATGGCTTCAGGATCAGTGACGAGTTTATTCTCTCCATCAAATGTTAATGTTAAAACCATCTTGCGGACAATTGACGGTTGGTTGTTTTTATCGTTGGATTTAATTTTAATTTTTAATACGTTGACGCTGCATAGTTTGCAATAACTACAATAATTCTTTGTCCATTGTTTCGATGTACACGCACTTTAGTTAAACACAGAATTTGGTAGAATTGTGATGATAATGCTCTTATCCATTATAAATGATTTTTAGCGTACCGACTGTGATTAATCGTGTTTACTGTCATCTTAGGTATACTGAGATAAGAGCATTAACTTTCCGTTCCATCCTTTGCGAAATTGAGTGTAATCTTGACGCTCCAAGCTTTTGTTAAGGTGAAACGTGACCGAAAATTCCATTGAAATTCCGAAATTGTATGCTCACATCTTAATAAGTCCACAGGTGGTCAATGATATTGGTACTGAATTTTCACGGAAGTTTGTTTTTAAATTTAAGTGTTTTAAATTGCTAATGAGTAGCTAGAACGGTCATATAACGAAAATTGAACGCACTATTTCACGCGGACTTAGTCCTGTTGTCGCCACCCCTGTACTCCTCGTCGCGGGATTCAAACGATTGCAGTTGAAGATAAACAATGAAAACTGATGCATAAAACATTAAAAATTCCGCCTTCAAAAACAAGCACTTTTATAATACATGAATTAATGAGTAATGATGAAGGCATGCGCAGTTTTCATGAATAATTCAATGAGTCTCGAGTTCTGTTTTGGAACCTTACGTACCTTTCTCGATTGGTGATTAAGTGCTGTAGAGTTCACCCTCCGAGAGAACGAAAATCCTTTCCCAATCCCAGCTTACCATTGTTCGATGATGCTTTTAGTTTTAGAACCCTTGTAACCATTGGTTGGTGAATCGAGCTATCGTAAGATCATTCGGCGAGAGATACGTAACCCCTAAAGGTATTGTAGTTCATTAATATTAGGCTAATTTACCGGCTATGGTTGGTTTAAATGGAGGGGAGTAAAAGCCCTCCAGATTTTTACTGTTGCATATATCTGTCTACCTACACACATTCTTACTTCATCTCAGCCTACCTCTTTTCAACCCGTCCATACAACATTTGATCTTCCTTACTCTTCCTCGCTTGCCCAACATTCTCCCCTATATCACGACCTTCAGCAACCGTTGGCCCCTCATTTCCTCTCCCAACCATCTACGCAGCCTCCTCTTAATCTCCTCCGGAGTAATTGTAGTTAAGCTGCTCTAATTTAGTCTTGTAGATGAGGAGCTTCAATTGATTCACGCGTCCAGGATTACCTGATGGATATTTGGTAGAATTTGGCCATTTCTTCTTCTCATTCTTTCTTCAACACGTTTTTGTCCTGTCAGAACGTAATTTTATCTAAGCAAGTCCTAAGTTTAAACATTTAAGAAGGGAAAAACAGTGCTATTCAGTCAAATCTCAACCGATCTTAAAAATTCTGATACCGTTAAAATCAAAATTAAATTTATAATTATTTTTGTTCCAGCAAATTTTTCGAAAGGTTTACAGGTTTTTAACAATTTGCCATTTAACATTTGGAACGACCGCCATTTTTAAACGTAAAGTCATACAAATTTCAGTCAAATCTCAACCGATTTTAAAAATTGAGGTACCGTTAGAATTAAAATGAAATTTACAACTTTTTTGTTTCTGGCAAAGTTTTCGTAAAGTTAACAGGTTTTTTACAATTTATCATTGAAAATTTGGAACGGCCACCATTTTGAAACGGAAAATCATAATAGTTTTAATTTTTTTCCCAATGAGATGTTCATAAGGTTAAAACATCCACCATATTTTAAAGCAAAATATTCAGCCGTACTTAAGCTGTATTTTTTTGTAAAAAACACATACAGATAGACAGACGCTAAACGAAGCAGAATTTTAGAAAAACTTATTGAACATTTTTTGTTTCATTTCAGGTGTAGAATTTGAAAATGTATAGCCAGTGCACCTTTTTTTGTGACTCCCTGTATAATGTATTGAATGCAAATATTCTATTGATGACAGAACTAATGCAGTGCGATGATAACAGACCTTTATAATGAAGTTCGTCTGTGATTTAATTAAGTTCACCTGTGATTTCTTTTCATGGTTTTCGTTACGCAGAATAATTACTCGATGATTTTAATATCTACACCAAGGGCATAAAAAATCAATGTTTAGTAAATTTGCATACATAAATTCCCATCATGCCGCTGTATTTCTGTGTATGCACAGTCAAAATAATTTATTACTAAAGATACGGATATTAGAAAATTTCTAAACTTCTTGACTTGAGTCTATCTCGAATAGAATAGTAAAAGGGGGCACTGCGCACTACCTGGCCAACTGTTCAACTTCATCATTTCAATTTGCACATGTCTTTTTCCATTTACCAGAAATACTTTTCACTTAAGGTGGCTGGAGCGGTAATCGTGAATCGTTGAAGGTACATTCTAATAATTTTTCAAGTAAGTCAAAAAAAAATATTCTTGGACCACATTTCACTCAAGTACAAGTTTATACGTTGGAAATAACCATAAATGCAGTAGTGAATATGATGCAAGTGTTACATTTAAAAAAATTGCTTCAATTAAAGTATTGTTTTGACTTGGATTTTCGGCGCGAAATTCGAAATTTACGAGAAAATCATATCTAAATACGCTATTTTTACTCGGAATGATACCTTGATATTTCTTAGTAGCAATTATAATAATATGAAACTTCTTATTTCGCATTTAAGAGATAATCTGTATATACGTAATCGATTTTTTTCACAATATATGCCGTGTGCCATAAGAGTACTTGTTAAAATATCATTGAATTGCCAGGAAACCAAATCGGTAGCATACAGTTTTTTTCACTTTTATCGATAGATATTACAAATAAGGACACGTATGCAAAGTTTCACTCAAATCTGTATTTTAACAAAAATCGCTCCAGCCACCTTAAGTGAGCAGATGGATTGCTTCTAGTTCTTTAATTCTATTTTTAAATTTGCTTCCACCCGTAACTTATGGAAGTGAAATGCGCCTATGAATTTGTGGTCCAAATGAGCCGCTCTAATGCTGTCACGAAAGGCTTGAATGGAATTACGGAATTTCTATTTTTTATTCTGTTTCGCTTCATTTTTTGCATTACATTCTTAAGTTAAAGGCTTTACGCTAGTCCTAGGTGTTTTTATTTATCGCCACATACATGGAAACCTACATGGTGTGGTCGAACTTATCGTTTACACGAAATCTTTTTAGCGCGAACGAATGCCCTGTTAGTTATATCTTGATCTCTTGATATAAGCTGCAATGACTACGCGGCGTCACTGGTTTCCTTCAAAATGTGACGTCGGCATTTCATGTGAGCGGTGCCATGTAAAAGGCGTAAATACCACTTGGCCAATACGTGGCCAGTTTTCCAATTCCCCGCAGCATTGCGAATGCTCTGTCAAACTTTCACTATCAATATTTTTGTGGTTTCCATCTTTAGCATTCCCGCCCGTCCATTTTTCACGGGTGCAAACTGTTGAGTAAGGGAAAAACCTGCATGTATTAGCATAGCTGTGGTTTTTCTTCGAGGAAAACTGAAAGTGAGGTGCTTGACACATAATTAGCACTGATTTTTTCCGAGAAGTGTTAAGTAGGTTTGGAAAGGCACGGACGAGTCATGAGTTTCTTCGCATTCTGCGAATAGCGTCTGCACGGATTGAGATATGAACAGTAGTGGAACTATTTCCGCAATTTTTGTTACATTAGAGATCAGTAGCTTGAATGATACGTCATTGAGTCACGCATCGCAGTTGTTGCAATTGATGTACCAGTAAGAATGTTGTGGTTGAATCATTAAGGAACATCAATCGCTACTTTGTGCATATAAAGCAGTTTTTAGATGTGATTCCATGATACAAAGCATTCTCTCTTGGCTCCATAGTTACTTATATGTTGATGGTCTGATTTCTTTATGCATGCAGAATTTTACTTATTGTTGGTGGAATGTTAATCACTATGAGGGATTTAATATAAATGCGGAGGGCATAAAAATAGAGCCAGTGGAACAATTCACGTGTCCATGGAGTATCTCGGCAGAGAGTGGATTTGGTAGTAGGAATATCAGATGCAAATTTCTCTCGTCCAAGGAAGCATTTTCAAAGAAACTGGATTTGGTAATGGGGAGACTGAGTAGAAATATAAAGAAATGATTAGTGTAGAATCAGATATTAAGGATGGGGTGAAATGGGTCGGAAACTTGGTCGTTGCAGAAGTAGAATGTGTGCAGGCATTTGAAACGTCGGCTAAGCGAAGAATAGGCTGTGCTGGTTTGCGATAAAGACAAACGAGAAAGTTTGTTAGTGATAACAGAGGGAATTAGTTTGGGTGATTTGTAGAAGATAGAGCATATGGATGGATGGCGTGTTGAGAGGAGAGGGTCTGTTGAAGAGGTTGACTCAGCGGACAACCGTAGTTAAGCGCCCGACCCCGAAAATGGGAAGTTAAATAAGGGTCCGTTCAGAAACCTAAGAATTAGCTGGTTGTATACCTAATGATGAATAAGAATTAGTATGTAGTGTTTCTGGTCTTTTATTTAATATGCCTTTTTGTGCTCTGAGCAATGATAAAATATTAGATAAATACCTCTTCCTGATGCTCACAATGAAAATTTCTGTTTAAGGTTTTGCAAAATTAGTTGTAAAACTGCTGTTTTCATAAATTTGTTCTTTCATATAATTGAATATTTCCGTAAAACGTTTTTTTAAATATTTTATGGAATAGAGCTGGTATTAATACTAATTTTCTTCAACGTTTTACGGAAAACTAACGATAAGCTGCAGTGTGAATGAAAAAGAAGTGCTTTGTTTTTCCACATAAATGTAATATAGTACGACCATGGTTTCGATTTTACGTCATCTTCAGGACACTTGAAGATGATGTAAAGTTGAAACCATGGTCGTACTATATTAAATTTATGTGGACAAACAAAATACTACTTTTTCATTCATAATGATCAGTAAATTCCACCAAGTCTTGCAGGAAACCACCAACTTGATAAGCTAGAGCTTTGACGCAGGATTTGGTGCTTTCCCGGCGAATTACTTGAGTGAATTCTTAACGGATATCCCAACGGGTCAGGAGTTCAGGTACCGACGTTGCTATACTAACTCCGCCATCGTCTTCAGGGCGTTGATGTCTTCGTTTTCCGCACCCTGAAGAGGATGGCGGATTTAGTCTACGAAACGTGAGTACCTCAACCCCTGACCCGGTGGGAAACCATTTCACAATTCACTCGACTGGCAATATACTTTCGTTTTTGATCCAAGTGAAGGCAAAGATATTGTTGCAAAGCTATATACTTTGCTTTAAGTGACTCATGCCGATTGAACATTAACCAACATTTTTTACTTAACAAAGTTATTTTGTTTCTGTCACATTTCTTGTTTCTTCTCCGAGAATAGTTCTGTTTAGATGCGTAAAAATTATTCCGGTGAACCAATTCTTGCTTGAGATGTATGGCTACCAAGCAATCGTCCTCTGAATTCACTGGACATCCATCATGCGTCGTTACCAACGTATTGAATTGACAGTTCCGGCATGACGTACGGTTGCAACATGCGCAGTGCCCTACTCCCCGCATTTGTCTGGCTGAGAACCAAGGTCCGAATAAAGCAAACATACCCCACCATTTGAACCGTTTGTATGATAACCTCTTTAAGTTGGCCGATTACCTTTTTATGAACACAGAAACAGCTCTGCGTGAAGAAGAATGGTCTCCGCCCGTTAGATAATGTATCGATTCCCGTGTATCTCAATGTCCAATCGCGGATGAGCCGTGATGGATGGTCGGAGATGTAGTGGCTGCAATGACGCGAGCACCGTTTCAGGGCAGTTTTTTTTCTGAATTGACCGGAAAACCTTGCTTTAGGAAAGGAAGCATTTACGAAAAGCCAAGGATTTATTAGGGTAAACTTAAGTACGTTGCTCTGGTTAGACCTCATCTCGAATACGCCGTGAGCATTTGGGTCCTGCGCAGAAAGGTTTAATTCACGAAATAAGTAAAATACCTAATAAATAAAATACCTAATATATTCCTTTCGTCATTATCGTATTATACCTCGGTTATTTCTTTCCTATCGAGCTTCCATGAGCCGTCTTCAAATCATTTCCTTCCCCTGCACATTTCTACAACCACATTCCCCTCAATGGCCACTTTCAGTGTATGTTTTACCATGGTAGAATTTGATGAATTCACGCTCTTTTTCTCTTCAGACGGCGACGGTTCTCTCTCATTCTTTAGAAGCCTTCTCATTTCTCAATTTCTTCGTCCATTTCACTCTCCTTCTCCTACTCCGGAATAAAAAGTTCGAAACTCCGAGTACCTTCGCTGCTCAGTATTTCTGTCGATTTCTCGTGTTCATCGTGGACACCTCACTCCTTGCGAAACACTGAGAAAACCTCTCTCTACGATGAATCAGAAGTTCTCCAGGTCATCATTCCTTTCTCCGGGAAGTTCTGTTCCCCATACCTACCTACTCCTTTTATTTCATCCACACTATGCTCATTCCCAGTCTCAAGATTCTTTCCAATACTTGGACGAATACCCCTGAATCCATTCCCATTCCAGGGATATACCTATTTTGACAGCTCATTACCCCATATCTATCCGCATCGCGTCCCTCTTGGGAATACGTAATTTAGAGAATACTTTCAGTCATGAGTTGTATCACGAAAAATATATATGCTCTCTTATTTGAGGGAGACAGAGTAATTAGATGGAACAGGTAAATGGGGGGAGATTGAATGTTTATGGTTGTTTTCAAAGTAAGGGTATCGGGCATGAGAGGAGAAAAATAATAGAATGAGATTTTTATATGGGACAAGCTGTGCCCGGCATGCGTTGCAATGCCTCTTTTTCTTTCTAAGTAGGCACACATATACAAAGCAGACGTATTTACATGTTCCAAATAAATGAAAGAAAATTATTTTTTGTGCATTAAAATAGAGTTGAAAATTTTATGCCAGTGCTTTCGGATATTCAATATTTTTGGTCCTACCGCCCTCTGCAAAAACAAATGTTTCGGCTGTCCCACTCGTGAGCATGCAACATATAAAATTGACCACGTGAAAAGCATGGATTTTCCAGATTTAATCCACATACTTGAAGCGATTGACCTTGTGCCTTGTTTATTGTCATTGAAAATGCAAGGCGAACGAGTAACTATAGTCGTTTGAAATCAAATGGTATGTCGGTGGGAATTATGGGAATACGTGGAATAAGCACATCTTCTCCTTTTGACTTGTCGCTATTATCGCTGAGTATTGTCGCTTCGATGACGTTTGGCAGCAGTTATTTGACTGTGAGCCTGGTTCCATTGCACTATCGTAGTGCATAAATATTACGCAAAAGAATTATTGGTGCGCCGAGTTTGAGTGACAATTTGTGCGGTAGTACACCAGAAAGATCCTACGAATTTAAAATCTCAATTGGATAATTAAAAATCTCGTCCGCATTCATGGCGCTGTCAATCGATTTGTAGGGAAAAGACTTTCCCGAAACCTTTTCGTGGATGGCGTAGTTGATTGCATTGACGTCGGTGTTTTTTGCTGCCAAAATAGCACGTTTGCAAAGTCATTGGTGATATTTGTAATTGGTACAAATTTGTGGAAAAACTTTCTGAATTAACTGTGGAACAATGACGCAATAGTTCAATGGAATTGAAATATATTTTGTGTCGGCATCAACTGGTACTTTTCCATTACCAATGTCCAATAGATGTTTGGAAAATATGGGTGACACATTGCGCTGCAGATTTACACGCATATTGGTCGTTAACGTGAGTTTCTGCACGTCTCCAAAGATGCGACGCTTTGAGGCAAGCATTGAGTTCATCAGCTGGTGTTGAATTTGGTATTACTGGTCTGTCCCACTCGTGAGCATGCAGCATATAATTGACCACGTGAAAAGCATAGATTTTCCTGATTTAATCCACACACTTGAAGCGATTGACCTTGTGCCTTGTTGATGGTCATTGAGAAGGCAAGGCGAGCGGGGAACTCGAGTCGTTTGACTACAACTATCAAAACTAGTCACTGAATATGGGCTTTAAATGCTGCTGGAGTGAATAGCCATTCACTCTTGCAGCAATGAAATCGCTATTAAATGGATATTCACGCCTGGTTGCCAAGGATATTTCTATTGATGAAAAGGAAGAAAAACTTATGAATTTCGAGATAAAAAAGCAATTTGAACTAAAACGAAGCGTATAAGAATAATGAATGATATAATTAAATGCTGTATTCTTTTATAAGTTCTGTGATACAAATTTCCATCCAATATCTTGAGTGCAAGTAATTTAAAAAAGCAATTAAAGAAAAACCTTCAAGCCGTTCCATACAAAATGTATGAGAAAATGAATTTTCTTTATACATTTTTTTTCTTGAATTTTTCCGATTTTTTAATAGTTATTCTGCTATTTGGGGCGGAGACAAATCCAACAAATCAAAGATCATAAAAATCGGTCCAGCCGTTCTTGAGGTATAAATGGTGTAACTAACCCGACTTTGTTTTATAGGTATATATAGAGACTAGCAGACCTGCTGCGTGCTTTGCAGGTATTCTCTGTCTGATGTGCTCTTGAGGTGAACTTGGTGCTTTTCCTTTTTTTTGCACTACTCAAGTTGAAGCAGTGGGAAATGTGACTAAATGAGTTTATATGTTACCCAAAAATAAAAATACATTGAGAATAGTTTTTGAAACATAAGTAAACATTTTAGAGTAAAAAAAGTCATAATATTCATTTTTCTGTGTAATTCTCACTGTAGTTGACTGAGGAGAGTATCATTTTTGAGATACAGTCACTCCGACGATTGGTTAGTCATATATAAAAAGATGAGGGCAAAAATTCCGCCTTCCATCACACCGAGAGCCAAGGCATTTATTGCACATTGCATTGTTTTAGGTGCCCCACTGAAAACTTTTCTTCCTCAACACAGCAAGCATGGGAGCAATATTTGACAGACATTAACAAATACTGGTAATGAATTATCTCCGAGGTCAGTTTCTCGCACATTCATATAGCATTCGTAATGGAATAAGTAATACTTCTAAAATTTCCTCGTGAAGTTTGTACCTATAATGAGACAGCGGCACACGCTAATGTATTGAAACGTTTATGACCTTTGGTATTTATCCAGACACTTTAATTCATGGAAAACTGTTGAAGTTCATTTCACTTACGCTAGCTAATCGTATATCTTATGCAATAAAATCAAATCAAAGGAATGGCAATATCAAAACACTTAACTGATTATATTAATGTTGAGTTTACAGAAATTTGACACGAATCTTATTGTTTTGGAGTGGCATAAATTTAAACATTCACCCGGATAATTTCTAAATATCTTCACTAATTGCCGAATTTCGCCTTCATTCGTGTAAAAGTAGCTATATATCAAGGGAAAGAAAAGAAACCAGAGAGAAAGAATTTCATAGAAGGTTAATCGCTAACTAATTAACACAAAACTCTTGTCTACTAATTTCGTTAATTGAAAGAAAATACTACAAACATACTTTTCTGCTGCTTCTGCGGAAGTGTAAAAAGGTTGGTGGTTTACATACGAACTATACACTTCAGTGATTATAGCAACCACTCCAGCGAAAACATCCCAATAAAATATAGTATTATGACAGAGTCACTTCTTCACATATGCTTCAGTTTTGTAAAAAATGGTTCCAAATCTTCTTAAACATGTAGCTAAGAACCTTCACCAAAATAAAAAAATAACCCACTTTCATTTGACAGAAATGAAAATAAAGTAATACAGATATCGTAGTGCAATCAACATTTACCCGAAAAAGATAAATTAACAACGCTTATATGCCCACACAGTTTGTAACTGATTTCAATTTAATGAGTACTGTTTGTTTAGAATTCACTGTCACAAAAACACGGTACAAAATTCCACAAATTATTTTATTGCTGTCGACCGGTTTCGACGACTAAAGCGTCATTTACAAGACAAAACAGCTAGTTCTGTTTTGTCTTGTAAATGACGCTTTAGTCGTCGAAACCGTTCGACAGCAATAAAATAATTAGTGGAATTTTGTACCGTGTTTTTGTGACAATGAATTCTATCTTCAATTTCCACTAAGTATCGCCACAATCGATTAATTTGACTGCTTGTTTTGGTTTGTTTACTTCACCGTTGCTAACCTAAATAAATGCATCGTTGTTAAGCAGTTTTTACGCATTATTAGCTTAATAGCCACGGTTCTTTTTGCATTTTTCTTTGCACCACCAACTGCAAGAAATCCAAAACTACTACCAAATCATACAGACAGAGAATCCACATTTAATGCACCAAACCAAATTTCTCTAGCTCAAGAATTGAGACAGAAATAAACAAAATGGATACATCGATGGATCGAGAACTCGATGAATAGGATTTACAGAGTTCTATTGGAATTTTTAGAAATGACTGCTGATAGATTAATTTGGTACTAGGGTGAAAAGAGGTAGAGCGTGCGCTGAAATGAAGAGAGTAATTCAAAAGGGAAATAGAGCCCTGCTCATGTAAGTATCTTGAGGATTTTACTCACTTCCATTCAGGCCTACCTTAACTGGTAGATTACCCTTATAATAACAAATGCTTCAAATGAATTTCTTACTTTTTCATCACCAGTCATCAGTCCGATAGTTGGTTTGCGCCAGCACCACATTCTATTCTTGTTCCAGAAAACACTTTATTTTTTCCAAATTCCTTATTATATCTAGCCTCATAGTTTTATTTATACAACTTTTCCTTCCTTTGTCTTCCTCGGTACTTCTTCCCGCTCTCTCTCCCTCAGTTATAGGGACTGACTGTCTCGTTCCCTAACAATTTCAATAACTTCTACTTTGGAAAATTCTCGTAATCTCAGTTTTCGTTCCCCCATATATATTTTTCAAAACTGTCACGCTTCAAAGACGGTATCCTGGTATTGAACATGAGAATACCGTAATACCGGTACTGATTTTTTGGTCCGGTATGGGGATCACTGGTGTCTTGCCCTTGGGAGTGAGCGCTCCCCGAGTCTGTCGCGTTTCCACCGCTACGCGCCACGGAAAAAGACTTACGGCCACCTCCACGCCTTCCTCCCTTCCACCCGGATACAGCCGGCCGCATCTTGCCATTATCTCATCCTTTAGAGATCACGATCGGCGATTTGAAATTTGTGGGTTCGGGACAGGTGTTCGACCACCAGCGGATCTTCAGGAAGAAATGCTCTCCCGTAACGCTCCGGGTCGGTTGGCTATTTGGGGGAGGCGACATACAACTGAGGTCATTTGCGCCGCAGAGGAAAGTGAGCAGATTGGTGAGGGAATGATTATGTGGGAAATGTAGGAAGGATGGAGAGAAACCCGGCGTTGGCATTATTATATCCTAAATGGAAGGCGCCATTGGGGACCACAGTTTGACGTCCCATCCGACCGACGAGTACTACTTACACTTATGTAGGCCTAGTTCCGGTCCAAGATTATTTTACAGGTGCGGGAGAATTTTAATTTGGCCGCCCCTAATTAAGATTGTATTTCCCGATAATTATTTCTTGAACCGCGCTTTAATTTTGGGTATACTCAGGTGTTTCGGAAAGATCCTCTTGATGTGGTAGCTTACTTTCCCTCCAGGAAATCAATTGTTTTTCAATTTCTATGTTTCCAAGTTGTCTCCAAGCTTCGAGTTTCACAAAAAAGGTGTTGGGATTATTTATATTATACAGCTACTTTTTGTGGGTGGATGTAATTTCAACCGTAAATTGATGATGACAAGAATGCTAATGAATGAAATTGTTAGTCCTTAATTGCCCTTTTTATTGAAGTAAGGAGTGTCCGTAATTTTTACGAGATATCAAAGACATTTGAATGTAAATTGCTGCATGCAGGAAATAAGTAGCATTTTCCGATTTTCCTACATTCTATTCCCGTTTCACATTCATTAATAATTCCCAGGCGCCGCCCCTACGACCGGCCGCCTGTGGCTTTTGCTCATGTTGCCCACGCTTTGGGCCGGCACTGCTTACTGCTTTGTAGGACTGGTTTTCTAATGCCTGGTTAGAGTTAACTACAAGGTGACGTAGCCTTTCCGTTATTTAGTTGCATACTCAGAGTTCGGATTTGGGAATAGCACGGGAGATGATGGGTAATTTAAGTGAACATTATCGATGGGAGTAGGCGTTAACGTTAGTTTTAATAACGATAAAATATTTAACCTGAGATTGTAAAGCCTTAAAGTGCTCTCCACATGGCAGCCACGTAGGGATCGGCGTTTCGCTTAAAAATCTCCGCCTCTGCCGGGATTCTATTTAGTAGTTCCAGTGTCTTTCAGATTCTATTCTTTGTTAGTATTTATTTTTCCATTTGCATCCTCATGCGCACGGATAAACCCATGTTAAAGAGTTATGGAGTCACTGTAAAGGGTCAATGGCCAATAATAAGACTTTTACAGATATTTGGCAGGCTTTCGCCTCTGCATGCCTTGAAAGGGAATGACGTAAAGTGTCTATTTGTACCTACATATTATGATAGGCGTCCGATCGCTGAAATCATTTTCCCTTCAAGGATAGATGGGGAGGAAAACATGGTTATTTGAAGATGGATGGAGGGCAAACTAGCATCAAAGTTTGCCTACTCTCGGCTAATGCGCCAAGGGGACCAAAGTTTTAAGTCCAAACCGACTGATGGAGCACTAAAAGTGCTCTCCAACTGACACCTATGCAGGGATCGAGGTTCCACGAAAAATCTCCACGTCTGCCGAAATTAGAACCCAGGCTGGAAAGCCAGTATTCTAGCCGCTATTCCATCCAGTGCCATGATTTCGTTTCGGGGAGGAGGGAACCATGTTTAAGCGGGAGGTATAAAACGGGAGGGAGGAAGGTGAAATATTTTGAAAATTAAGAGTAAAATTGTGTGTTTGAATTAAGGGAGTAATGGCAACTGTGTTGTAACAGCCGATATTTTTATAATTAAGCTGTACAAACGGGGTCCGAATCCTATGGAGTATGGTCTCCCCCCTGTCTACGTTACTGATTCCAACCTGCTCCTTCCGTAACGCGCTATCGGTAAGCTGAATCGGAAATGTGCGTTATAGTGGAGTTATTAGGCAAAAACTTTACCTCACCGCCACAGAGGCCGATTCAGTGAAATAATGAGAAGCTAATTCCTGAAAAACATTTTGAGTTTTTGCATAGCACTACATCTACTTCATACTCCTTACAAGTGCTATAACTTTAAAATAACACTCAGGTGTGATCTCTGATATGACTCGTGAAAAATCTCGATCAAACTAACTTAAATACTGGAAATGTATGGGGTGGAATTCCGGAATAGTGGAATCAGCGGTAGCCGCCCTCGCCCTGCGGTGGGGAACCGTGGCTTTTCCTCCTCCTCTTGCAACACTCCGTTAACCCCGCGACCGAGCTTGTCACTCGCTCCCTCCCTCCCCCGTGAAGAGATCGGCACCGGAGGAGAAGATGGAGAAAAAAACCGACTATCGCCACCCGCCTCCGCCTCATCACTCTCGTAGATGTTCACTTCCGAACGGAATCGCGTCTTCCCCCTCACTCAGTCGATGGTGACCTACACTCGACGCACACTCCGGCCGGCCGGCGGGATTGTTGTTGTGCCACCTCGCATCAATAGCGGTCCCCGAGAGACTGCAGTCCTGCCCTTCGGTACCGTCAACGTGCCCCAAGTGTCTGGTAGGGCTGCCAACTCTCGAAGTGTAGCTACTAGTCGTCCGTTCCTAGAGTGGGAAATTCCGGGAGATTGAATTGAGGAACATATTCACAGCACCCACATGTAATAAGTATTCCCCATCAATGAACAGCGTAAATGTAATTGTTTTGATTAATTTTCAATGCTAACAACTATTACTATTACTAAAGTTATCTACCAGTTAAAGTAGGTTTAAGTGGAAGTGAATACAAATTCTCTAGGTTTACACAGCTGAATGCCCCAGTCTCCTTGAACATTGTCTTTCTTCATCTCGGCATACATCCCAACCTTCTTAATCCCGTCCATAAAACCTATTATTTTCCTTCCCCTTCCTTGCTAACTCTTCAGCCTCCTCTCCATCCCACTCTTAAGCAGACCTTCACCCCTCATTCCCTCCTCCAACCATCAATTTTACCTCCTCTTAATCTCTTCCAGAAGTTTTCTTTTCTCACCCACCCAAGCACATTAACAGCCTGACTAACTAAAGTGCGAGCTCAAATAACTAACCTTATGGAGTTTTCTTAAATAACAAAATTTTGAAAAATTACGAATTTTGTTTTCTTTTAGTTATTTATTTATGGTAACAGTATTGTCGCAATAATTCATGGTTTAGTATTTTTTTTATGCAATAATATTTAATTTAATGGTAGGGAACATGAAGTAAATTTGGAATTCTCGAGAAGTAACAAACCACCATTCAAGTAAATTAAAATTTTTTAATTATAGGATAGCTAATACTTTAATAGAGACAATGTTTAAATCGAGAAATTTTCATGTATGTAAAAAATTAATATTTTAGTAAAATTAGGATTGATATTGAAAACCGCTGATGTTAACATGAAATGTGTCCTATTACTGGAAGCAATACCGTTCCGTGACGTCATCCGCCGGTTTTTTTATGACATGGTGTTTTGACAATACCAACCACGCGTAGTTTTGAGCAATAAATACTTTAATAAAAAACGCCGTTGGTTGACAAAGTTCAGGTTATGTATATATGAAAATTAAAGATAAATCATTAGAAAATGTAGTAAGATTTTCTAGGGCAAAGAAAGCGAGGCTGGCCATAGATGTTGGAGGGTAAAAACTGGTGTAAGTAGGCCAATTAAATTACTCAGATATTACCCTAGAAGAAAATGGGCGTAGTAGCAAAGATATTCGGAGGAGAAAAGCATTAGAGAAGGAATCGTTCAGGATTAGGAGGGATATGAAGAGAGGGGACCTTATGTAAGGATATAAAGATGAGGCTGGTGAAAAGTTTTGTGCGGAGTGTAGCATTGTATGGGGCATAAATGTGAACTCTGAGAAAGGAAGACGAGTATAGGCTGCAGGCGTTCGAGATGGGGGTGTGGGGGAGGATGGAGAAGGTACGGTGGACGGAAAAGATGACACACGAGGAAGTGCTTAGCATGGCTGGTGAGGAAAGGAAACTTCAAGATCAGATTAGTAAGAGACAAAGTAGGTGGTTGGAAGAGGGAGGGATGCTCAAGGCTGTCATAGAGGGAATGATATTGGACAAGCGGGGAAGGGGAAGGAAGAGAATAGGATTTATGGACGGGATGAAGAAGGGTAGGACGTGCGTTGAGAAGAAGAAAGAAATATATTGATGGAAAGGGCTCTGCACGTGTGAAAATCTAGAAGATTTTTCTCCCATTTAAACCTACCTTAATTGGTAGATTACCTTAATAAATAATATAAAATGTTTAAGAATGCGAATAACACGTGAAAATAATTTTACAAGTAATAAAAATTCCCCATTACGAATGTATCACGAAGAACCGGGTGGGTTGGCAACCCTTGTCTTCGGCGACCCCCGCGCGCCTGCTCGTGGAAGGAAAATACACGATACAGTCGATCGGTCGAAAAACGGTATCATCGGAGACATGCACCGACGTGAAATAAAGCACGATTCGGGCTGTTTTGATGCACGGCGAGAGCGACAGCTGCGAAGCGAGGAGTGGACTGCGCAAACGGGCCTCAGGCCTCCACCGCACTGCCGTAAATAACCGAGACGGGGCTTGGAGACGGGTTCGCCGGAATTCTGTGCGACGGCTGAAATGAGAACGTGGCGAAAATTGTGAATCGGATTCGAAAGAGCGTGCATCGCATGGAGAATTGTGACTCTCCAAAGAGGCAGCACTTGGAACTAATGGAAGTAATTCCTCCTAGTGGACCCAATTTTTAAGCGTTTTCGAAGAGAATTAACTACTAGCCTACGATTTTGAACCTTTTTTCATAAAAAAATTTTCTCTGGATAAAGCCGATATGCGTAATCTATTTTTTAATTAGGTTATCTACCAGTCAAGGTAGGTTTAAATGGGTGTACAAATCCTCTAGATTTGTTTTGTGCAGGGAGATTTTCCAATGTTTTTACCAATATTTCTTTCTTCATTTTTGCATGCGTCCTACCCTTATTCATCCCATTCATGAAACCAATCGGTTTCTTGCCCTTCCCTGCTTACCCCACATCCTTCCCTGTTTTACGGCCTTAAGCACCCTCTGCCCCTCATTACCTCTACCAACCACCTCATCTCTTTCAAAAGTTTCCTTTCCTCAAGTTAACCATACCAAGCACGTAAACAACCAGACAAACTGAAATGCGTGGCGTTTTGAGAAACGAGGGAACATAGGAGAGAATGGTTGAGGGGAGAACGCTGGGGAAGCGTGGAAGAGGAAGAAAGAGGATAGAAATATTGTATGTCATAATATGCAAGAGAGACCTGATGGCGAGCAATTTATATGAGAAAAGGTCAGAATATGTCCCATAAATAGGGACGTTAGGATAAGGACTGTCCAAATATTTACCAATCAGCAGGTAGAATACCCAAATGTATTTTCTTAGCATAACTTTCCTTCCTGGAGGCGGAGATTAGGAAAATGCGGAAATGGTGGATTGAGGACGTTTTGTGAGGCGTGGGCATGTTGAAGAGAATGATAAAGGGGAGAATGCAGGGGAAACTTGGGAGAGGAAGAAAGAGGATAGGATTAATAAAAATAAATATAAATTAAACAAACGCTTAACATCCATGCCCGGCGCTGAATCCAATCCCTCGAATCTGTGGTTCGCCAAGCTGGCGCGTTACCAACCTTGCTTCGTTGGCGTCATATCCGAGTTATGATCTTCAATCTCGTGTAGTTTTGAGTGCATACTTGGGTGGGAAATATCAACGTTATCTTTGTAACGGGGCCCGATATTCAACTCCCTAGGTGTTAACTGGGCTCATGTACCCATAATTGGCCCTCCACCCTCACGAACTTGGTTTGATACTAACTATTCAAAGAAGGTATCGTGAAAAATTCTGCGGGCTCGAAAAAAACCTTTCTCGGACTCTGGGTTAGTGACCGCCGATGCACGGTAACGTTTTGTTGGAGGCTGAAGTGAAGTGAAGTTTAGCTGGCTTAATATATTCTCCTACGCAGTTCGCCCCCTGCCGGTCTGAACTCCGACTCGTTGTCTTTGTGCAGGCAATAAAGCCGGTGAAAGGCGGAATAGCTAGAGACCAAGCCACGTTTCAGGGCTAAGTAGTAGTTTCCTCATGAGCCTGCTTATACCACTGTTTTTTTATCATAAAACGTGCGCGCATTTAAATCGCTGGACAAGTTCCAAAGCTCTGTCCCAATAATGATTGCATATGATGCGTTAACGTCCACAAGACTAAGAAATTAGAAGTTGTGGCAAGAATATTACTTTAATGGCCAGATGCACAGAAGCTGGGTATAGTTACGTTTTGCCGTAAGGACTCGGAAGGTTTGGGTCCGAACAATCAAAGCAAAATATGGCATTCGTGAATATTCATTGGACACATTTTGCAACACATCAGCCAATTGGAAACAGTATGAGTGGGACAAATGAATGGGAAGAATAGCATAGAAAGACCAAGGTGTGAGTGAAGTATTATGTAGGAATGCAGCGGTTGGCGGAGAGGTGATATCAGTGGAGAGCTGTAGCAGACAATCTTCGGATTGATGACTACTGTTGACGATGATGATGAATATTTTCAGAAAATATAACTTTAACAATTTGATGTATTAAATTATGTTTATCTTTTTCTATCGAATGGAGAAGAAAATCTCAAGAATTCAATTTCGCAGATTCTCTTAACAAACCGCTGTCATTCAGGAAAGTGGTATCATCTGCTACTGAAGATTCTACTATATATTTTCCGTGACACTACTGAGGCGTTTTGTTTCTCCCATGAATATATTGCCTCCATGCCGTGATTGGAATTCATTCATCTGAGTGGTCGAACAGCAACGAATCCTTGGTCATATGATTTACAGCATGGCAAGTGATATACTTAAGTGAAAGGGTAAAATGTTACTTGAAATGCATGAAATGTTTTTGTTGAGATATCATCGTTTTCAGAGCCACATTATGAGTGTAGGAAGTGACAATGGTAAACACCAGCTTGTTTCTGTTTAATGTGGTCTGAATCTTTCTCCTTACTTGAAAATTTTAAAACGTGTAGCTTTGCCCGGCTTTCCGCAATAGATTTCTGCACGGTGTCGGCCTTATCCACTAACAAGCATATGTATATGCAACAGGGGATTTGTTGAAAATTATGGATCACGATTACAATTGGTGGTGTTAATTCGCAGTAGAATGTAGCACGCTGCATCTGGTGACGTTAAATGACTTCTGATAGTGCAGGATAGAGCTCTTTTCATATGTGCATATTCTCGATCTCCCAATGAATCTTAGTTTTTTGTAATTCTCAAAAGACAACATTATAATTCTTCCAATACTCTTTTAAGAAAATAAGCGGCGGCCGTTATTTTCCGTGGTAAAATACTGGGGTTTAAGGTGGGAACCCTTTTATCTAACAATAAGACCATAATCCTTAGCAAACATAAGTCCTAAACAATCTGATGCGCAAATGGACCCGGTGACTGTACCTTTGGGTTGCAGGCGTTATCAATCTGGCTACCGCGGCCAGATAAAATTTTATTCCGCTCTTTCAAAAAGTTCCTTTTGGCTTCTCTGCTATCAAAGTAATTACAAATAGTATTAAAAGGATTTTTCAATACTGTTCTTTGCTGAAATTCCTTTCAATTTAACTAAGAAAATAATGATTTCATGAGATTTTTTTTATTTCCGTTATTTCTTGTTATTTTTCCTGAATGAGGACGGTCTCCTTCACGAATTTGCTTGCTTTAAAAAAAAAACACTTTTCACTTCGCTCATTTCTCAGCTTAATGAACTCATCCTGAATATAAATGTTTAATAGATGAATTTCCTCTTTAACTGCATCTAAAATGCCATAAACCTCATTTAAAAATGATGGAATATTTATTCGGCGCCCGCACCTTTGGGAAATAGGCACGAATTTGTATTTTGCTTCCTTGGATGAAGGGCGTGTTTGGTCCAATGCACATCTCTTCGTGACTCCTGGATAATTTTCCTGTGAATCATTCTATAAATCGTACGTTCCTGGGAAATGCGAAGATGAAACCGGCTGCTAGTGAAAGTTGTCCTCAAATTGATCGTTGTTTCGACTAGTGATTGATTCTCTATGATGATGCCGCACAGTGAAATTAAAAATCAGATAGTATTCGTATAGAGCTAAGAGTGTACTGATAAAATACTTAGAACGAGTTGTAAATTTTGTAACCAACAGTGGTACAATTTTTGCTTTCATCTAAGAGAAGAGTTTTTCTGTTAGATTTAGTGTGCTCTTTACTGTATATTGTCGGCTAACGTGTTAGAGAAAGAGACAAATAAAATTTAATGACATATCCCATAAGTTTATGAGATTGATGAGGGGGGGTTGAGGAGAGACGTAAAGAAAAGGTTGGTGAAAACTCTGATATGGAGCGTGGCGCTATATGGGTCGGAAACTTGAGGCGTTTGAGATGTGGGGTTAGAGAAGGATGGAGAAGGTGAGCTGGGTGGCGAGGAAGACGAACGAGGATTGGATATGGTTGGAGAGGAGAGAAAGCTTGTGGCAGATGTGCGGAGAAGGCAGAAAAGATGGATGGAGGAGGTTTTGAAAAGAGAGGGAATGTTGAAGAGAGTGATAGAGGGGAGAACACTGGGGAAGCGTGGAAGAGGAAGGAAGAGGATAGGAATTCTGGACGAAATAAGAGGAGGTAGATGATATGAATAATTGAAGAGGGATCTAATGGCGGGACATCCATAGGAAGAAGCGAGACAATGTGTATGAAATTGGGATGCAGAATGGGGACTGTCCAAGAACCTACCAATCAGCTGGTAGAATACTTCAATGAATGAAATGAAACTCTTAAGTTAAAACGACTAGAGATATATTTTCTGGAGTATCCGCTAAATTCTAAGATACTTTATTGTTCGTAATGATGGACATTTGCTGTCAAATTTTTAAAACATGTTTCTATACTCTCTCTCTCCTGGGATATTTGAGTGAAGTGTGGTGAGGTTCAAATACTTGGACCCATTGTAAATTTAAAAAAAAATGTTAATTATACCATATAGTCTTCTTACGTATGGAAGAAACTTTTGTAGTTATCGTGCTTGATAGTTTTAACTGCTCAACTCAACGCCGTAAGTATTACCATTGAGTAAGCATAACACAGAGTAAGCGCAAGCATATTTAATCTTTGGTATAACACACCACTGATATTTAGCGTGCAGAACTTGTGCCGTATTATGCGGGCAATTTTACCAACCGATTTTACTTACTGTTGGCAGTTTCATTCGCAGATACTATCATAATTTATGTTTAGACCTTCAATTTGGCAATTCTTCGAGTAGGTACTGTTCTTGTGATTTAATGCATTTTCAATCTGTTAAGACCGTTTTATACGAGGGCCAATTCCACAGTCTGATGTATGGATGTATGTGCTGCAAAAATTGCGTCGTATAACGCAGAGAATTACTAGAAAAACCGCGTGAATGCATGTACGAGAGCTAGGAAAATGTCCCCTGCTTCAATTGCATGTCCACGTCTTTGCAATTTAATGGCATCAAACAATGTAATAAAGTGTCTCGTGTAAAATGGCCTTTAAGCGAGACCAGTAGTCAATTGATATGGCAATATATTAATTGAGGCGTACATAAAAAATTACTATCCATGACCAAGAAAATTCTGGGAAAGGGAAGTGTAACTGTAACAAATGCTGAATTTTTCCTCATATTTTTAATATTTTCAGTAAGTCTTTTTTCGGATATTATAGGTAGAAATTATATATAATAAGAATTCGGTTGAATAACTCTATTTTTCGCCATTTTTCAGCAAGGTCTGGATGGCCATTTAGTTCGTCTCCTTGCGTGCTTCAAGGGTGTTCAAACTGGAAATTAGGGTTAACCTAATGCCCACTCTGTTGGTTGATCCCTCCGTTTTGCATGGGTGGGTTCAATTTAAACTGGTTTTTCTGGGGCGTGAATATAAATGATACAATAAAAAAACCACTCCAAGTTTTGCACCTTTTATTTTATGGGAAAATTGGGAAAGAGAAAGACTCGGAATTCTTAGACCTTGAAATTCGCCTTTTTTCGGCGGCGTAGCAACTAGCTGTGAGGACCGCCGATATAAAGTATTCCTAATGTGTGTGAGAATATGACATGATTTAAGTTTAGCCCTACTTTTAAAGTTATTGCAAATGAATAGAAAAAAGTATTCCTACCGAAAGAGAAGTACTTGTCTCGTGTATACTGCATCTGGGCTTGGAAGGGTCGTTTGTCGAATCATTTAGTTTCAAGTTATTATTAAGGTGGCTTTACCTATGGAAGCTACTTCTGTGACAGTAGCCTTATAAATCGCTTGCAAGTAGCACTTCGATGTTTAATCACGTACTTCTGTGACATTAGGGGTCGATAGCTGTAGTGATCAATCGCGGTATCGCTAGGAAAATAGATTAGCTTCTATTATGCCTGCAAGTAACATTTCGATTCTGCGATAAAGTCGCATCGCATACGGTGAATACATGGTCATATGACTGCTTTCGGGAATAAAAAATGTAAGCATCAGTTCAATTTTTTGGAGGAGGACTTAACAGCAGTTACATATTTAAATGCTTATTTTTACCTTGGATCGTTTTTTCTTGTTAGAGGTTACTTAAAGATAAGACTTGGAAAAATGTGACCGTTCTTTCATTGAATAACTAGAAATCACATAATTCTCTTATTTTAGGAGAGGGTATGTTGAAGAGGGTAATAGAGGGGAGAACACTGGGGAAGCATGGAAGAGGAAGGAATTATAAACGAAATGAGAAGGGTTACACGATATGAGGAATTTAAGAGATCTTATGGTGAGGAAAAGCGAGATGATAATAAAACAGAATTTGGGAATGATGTATGTAGAGCTCTCGCGAAAGCTTATGGCGATCGGATGCGCAGAAGAAGACGTCGTGGAGGGGTAAGGTTTGGTGGAAGGAGCAGGGAAAAGAGACGTACGGGAAAGTGAAGACATGGCACTTGTGCCATGCATGAGTGCATTTAAAAAAAATGGAATTTTTATGACGCTGACAACACTAACGCCGCATATCCGAACGCCATATGCTTTCGCGAGAGCTGTACCAGAATTTGGGATGTTAGGATAAGGACTGTCCAAAAACTTACCAATCATTTGGCAGAATGCTCAAATGATTTTTAAAAATTAATGTGCTTATAGATGCACATATAAATTAATTGCAATTAATATAAATTTATAATGTATACGAATGCCTGTGTAACTCGAACAATGCGGTGTTCAAACGCATTGATTGCCGAAATTAGGCGATTTTCGAAATTGCCCTATTCACGGTTTCCTTCCGTAGTTCATTTTTTTTCAAACGGAAGTAACGTGTAAGTAGAATGATACCGTGCAATCAGCGATACTAATCGTGGCATCGATACACTTGCCACTTCTATAGAAGTCAACTTCCTTGTGTCAAGACGCCTTGTTCAAGACGCCCAAGCAGTGGAATTTTGGTAGATATAGGTTTCGATGGGCATAGATGTCCTTCAACCTGATTTTTACAAACGCTGGCACCTACTTCTACCTCCGTCGGATCGGAAATTAAACTGCGGATCCATTGGTGACTTTCGTTAAGAGCAGGCAAATGCAGACGCCAGATTTCTCTCCACCTTTCTTCTCATTCACTCACTTTCCTACCCACCCTTACTAAAGGCGCGAATCGCCATAGTTGTCAGTCGTCTCCCAAAATAATCAGCCAACAAACAAAAAGTGCAATTTATACTAACGGAAAGTTGGAAAATTAGTATATCAGTCTGTTTTTGTCATATCTTTGTTATTTTATTGCTTTTGTCAGTTCTTTACATGTAGTGAGAGGTCAGACTAATATCATCCGGTCTAGGCCAGACTAATATCGTCCGGGAGGGAAAAGGGAAAGGAGGGGGGAAAGGTCAAAGGTGCATGTTACCTGTGAATCTTATGTCAATGTGACACTTTTTTATAATATTCAATAAACATTTTTTTATAATAATGGTACGTGGAAAGGAGAAACTCTTGTAACTATCTGTTCGGCAGTGTATCTCTCTTATTTTGTCTCTCCTGTCAGTTCTAGAGATAAAGGAGGTGAAGTAATATTCTCCGTGTCGTCCTGAAACTCGCATAATCTCAGTTTTTCAAGTAATCTAAGCCTAGCGTGTAGCCTCAGAGTCTCTAACGCAGGGGTTGGCAAACTTTTCGGACGACTAGGTTATTTCAGGAGATCATGAATGCACACTAGGTTAGGTGTACAAGGAAAGTTTTTATTCATAAATGAAATACGATCAATGGGAAACATGATAAAGGTTTTTATACAACGCTGTCATTCATTTTTAGATGCGAAAACGTAATGCAAATAACTACAAAGAGTGAGGCATATCATGCATTGCTCTACTTTAGTGTCATCTACTGGATGAAGCTTGTACCATCTAGTATTTCTGTGATGCCAACGCCTTCCCTCTTTGAGGCGGAAATCAACCAATTAGGCCGGATCCAACAATAAATAACCAGGGGGGCGTTAGGTCAGACTGAAGTACAAGCTAGGCCATATCTGGCCTTAAGGCCGGAGTTTGCCAACCTCTGCTCTAACGGATCCCAACCTAACCCTCCCATCAGCTTTGTGACATTGTCTATTCCTCGTCGCAGTTTTTAACGAATCGTGCGGTTTTCCTTTGTATTTTATTTACAACGCGAGTTAAATCCTGTAACTCGTGGGATCTGATTTTTTTAAAGTAATCTTAGTCTAGCGTGTAGCCTCCTGGGTCTGTAGCGGCTCCCAATGTAGTCTATGTTGCATTCTCTGTTCGCTCTTAAAGTGTAATATAGCAACTTCTTTCGCCGTAAATGGCGTGGTTGAGATGGTGGATAACATGCCGCTTGCTGATGTAAACGTTCTTTCCTCTTTCAGGGCTGTGCCAGCTGAGCGACAACACTCCACCCGTCATGGTGCTGGACCGCAGCTGGGTGGTTCGGGACAATGAAGCGAACGGTTCCGTGGTGACCCTCGTGAGGGCCCACGACAACGAGAACGACAACCTTGAGTTCGGACTGGAGACGGCGCCCACTTCACCATCCGGTGATTTCAACCCATTCCGAATCGACAGGGAGAGGGGTGTCGTGTACGTCAACCAGTCGCTCAAAGGCTACGTAAGTACATACATGCACATACTGTACTTGCAAAAAGCCGGGATACCCTGATTTGAGTCGTCATACCTCGAGAATCAATGAAATGAACTGCATATTAAAGGCCATTCATTTTAACAAATTTCGAGAATACCGGGACTACTACTAGTAGTCACGGTATTTCCTTTACTTAGCATCCCAAAAGTGCTCCTAAGTGTGAAATTCCGCGGGGGAAAAATCATTTACCTTTACCGGGACTCGAACCCGGACTATTCATTTTTTCGTTCCGTAATTGGTGTGTAATTTAAAAAAATCATAGTTCAATATTTTTAATAGCTATAATGTGTAAATATACAGTCCGATCTAAAATTTTCACCCATGTGTGAGTGCTGATATCTTCAAAACGGCTGAAGCGATTTTGGGCATTAAAATCTCAACAAAAATCTTGCTTTGTTTTAAGTTTTTGGTTTGGAAGCAATATGTGTTTTGCATTTTTTCTACCACAAACAAAAAAATGCAATTTTTTCGAGTTCAGGGAACAAAGTAAACCTTTGGCTCCATTTTTATACAAAAATATAGCTCAGTCGCCATATTTGTTTTGTTGTAGGGCAGCTTGGAGTGAAAACAGTTTAATGGCTCAAAATACGTCGGAACTAGCCACGGAAGGAACTTTTACGAATAAGGAAAACATAACTTATCTACGTTCACGAGATATTTCTCTGAACAAGGAAAATTTTCAAGGGTTATAATGCGGGAAATTCGAAGAAGGCATAAGCGTTTGAAAGGTATATATTGAAGGATGATGGGATGTTGAAGAGAAAGTTGGAAGGGATATTGTTGGGTATGTCAGGAAGAGGTAGAAGGTTTTGAATGCCGTGTAGGAGGGTAGGAGATATAAAAGTTTATGACGTGGCTACTGTAGGACCAGTACATTGATTCAGGACGCAATGGGAAAGTAAACCTATTCCCAAAATTGTGATACATATTTTATTACGAAAACATCGGTGTTATGCTGTGCTTCTTATTTATGCATTTGGAACTTAATTATGGAGTTAATTGAAATATTTATTCTATATTCAAGGAAAAGGGCGCTTTTAAAACGACCACTTTCGCGCCGAATGTTTACTTATCTGGACTGAAATGATCCTTATCTTTTTCGTCACCTGGCTCATGCGGTTTATAGTTGCAACGCAGCTTTTTCACTTATTTTCCTTACACCCAGATAAAAATGTCGAAGTATCTTACAAAGGATATCCGTGAGATAGCTGCAATACATCGGAGCATCCAAGAAATGGGTACATACGTACAATAGACTCATTAATAATATGATATAATTTGCAACGTGCTGATATCCATACACTATCGCTGGTTATTTTCCTAATGAGACTTGCCCAAACTTATGTGAAAATAAATGGACAAAGGAGTGTGAAGTTTGGGAGTATGTATGAGCTTTGCGTAGTCCTTGACTTTACCAGTATTTGTTGGTTGAACATCTTGATGGTGGTTTTAACGCAGAGCAAATTTCAAAGATTGTTTCACGTATAAGCCTACGAGTTTTATGAAACCATTTTCCAACAAATACTACTGAAATAAAATCCAAACATGAGATAAGTCCTTAAGTAAGAAAAATTTGAATAGCCATGAGTCATCTCAAATTCAGAAAATCCCTTCCGTAGGCATCTGGACTTGCTCTGAGACTGAGGTGATATCAGCAAGTGGCACCTGGAGATGTGCTCCTTTGTATGAGCGTGAAAATAAGCAACACACGCCTTGGTTTACACAGATGGTGGTTCATGCTGTTTTTAACTGCCTCAAACAAAGAGGTATGGTTGATGAGGTGGCTATAATACTAGTTTCCAAATGGCCATGGTTCGAATATCGACCGTGGCGGAAAATCCTCCCAGTGTAATCACGATTCCTACTTGAGTGCTCAGTTTAGGGCGCCTCAATTTTAGTATGTTACTCCTTCCGTCAGATGGCCCGTTAAACCGTGGTCTCCTCGACGTATTTCGTTTGTTGAGCAGGGTTTCTCAAACTTTTTTCAATTATTATAAGTTTAACCCTTAAATATTTTTAGACAAAATTTTTCCTAATCGCCTGAATGAAATTTTAAACAAGAAAACAGTTTATTGTTACTCCTTTATTTAAAGGGATCCTTGTTCTTAATAATTCTGGGCTATAAGTTCTAAGTTGAGGAAAAATTAATTGTGCGGCATGAAATTAAAATTGAATGGCCTCCTAGGGCCGCCGTGGGCTGCCCCGTAAAATCTTATTTTCGCCCCCAAGAGGGCGAGTCCACCTCCGATGGGAATCCTTGGTTTAGTGAGCTAATTCAGATGCCGAGGTTTTCTCCACCCTTACTCCATTCCACGGATAATCTTTCCCTTACCCAGACTACCTACCTGCCCTTAATCGCGCAAATGACCTCGTCTCCCCAAATTACCTTACTCTTAGCAAATAGCCTAGCAGCCGACCAAGCAATCTCTCAAAAAGAGATTTCTTGGTCGGCAAAAAGAGATAACCTCTTATGGTCCAGTTTCACCAAGGAAAATCGCGGTTCATTCCTAGATTTAACCGATGAAAGCGTTTCTCAAACTAAAAAAGCAATGATCGAGGGTCAAATTCTGTCAGCTTAATTGTCCATTTGGGGTAATCAAATCGAGAATCGACCAATAAGTTCGACTGCGTCTTAACGCGTCGCCTTTATTTAAAAAAATTCAATTTTAAAAATTGCTCGGTTTTCACAGCAATCTCTTTATCTGCTTTGCTAGGTTTAGATAGCCTCTTGGTAAATTTTGAATGGAAAAAATGTTCACTGTTCCAAAAAATTGGAAGCCTTTGATTTGCTCTTATACCATTGTTATCAGCCAAGCGTTCCCTATATATTTCCAAAAATCTGGTAGCTACAATGTACAATGCTCTTCGAACAACCATTTTTTTCCTGGTTACGTAATAATGAGCGCTAATGGGTATGGGTCATTAATTGTATGCGGAACTTTACGTCGCCTAATTTCCGGTCTTGTAATTCCTCTTCTTTATTAACGATTAATAGTTGGTGGAAATGTAGTGGGATATGACCACAGATCAGTACATGGATGTCCATTGACTGATCATCAGTCAACGAGAGATTGGTGAAACCAGGCCTGAGTGAAGTCAACAGAACTTCGTGCCAACTAAATAGCGCCACGGTTAAGGTCCGTCATATTTCTCGGCCGTAGAAATTTCGATGCGCGTAGTTCCTTGCTCCATTTCGCTCGGAAGAGTCTCCGGTCGTCCGACACGCCCCATGCCCGTTTCGGTCTTCATGTCACACTGGAAATGTTTGTCCTCGTTCATTGAGGCGCGCCGTTTGCTAGCACTTTATTTTTTTCGACGTTAGCCTCAAGATGGATCCAGAATAAATCGACTAACATGCCATTTTATTATTACTCTGGCCACTATAAAAAATTGCCCTCTGTTTGCTACAGAAGACATAATCCTACCTTTTCACGCTAATTTTTCTCATATTGAACTCGTAATTACATTACGTTAAGAGCAAGAATGAGTGAAAAATGTAGAAAAATAGTATTTTTCTGTTTACTGACACATTTGCGAAAAACTCTTCATGATGAGCAAATTCTCTTATGGAATGAAAATGAAATATGGGTACTTTACCACCTAATTTTTGGAGTCATTAGTAAATTACTGCAGAAATTGAAGTAAAAATACGTTACCCCAATGGAAATGGCGCTGCAGTCGGCCACTATAACTGCATAAGTTTGTAAAGGTGGCTGGAGAGGTTGCCCATTGAGTGCACATTTTCATAATTTTTCAAGGTCGACAAAATACTAGAACCGCACTTTATAGCAGATCTCTTTATGAGTTTGAATGCACCATACATGCTTTAATGGAAACGAGACAAGAATTATGTTATACATTTTTGCCTTAATTAAATCATTGAATGACTTGAGCTATTGATAGTATTCTGCGCGGTATTGGAAATTTAGGTGAACATTATATTTAAATATGTTTTTTCGATTCTTTGACTGGGATTGACACCTTGAAATTTGTTTGCAAAAATGATAGTAATATGTTTTGCATAAGTTCGCATTAAGAAGAAAATCTGTGCTCAGATAATCAAATTATAACGAAATATATATCATAAGCCATACGGCTACATGTTAACATAGAATTGAATTACAAAAAAAACAAATCGGAAAAATTCAATTTTTTTCACTTTTATCAACAGATATCACTAATAAGAACACGTAGGTATGCAAAGTTTCACGAAAATCTGTGCATAGGCGAAAATCGCTCCAGCTACCTGAAAATATACTCGTCGAATGATATGCACAAAATGTTAATAAATTTTGTTTTCTGATGGCACACGCTTGTCATCAGTGGAGATAGCAATTTTAACAATACAAACAAAAAGGTGTAATTAAGTATTTCTTTATTCGTCCATTCGCAGTGGAACCTTCTTTAGAGAGTCGAAGTTCACACGCCAGACGTATTCGAAGCAGCGCAACTACAACGGGCGTCATCCACTACGGTCACACACGAATGTGCGAAAGACACAATAAAAATTTCATTGTGAATCTCGCATATGCGTGTCTCCGTAGCGGGCGACGCCCGTTGAAGTTTGCTTATAGCTATGAAGCTATATAAGACTGCTTTTAGTTTGTCAAAAGGCAAACACCCCAGTGTTTAAAAGTTGCTTTAGCTTTTAAAAGTGGACTGTGTTTCCATGAGTTCACATTCGAGTATTGGCATTTTGTGCTCGGTCCTCGCGAGAACATCTACTGTCGGCACGGAAAGTTTGCGACCCTAAGTTTGGAACTTATTTCCCAGTGGGCTGGGCAGATTTTTATGAAACATATCGACACATAGCTTGTTTCAATTCAATAAAATATAACTTATACGAAAAGCTTCTTATTAATTAGCAAAATAAGTGCGTTAACATCAATATTAATGAGTTTTGAGCTTCTCAACGAACTACGTATTGAAATATTTCAAAGATGAAAAAACGTAGCCTCATTAGCAGCCCCAGGCAATTCTATATTGCATAAAGTAGGTGGATCACTGGAGTGTACATTACTCTCTGTCAGACTCCTCGTTACTCCTTTCGTTGATTTACCGAGATGTGTAGCTTTACTGCTGCATCAATTGACTAAAATCATGTAATTTTACTTGAAAACCGGTTTCAACTGCATGAGCACGTAATTTGTTCCTCTCTGACATACAAAGTTTGGGAGTAACTCTTGATGAAACCAATTGGTGGCACACCCTCTCAATTTTCTGTCCTAACGGCCCATCCCAACTGCGTGTTGCCTGCGGGCTGAGGACCTGCAGGTGTGCTACCTACAGCCAAATTCCCCTTTATGCCAATTTCTCTACCTTTCCTTACCCAAGACCACCAAATTCATTCCTCCCGCTCAATCTAAAACGCTTTTATTTGACCTCAAATCATGGTGTTTTTCTAAAATTGCCGACTCTTTTTATTTTTCAACTTTCGCCGTTTCCATGGAACGTAGTGACATCAGCCTGATGACCTCAGCCGAAAATGAGCTATTTATGCTACCCATTTATCACAAATAGTCATGATTGGTGTGAATCACCCAGTGCCTCACACCCTGGAGGTGGCTTTTGCAGTACTTCGTTAATGTAGATATAGGATTATTCTCATCTAAGCGATTACATGATTTGTACAGCATTCCAATGCAGTGGCGTATTGATTGAAAATGCTTACAAAGCCACTATCACATAGAAAGGAATAAATTACCCGATAGAATTCAATCCGTTCTGGCGTAACTTTGTGGAAGTCCATTTTCAAATAATGACAAGGCCAACTATGTTTCAATCCACAGAGTATTTTATTGGTAAAAATAGTTTCAACGCTACTGCACTTGAATGTTAAACCATTCATCAGACACAAGACTATGGCTTAACGTTATCTGCTTTGCTAGAAGTAGGATTGCTTGGAGTTTTAAAGTAAAACGGTTGATCAGTGGTATGATCTCCTCATGATGGTTAAAGTTTATGCTACGCCTACGTAACGAAATTTTGCGTGGATTACAAAAGCTGATGAATAAAACTGCCTCCTGATAACGTACTCCCTAATATACTTTTTTGTACCTGATGATGACGCCGTAGCGTTGAAACTAGTTGTACCAATAAAATACTCTGTGGATTGAAAGTTGGCCTTGTCATTATTTGAATTACCCGATTATTTCTTCTCCCACATCTATAATTTTGGCGTTTTCCATTGAATCACATAGACATCCCTGGTCGAACAACACCCATAGGTGTACACCCATGGGCGTTGACCAAAAACCCCCATGGGTGCACACCCATGGGTGTTGACCAAAAACTACCATGGGTGCACACCCATGGGTGTTGAACAAAAACTACCATGGGTGTACACTTATGGGTGTAAATGCTTACATATGGGTGCAAATGCTTATTAAATACTTACAAGTATTTAATAAGCATTATTTGGAAAGAACATGACATTTTCTATCTCCTTGTTTTGGTGTGCCCTTATTATTAACCTTACATTCATTGGCGTGCACCAGTTAGAATGAATGGTTACGCACCTATATGAGGGTGGGGTGTGCACCCATGAGGTTGGGGCATGCACCCATGAGGGGGAGTGTGCACCAATAAGGGTGGGGTATGCACCGTTGTGGGTGGGGTGGGCATTCATGAGGGTGGGGCGTGCACCCATTGAGGGGGTGTGCACCAATGCGGGTGAGGCGTGCACCCATGAGGGGGGTGTGCACCAATGAGGGTGGGTGTGTACCAACGAGGGTGGGGTGTGCACCAATGTGGGTGGGGTGTGCATCCATGAGGGTGGGGCGTGCACCCAAAAGGGGTGTGTGCACCAATGAAGGTGGGTTGTGCACCAACGCCGGTGGGGTGCACACCCATGCATGTGAAAAGGGATGCATGGGTGTACACTAGGGTGTTGCTTATTTTTTATTTTTTCTCGGATTTTCAATTTCTACATCTTAAAATATGCTATAGGGTGCAGAATGGATATCCTAAAAATTTCAGCCCGATTTTTTAACATTTAGAGGTCGCTCAAAGAGCATAAATGCAATAACATCCAATTCTCCTGATTTGAGGAAATAACATCAATTTAAGGGGTAACGCACAATTTTACAATTCTTCTGGGTCGAAATTCGCTCAATTTTTACGTCCGCTCAACAGTTTTCCAGGAATAAAATACTTTTCCGCGAGCTACAACCGCGCGTCACTACCCTAACGGCGAGCCGGTTGCTCGCGGGCCGCTTTCGCGGTCAGCTGATAGGTCCTGCACCCCTCATTGCCTTACGCCCCCCTCGCGCCTTCCCTAACGAGAATCGGCGGAGGGAGGGAGGAGTCGAATACCTTAGTGACATTTTCACACTGCTAATGATTCACACGAAGTTAAAATCTTACAAGACCGACGTAAAGCTCTATACATGGGTTGACGCTTTTGTCGTTAAGAGGCTGAAAAATTATTTTTTTAATGGTTAAGTTAGTGAAATAGACAACATCGATTCACAGAAAAACTTCCTTACTTTAATACTGTCACAAGGTTGTAAATAAAGCAGCACAAGATATTAAGAACACTAATTTTTTTATCACAAATCCAAACGTCATTGCTCTTTAACGATGATCTTCCGCGAGCCTCTTATAGCCCTTTGGAAGTGAGCAGCACCAAGAAGTTGCTGGAAACTTTCTTCTTTGTATGTAATAGTCTTGTTGAAATTCTCCATCAACTTGATAGCGCGTTCAGCATGATCATTGGTCCCACGCAAAGCCTTCACTTTGTCTTGACTATTTCTGTAGTCGCTGTCTTTGTGCCATGTCACAGGATCCTCTTCCAAAAAATCTTCTGGATATACTAAGTAATCGAATGAATGAGAGACTATTCGTTGTGACAAAATCTGCCAGCACTAACCTGTTGGTAAATTCCAAATTCCTGGACAGTCGTTTAGAAGGATTTGGTACACCTTCTTTGTTTTTTAGGTTGTATACAATTTTCTTTTTTCATATGGGCTGACACTATCGTCGAAAAATTATAGTGCCGACAACTGTTCACTCAGATAACACAAGTGCCTGCTGGATTTCTTTAGGGCAATAGATGCCGTTGCACTGTCAAGGTTTCTATACTCTTTCAATCTGGTTATTAGTTTCAAATCATGTTTTGGTGCTCCTGGAGCGTCTGTGGCTGTGTAGTTGGTCCCACGCAAAGCCTTCACTTTGTCTTGACTATTTCTGTAGTCGCTGTCTTTGTGCCATGTCACAGGATCCTCTTCCAAAAAATCTTCTGGATATACTAAGTAATCGAATGAATGAGAGACTATTCGTTGTGACAAAATCTGCCAGCACTAACCTGTTGGTAAATTCCAAATTCCTGGACAGTCGTTTAGAAGGATTTGGTACACCTTCTTTGTTTTTTAGGTTGTATACAATTTTCTTTTTTCATATGGGCTGACACTATCGTCGAAAAATTATAGTGCCGACAACTGTTCACTCAGATAACACAAGTGCCTGCTGGATTTCTTTAGGGCAATAGATGCCGTTGCACTGTCAAGGTTTCTATACTCTTTCAATCTGGTTATTAGTTTCAAATCATGTTTTGGTGCTCCTGGAGCGTCTGTGGCTGTGTACCATGAAAATATATATATATATATATACTTTTAAAATGAAAAGTCTCCACTCCTCAACAAATTCATTAACAATCTCAGCAGTGGCCCGCCTACTGGCAGCTTTGGTGAGTTTTGGAATCTGTAATGTTTTTTTTCTTTCATAAATCGGCCATGAGATTTATTGAACCATTTAATGACGTAATATGCAAATTAATATTTAAATTACTTGATTCAACGAATTAGTAAAAATTACCTTTTGTAGTTGATCGCTAGTAACCCCTGTTACTACAACTGCAATGCGATCTACATTTATTTTGCTGGTTAGATCGGGTACAATTTTTCCGTCCCACTGGAGGGTTAGGCAGGGGTCTGGCTTAAACTTTTGTTTAATCGATAAAACCTTAAAGTGATAAAACACCTGCAGCACTTCGCGAATCCAAGGCAGCTTAGTTTTCGGGAAAAAAGCGGCTACAGTTCCGGGGACGCCGATTAGGAATACTTTACTAGACTTGCGCGTAGTAAATGACATCGTTTTTAGCACTAGTTTCGACTCCGAATAATTACACTACACCATTCGAAATCCGACTGCGATGGTGTTAAAGGAGGTGTGAACCACGCAAACTTGGGTACGAAGACGTACACATAGTTGTCTATAAACATCATTCTTAATGATTCCATCTACTATGGTTAATCGCAACGAAACAGTCTCCTGAATTTATAACAATGTAAAACAATGCAAGTTTGTAAGTAACTCCTCCCTCCCTCCGCCGATTCTTGTTAGGGAAGGCGAGAAGGTAAGGCAAATAGGGGTGCAGGACCTATCAGCTGACCGCGAATGCGGCCCGCGAGCAACCGGCTCGCCGTTAGGGGGTGTGACGCGCGGCTGTATCTCGCGGAAAAATATTTTATCCCTGGAAAACTGTTGAGCGGACGTAAAAATTGAGCGAATTTCGACCCAGAAGGACTGTAAAATTGTGCGTTACCCCTTAAATTGATGTTATTTCCTCAAATCAGAAGAATTGGATGTTATTGCATTTATGCTCCTTGAGCGACCTCTAAATGTTAAACAATCGGGCTGAAATTTTTAGGATATCCATTCTGCACCCTATAGCATATTTGAAGAGGTAGAAATTGAAAATCCGAGAAAAAATAAAAAATAAGCAACACCCTAGTGTACACCCATGAGGGTGGGGCCTGCACCCATGAGGGGGGTGTGCACCAATGAGGGTGGGGTGTGCACCAATCCGGGTGGGGCCTGCACCCATGAGGGGTGTGTGCACCATTGAGGGTGGGATGTGCACCAATGCGAGTGGGGTGGGCATTCATGAGGGTGGGGTGTGCACCCATGAGGGTGGGGCGTGCACCCATGAGGGTGGGGCGTTCACCCATGAGGGTGGGGCGTTCACCCATGAGGGTGAGGTGTGTACTCATTCCACACCCATGCATGTGCAAAGGAATGCATGGGTGTGCACCCATGAGGATGGGGTGTACACCCATGAGGGTGGGGTGTGCTCCCATGAGGGTGGGGCGTGCACTCATCTCCATGGGTGCACACCCATGCATGTGCAAAGGGATGCATGGGTGTACACCCATGAGGGTGGGGCCTGCACCCATGAGGGGGGTGTGCACCAATGAGGGTGGGGTGTGCACCAATCCGGGTGGGGCCTGCACCCATGAGGGGTGTGTGCACCATTGAGGGTGGGATGTGCACCAATGCGAGTGGGGTGGGCATTCATGAGGGTGGGGTGTGCACCCATGAGGGTGGGGCGTGCACCCATGAGGGTGGGGCGTTCACCCATGAGGGTGAGGTGTGTACTCATTCCACACCCATGCATGTGCAAAGGAATGCATGGGTGTGCACCCATGAGGATGGGGTGTACACCCATGAGGGTGGGGTGTGCTCCCATGAGGGTGGGGCGTGCACTCATCTCCATGGGTGCACACCCATGCATGTGCAAAGGGATGCATGGGTGTGCACCCATGAGGGTGGGGTGTACACCCATGGGTGTTGGACGCACCCATGGGTGTTGTTCGACCAGGGATTCTGCACATTCTTACACATAAATTCTACAATTATTTAAGGCGTTCATCAGTACTTATCTTATCGTAACAGTTTATTTAATATCCACAAAAATTGACGTTGTGACGCAGTTTTCTGCCTCTTTGTCGACATCTGAAAAATCTTGTCACTTAAAGACTTGCATGTCTAAAGTAAATAACATAATAAAGGAAAGATATAGAATGTAAAAGGCCTTGCTAAACCTAAGCAGCTTACTTGGATGCTTTTACTTGAGCTGGCCCATTGTATTCATTTTTCTTATGATTCTTTGGATTATGTCGGTGACTTAAATGTAAATTACACTTTTACATTTAGCTGAAAGTATATCGATGAAAAGTAATGTTTTATTGAGCACGGTGTAATGAGTATTCTTATATGTCTAACACGAGCAATAAAAAGCTTTTACTATACTTTCCACCAGTTGTGGTAGTATCCCAAGGAATATCCAAGGGCTCGGAATTCAAATCTGACTTCCCAGATGCCTCAGAACTGCTTACCGTAGAATCCCAGCTTAGCCTAATCTATTTGATTGTGTAGGAAAGATAAATCTCTAGGAAATTTTATATCGTTGTAGGGAAGTGTACTGCCTCCATAATTCTCAAGTCAAGTGACGAAGAACTTGGCACCAAATGGACTAATTGCCTTCAATAATCAAGATGTCCTTTCAGTTCAAGGCGGTTCATTGTGTGCCAACGAGCCTTTATTTTTAACTTAAAACATATTTTCATTTACCCGGGTCTATGTCCATTCATTCACCCACCTTAAATACATATTTTTATGGAAATTGTTGAAAATGTTTGCCTGAGCAATCCTCAGTGGTAATTGATCTGATATATAAAACTTTTTTCTATGATAATGGAGCATCTACAAGCATATTTATTTGGAGAATGCTTAGTAATACATATGATATTTAAAATGTTTGCTTGAACAATTCTCAGTTGTAATTGATCTGATATAGAAAACCTTTTTCTATGGTAATGGAGCATCTACAAACATATTTATTTGGGGAATGCTTAGTAATATCGATCATTCTCGAATCTTATTTTCAGAGTAATATTCAAAACGTATTCAAAGTTCAAAGACAAGATCTAATGTGAGAGTTCATTTTTAATGCATCACATTCGAACGATGTTGGAGGATGTTATAATTAATTTCAAAACAAATTATTTACCTCCTCGACAGGATGTTTAAGTAATATCTTCTTGGAAATGAGCAGTATTTTTTATGTCCGACAAACTACAGCTATGTCATTATCCTTCCTCCCGCAGCGATCACGAATGAAAGCTTCCAACGACTGTCAGTTTCCGTATCAGGATTTATTACCATACGCATGGTGATGATCAGAACCGTGGGGAATCATCGTGATTATCGATCTTGGCCCGGGAATGCGTGTCTCTGAAATGATCGTCTTTCTCCCAGTTGTCATTTCGCCATTGCTAATTTGCATTTTTGCCCATCGGGCCCGCCGCTTATCAACGCCGATTACTACCGGTTCCTCCTTGGCGCCGCGAAATCGAATGAATGCCTTTACGACCGACTCGGGCGACATCCTAATGATCGAGAGATAATTGCTCCAGAGGAGCCCTACAGCGAGTGCGAGGAATTACAAGTGGATATCCTTGGTCGACGGAGGGGGCACTCTCCTAGCCAACCGATTTTGTAGATACTAACAGATGGCCGACCATCGCCTCCAGGTTGGCCGCTGCGTTTCAATGCGCGCTCTCTTAAGGTGGCTGGAGCGGTAATCGTGGGTCATTTTAATAATTTTTTAAATAAGTAGAAAAAATACTAGGACAACATTGCAATTAAGTGCATATGTTTATGCGTTGGACCTCACCATACAAGAAGTAATGGAATTCACACAATAACTAAGTTTATTTTAATTTTTTCCTTAATTAAAGCATCTTATGACCAGAGCTTTCGCTGCGGTATTTGAAATTTAGACGAAATTATGTTAAAATATTTTTTTTTTCGAAAATTAAGCTCGTCGTGACGCCTTAGAATTTGTTAGCAACAATTATAATAATACGGAATGTATTATTCCGTTTAAAGAAAAAAAATCTGTGCGTCTGCAATCGAATTATTACGAGATATTTGTCATGTGCCTTAAGGCAAGATGTTAAAATAGAATTTATTTGCCAAAAAATCAAAATGGTATGATGCAACTTTTTCGCTTTGATATATTGATACCACTAATGACAACACGTATGCAAAATTTCACACAAATCTTTACATAAATAAAAATCGCTCCAACCACATTAACAATGGATATTGCTGGTAGTTTCAGGCGTTACTTGGTGGAACTTATTCATTGTATAAATGAAAAACTTTAACTTTGTGGTTCCACAATGATAATTTATTACACCAACAATGACAATTTATTATGCACCCGGGTCGTGAAAATAAATTATCATTGTGGAACCACAAAGTTAAAGTTTTTCATCCATACAATGGATATTGCTGTGATAGTGAATCGACGGCAGCAAAGCTAGACGTATCTTGGTGAAGCTTTTGCGCTGTCATGCCTTATGAAGAGGCTATCCGCAATTGCGTCCAGCGGGATGAGATTGCCGTACCACTGGTGGGTAAGAAAAACGCAGGGAAGCTACGTTGAGGATGTTGGAACTTTGAAATAACACTGTCTTCTATAACCAGACCTTTCAAGATTTCGCACTAATATGGGTAGGATTGTTTGGGGAATGCCAAAGTTGATTTTAACCTCCCCTTGACAAAATACACGCAAGATTTTAAAAACCATCACGAGCAAACAGAGTGTAACACAGCTTCATGCAATGGAAGGACTTCGGAAGCCGCTAGACACTTGGAGGATACAGACTGGGCTAAGATTACTTTAAAAATTTATATCACGGCAGTTTCAGTCTGGCATGGAGGATATCATTCTAAGCCTGTGCTATATTTTTTGTACAAATGGAAGCGATAATTTAAGAGATATGTACTCCTAACTGACGAATATAAAAATTCCTACTTCCCACGGCACCGAAGGTGGCAAGCACAAACACAAAATGCGACACTAAATCTTTTCCTCAGCCTTCAACTCAAAGTCCTTTCCCTTATTACCTCTTTTTATGGCTGATTTCCTAACATCCGCTGTCTCAAGCCTTCGCGGTGGCTCGAAGAGTAGTATGTACATGTGGATAAAAGTTGCAATTGCGGACGAGGCAGGTAATAGGATGCAAAGTGATGCTAAAGGCTGTGATAGAAGGGACAATGTTGAGTAAGTGGGGAAGGGAAGAAAGAGAAGATGCCTTATCGATGGGATGAAGGGAGGTATAGGTCTTTCCGAATTTAGTTGACAGCATGGACTCTTATGGAGATTCGTTTCCAGTGTGATTTTTCATAAGGCAAGCGGTACGATGTTGCCAATAGCAGCATGGGAATCAACACAAAGCTATGTAGTTTACTAGCAGCACGTCTAGGAGTCTTCTAATATGCAAATATTACTGTCTAAAATGACTTTAATAAATTAAGCGCAGTGTAAGAAATGGTTGTATATGTGGCGTAGAGGTGTGAACACAGCGCAAGTTTGGCAACAGTCCTCCATAAGACCCATACTGTCAACAAAACGTATAACGCTCAATAGGCAGCTGAAGATGTAGAAGGTATAGATATGTTAGTTCCTTCTTTACATGAATTTGGCGAACAGATTTCAGTAGTTATATAGCCAACGAAACCTTCCGTAACCGGTAGACCTCTATATGCTTATGATAATCGAAAGCAACCAAAGAGTCCTCAGTCCAATGTCTCATCCGACGGACAGTAGTGTACTTGAGATGGTCTCCACTAGTGTTCCACTCCACTGGGGATCTGGATTTCTCTGAAAAATCTCCGACACTTTCAGAGATTTGAACCCCAGGTCTCGGGATAGGAAACCACTCCTCCTCCCCCTGTACATATTTCATGTAATATTCATCAACCATTTGATACTTGAGAGTGGTGATTCAATTCTAGGAGTTGGGCTGCGTGAATTCCATGCTTGCCTGATGGATTCATCGCTCAATACATCTTGTTAATTGTTCAATGTAAGTGCCTTGTGAAAGGGAGCCCAGCGAAATGGATGTTTTTTTTGCCTTGTTTCCGAGCTTAGAAACCACAGGATGAGTGGATTAAAAATGGAAATAATTAATGATGTTCTCTCCTTTTGGATAATTCTATGCCTTGCTCGATGGGCCTTATTCAATGCCGCGACGTCCACAGCCTTTGCGGCTTTGATGTGGTCCGCTATGCCAATTCATCAGTCGGAATGGCGCGGGTGCTATTCTGAGGAGCGCACTTTACATACCTCTAATTGCGATCCTCACAGAACAAGAGAAGTGCACTGCCTACGAAAGCGGTCAGCGGTCCGTAATGCTCTCTTCCCCATGATGGGCAGATGATGCAGTCAAGCGGCGGCGCGGCGATGCTAATTTCTCGCTTACGTCGGTCTCCAGTGACCGTAGTAGCGTGCGAAAGTTTGCGCGCTGGAGGTTCTATCAAGAGGAATACAGTTAGGAAAAGTCACCGCCGTGTGATATCTACATCTACATATTACTCGTGAGGACGTGTGGCAGGTGTTCTTAGTTCGCCGACCATGATAACGGGGATGGAGGTAATGAAGGAATCAGGGAAGGGCATAAGGGAAGACTTTTCGCTTGTGTCTGTGTTTCGTTTATTTTTTTGTGTGATCGTGAATAGTAGCCTCTTGAAAACAGTAATGGTAGGAGAAATGAGGAAGATTAAGTTAATAATACGTCATGCAAGTGATGAGGAACGTTTAAATGAAGGCTTACGAAGGAATTTAGAGGTTATGTGATAGGGGATATTGGAGCCGAGAGATTTATATCTCCATCAAACCTATCTTCGGATTGTTGTCTGATGATGACAATGTTGTGAATGGCGCGCAGGGATGAAGAATTCATCTACATTGCCGTTCATCTGTGAATCTTTCTCATTTTTTCGCAAATGGCCATCCTGCAAATCTGGTGCGGGGATTAATTAATATCAGGACAGGGATAATTTCTATATTAAATATTCATTAATATATTTAATTTTTTTAATGAATTGAATGAGGCAAAATCAATCACATCCAAGATCTGGGAATAGATGCCTATATAGTCAATAGTTAATAGAAAACTAAGATTGTTGCCTCCTAATTACGAAAATGCCATGATATTCGAAACCCGACCATTATATCGACATTTATCGTAGTAACAATTCGGAGCTGCGGCCCGCCATTTCGCACTAACTTTTAGTATACTCGACGCATTCTCATTTTAATATTTATTAATAATAAGGGCTAATATATTGCGAAACGCCGTTTCGTACCAGTCTTCCTTTGTGTCGAAGATTCGAAGATGGTCGAGCCACGAGTCTATGGCCATCATATTCATGCGGTTTGAATTTATCCTGTAATTTCATAGTGACCTTATACCTTTGATTATTTATTGGCTCCCATCTAATAGCTTAAGTTCCACATTCCCTGTTTGCCTAGAGATATTTTAAACATAACTCACCGCTTTAATATGTATTTTGTCCAATGCACGGATAAAACTGTGCTGATCCCTTACGGTCGCGGTCTAAACAAGATATAGGTAGCCTATCTAGTGAGAATGAACTTCTCTCCTATAATTTTCCTTCCTCAGAACTTCCCACAACTTGCTTGATAAATGCCTTTATCTGTGACATAGTGCCTCAAATATTTTGAATGATATTTTCCCTCTGTCGATCAGAAGTTATCATCATCATCATTATTATTTGGTACTCTATGGATTGATCGGTGGATTTTGGTGCTGGTCCTACCTTAATTACCCTATTTATAGGTCTCATTTAAACTTTTCTACTCCTCACTATCCATTTTCTCAATATTTAGTCTCTTCTGAAGCATTTATACCGTCTAGAACTCCAATGTTTTCCGTCCTCTCCCACGTATACGCGGCATCCGTTCCTATTTCTCCCTCTCTTGAATATTCCGTTCCCTCTTAATTTGTCCTCCAAAGCTATCTTGAAGTCCTATTTTTTAGTTAACTCTGGACACATTGATTTACTCCTCAAGGCTCGTAAATATGTATAAGTGATCTTCATTTGCAAGAAGTGCATTACCACGCTAGTTTTCATAGATTTGTCCGAGACACAACAACCTACCGAAAACAATAATGGAAATAGCTACAAATGCGAAAATTATCGTGGAAGACGGAGGATGGAATATGGGAGGCAAAATCTGGAGGATGTCTGAATGAGGATTCCTGAACAGCATTTGGCTAGCCGAAAAGAAGCAGGAGTGGAGATCTTCAAAAGGCCTCTCGTGTGATTGATGACGGCTAATGCGAGCCCCCCTTCTTATTTATACCAAGATTTGAAATCACAGTGGTGTTCTTGGTGTTGCGCTTCAATTTTTGCTGATCGGTGGGTGACTGCATCATCAACAAAAAGCCTAATGTTTCAACTACGGAAGCGATGTAATTAATTTATTTCAGAAATGAGGCGGACCTATCACACATACCACGCAGACTATGAACGCGCCACGTACGCATGCACATATCGAGAGAAAGGCTTGCGTCGAAATTGCCCAAAGAAAAAGTCCCCATGGACCGGGAATTGAGCCACTAATCCTTACCAGGCCAATTCATAGACCACTACGCTACTAAGGCTGCATAATTCTAAATTAATACAAATAAATAAATAAATATATAATAAAACGTACTTGCTGAATTTCTAAAGCTGACGAAGGACCAACCGGTCCGAAACGTTCCCGTAAGAACAAATTATTTATCTATATCTCTTTCTCCTACCTCCTGTAAGTTTTATTTTATATACGAGGGCCGTTTTTTTTCAACCTCCGATCACCCAGTATGGATGCCACGCGAGCGGCAGAAGGCGGGAATGCGCTGTAGGCAACTGCGCAACTCTCGCACTACACACTCCGCCATTGTCGACATCAAAGCGTCAGTTTCCGTTCCGCTACAACCACGTAAACATGGACGCCATCATTGATTCTCCCGCCAAGTGTGAATCGTTCTGATCCATAACAATGCTCGTCCACACACTGCTGGTGCAACTCAACGGCTCCTCGAACAATTTCAATGGGACATTTTCGATCATCCGCCGTATAGTCCTGACCTTGCACCCAGTGACACTCATCTTTTTCCTGAGCTGAAGACATGGCTAGGAGGGAAGCGCTTCCAAACCAATAAAGATCTTCAAAACAACGTCAATGCTCATTTTAATTCACTGGCGGCAACATTTTTTGAAGAGGGCATTGGAAAACTTGTTCACAGATATGATAAATGTCTCAATCTATTCGGTGATTATGTTGAAAAGTAACCGTAAATGTACCAAACTTTTGGTAATAAAATGATTGTTTTACATGAACTTGTCTTTCATTTATAGCCTATCGGAGGTTGAAAAAAAAAACGGCCCTCGTATTTGTGACCAATTGGCAAAAATTTCAAAAGAATATTCAATTTTTCAAGTGAAGCGGAGGAAAGTCATAATCCTCGTAGCTTTTTTGAAGGATTCAAGGGAATTAGATGATATGGTTGTAACTTGGACTATTTCATCGCTACAATTCTACATAGATGAAGGCTACCATAAAAAGTACGGCTTAGGTACTGTTATAGGATTTAACCTCACGGGTTGTGACATTCTTGAAGTACTCTTTTCCTTGCGCTGCCATCCTTGATGGGCTGCAATGGCAGAACATCTAGTTCCCTGGAAACATCCAGAAATTTGCCATGAGAATTTCTAACCTCGCCACGTGTTTGCACTCATAATTTTCACTTTAATGGTTAACCTCATTTTATGCTGCCCTGTTTTCAGGCGGGCAGAAGATGAGGCAGAACCACTATTAAAAATGAGTTAAGTGGTTTCCTCCGGACCAGATCACTTCCTCCATGATCGTGAATTTTTTATCGGTGCGTCGTCTCACGTAAATTTTTGAACGAAATATAGACTTCAAGTAAATTTGATTTTAGCGATGAATGATGCATCTTATGAGTTTAGTGTGGGTTAGTAGCAAAGAACTTTACATGCATAGATACATTTTTGCAGAGCAGAAATGATTTTTACAATCGGTCATCACTTTTTAAATGAATAACATTTCTTCTGGTCGGCTTTCATTCCTAAATTTCGTCAATTTTTTTGATTGATAAGATAATCCTCATAATCCTTAGAAGCACGCGCTTGTGTGAAGACCGAGGTAGGTTTACCAAAATTATATTTTTCCCTTCCGATGCAAAACTGCTGAGTGTGTTTTGACACTTTTCAGTGTTAGAAAATGAATAATACTATATTAAAAATTGAATTTCTAAACTGAAATCCGAATTAGAATTCTTTTTTACTTTTCGCCTCAAGTAAAAATTATTTAAAAAGTGGAAAAACTGTCTCAACTGATTTTTCTTCTCATAAATCAATGCAACTTAAACAACTCGATGTTAGAATATTTTATCGTTTCCAGACAAATAATTTAAGGTGCTCAATAATTGCCTGTATTATATAAAGTAAATACACTTAGAAATACTCAATGCTCACACGGTAAATGAAAAACACGTAGTTTTATTCGACTGCAAGCCGAGCCAAGGCTGTGACTCCAAGAGGAACCGCCGCGTGCAGTCTCTCGGAGGCCGACAAAGAATATCACCTCACCTTACCTCGAGTAGCGCATTCATTTCAGCGGTGAAGCAGAAGCGGAAAAGAACCATGTCGCCTGACCTGTATCAGGAGGAAGCACTGAATGGAATAGCTATCAACGTTCGAGTCAGCCATCCGAGACGAGGATATACCCGTGCCCTTTCATCGAAGGCTTTTACGCGTCGGGAGTAGAAGGGATGTGGGCTTCGTGGTGATGGACCGTGGCGTGGGGACAGGTGAGAGAACTGCTTCAACAAAGAACTTAAGGCTTTACCTTTCATAATGTCTCGTAGAAACTGGGGGCGCTTTGTTACGATTGCGATTATCATGATAATCGACTACTTTGTCCGATTCGTAATAGTGAGATTTCGATCGACTATCCACAGACGAATTATTTTCACACTTGATCATTCAGGCCGGTTGTAGTAGATATTTATAAGCTACTATATGGAAGAGATTGTTCAGGCTGGTGATCTATTTCAAATGACAAATTAAAAGAAAACATGTCATGCCTGCGGAATCCGCAAAAATAATGACCAAGAGATTGCTTTGTATTCTAATGACTACACTAAAGATATTAATCAGTCGATGAATTGAAGTCGATTTTTTTCCACTTGATTAATTGAGGTGATTAATCGATTGATGATTAATCGGTTATTGTCTCGTATTTGTAACTCTCTCGTAGGAACTCCTCATTAATAATATTACTATATTAAACTCCATATTTAAAAGAAACCTGTTAAATGAATTCACACCGTTTCCTTTCGAGGCCGGCAGGATCGGAAAAAGCCTAATTGCTGGTTTTAGGCTCACAAAACTGGCTCTTTATCTCCAATATTTTCCTTTATGATGTATTCCAACACTCATCGTTCGTCTGTCGCAGTCATATTTATCTTCTTCCATGCTTTATTTTCTGAAACTTCTAATATTCGTCATCTTGCTACACTCTTCGACCCTCTTGGTGTTGGCTTTCTCGGCGGATCGAAGACATTTAGCGTGGTGTTTACTTTGCTCTTGTGGACGCTCACTGCAACGCGTGACGAAATATCGAGCTCCAAAATCTGCTCTTCCCGCAGCCCCGCTCAGGAACGCAGCACGCTTCGATACTTGTATCTCACTCGCCCATAACTTCCTTGATCTTACTCCTCCTCTCTTAGATTTGTCTCCAACATATATGAATTAAATAGTACTGTTAATAGTAAAGTGGCAAAGGATGCTGAAGGCCGTAATAGAAGGTAGGATGCTGGGTAAGCGAGAAAGGAGGTGAAGAATTACAAGCTTTATGGATGGCATGAAGTGAGGTAAAACGTATTCCGAGCCAAAGAGTGCATTAAAAAGGTTTACGGCTGTGAAGAATTGGTTAGGTGTCTTTTCTCCGGCTTAACTACTTTAAATCAGTAGATTACCTCGATTAAAACCCTTCATCTCATATATGTACCAGTAATTTTGCGGAGGTTACCGAAAGTTGAAGTCATTCGCACAGTTTAGGATTGGCGGGTTGGATGCTTTGATGGAAAAATGGCCAGTTTTTTAAGGGCATCCACGTGAACTTCAGCTTTAGCCTTGTGTTCAATGCATTGGAGTTTATGGATTGGCGTTAACGATCGCGTGGAGTCTGCCATGAATGTAGAAATGTGTCTGCTGTGATCGTAGAACGTCAACTTCAAAATTCAATCCATTAATACTGGAGACTCTTTCCTATACTCCTTGGTTAAATCAGTCCCAATTTTCACGTTCATGGTTCAAGATTGACGCATGCGCTTGTGAAGTACGTGCCTGGATATAGTTTTTCATTTGTCAGTCTTGTGTTGTTCGCGATTCCATGGCTAGTATGCCACTAATTAGCGGCTATTACCATAGTAATATATATAATCAAGCAGCTTAAGAGTTTCCGTTCACTGTGTCGCATGCACGTGTGTCGAAACTCATGAAAATATGGGCATCGTCTTTATGGTGTGGTGTGGGTGCACTTGCACTTGCTGCAGTCCCCCACCTATCTCTCTCCGAAGTCCAGAGGCGGCAAAGGAGTGGGGGTTCCGGCAAAATGACCGTTGGGTAAGGACCTTCTAGAGCCTTCTACGCCCCGGAAGCTGTGGGATGAGGATGCTTCTCGAAGCATCTTTTCCCCCCGGAAGGTTGGGAGGAGACTCTCTAGAATGTTCCTTTCCCCCGGAAACTTCCCCCACTCGGGCCCCTAGAAACAGTATATAAGGCGCGCGTTTCTGGACCAAATGGAGAGATGGAGGGAGCGACGGAGGTGGAGACGGAGGCGAACGAGATACTGACGATGACGAGGAATTCCCACCTACCTTTTGGACAGACGGGCCGTTAATCCGACCTGAATCCGAATCTTACCTATACCATGTAGCAGACTACCTCTTGGATAGCCGGGCCGTCAATCCGACCTGAAACCGAGATTCCCCTATCCCGCCAATTACCCCATACCCCCTCGCAAACTCTGACCTCAGTTAGGCTCCTCCTTCACTCTCCAAACGGCCTCTCCATGGGACTGGGACCACCATGCCATTGTGTGTAAGGAATTTAGCAATAAAACCACTCGGAAATGAAACCACTGAGCATTTAATTTAACGAATGCTCCCACCCAGTGATGTTGGCGTCAGGACGGCGCGACATCATTCTGGTGTCAGGTGTGGGGTGGGGGTGGGCGAATAGGTTTGACATCATTATGGCGTCAGGTGCGAGTTTAGTTTGGACATCATTCTGGTGTCAGTTATCAGTTTGAACCCGTAGAGCCAGTGGTCATAATGTCAATCGTTTTTCTTTTTATCATTTGACAGCTATTACATTGAAAGATCCGTATAGAACAGTGGTTTGAATTTTTCTTTAAGTCTATTTTTTTAATTGGGAAGTATAAATTTAAAATGGCTTGGTGTAATAGTTCAAATTCCCAGTCCCTTGCCCGGTCAGGAATTAACTTTTTAGATTTCGATTCGGTCGTTAATATGATAGATCCTCCCCCCTCAGAGTCACCGGTTCGAGTGACACCAACCGCGTCTCCAAGCGCGTTGGGAAGTCACGTGTATTTCATCCCCTCCTTCAGTGGCGAAGACGACGTGACCGTGGAGCGCTTTTTAGACTGCCTTAAAATCACGGGAGAGCTGAGTTCGTGGAGTGATTCCCAAGCACTCAGCATAGCTCGATTGCGTTTACACGGCGCCGCCGCGGAATATGTGTTCGCCAATCCACACATTTTTGAAAATTTTGAGGTATTTTCGAATTGTTTGCGACGCAGGTTCACGTCACGGATTTCACCTCTATCGTTGGAGAGGATGTTTATGACTTGCGTACAGCAATCGCTAGAGTCCGTAACATCTTATTCGACGCAGCTTCGTAAAATAGCACGTCAGATGCGAGATAACATGAAAAACCAGGAGTCGGAATCTGTGAAGGCTATGATGGAAAGTAGAGTTCTCAGCCAATTCCTAATTGGTTTGAGGGAAGAAATTGGGAGGTTCGTGCTAGTAAGGAACCCAAAAAGTCTTCTTGAAGCGGAGGAGTATGCCATGAATGAAGAATCCCACGTTAGGACTTATGCCAGCAAGTCATTCGCAGCAACTCCTGTTCAGGGTCTTGTGTCTCCCTATCCGGGTATTAATTCTTTAAATCAGGCCCCTGAAAGCCTTATGCAGTCAGCGTATTCTGGTAACTTCGTGCCAAACCCATCAAGTTTTTCGCGTCCTATTGGAAACGCCGGGAATACGATTGTCAATCCGATCGGAAACAGCCGAGGGCGTTCTACAGATGCAGCCAACGTCCGGGGAAATCCTTCTAGGAAATGTTTTTCATGCGGGGGCATTGGTCATCTGTCACGGGATTGCCATTCGAAGAATAAGTCGCGGAACTGCTTCAATTGCGGCCAAGCGGGACACTTTTCGCGCGACTGTCAATTGTTGTGCTGTGGGCTGTGTAAGGAAGTTGGGCATAGACCAATTAATTGCCCCACTAAAAGTATTAGACAAGGTTCGGGAAATGGACCGGCCCCGACCAGCGGGTCGGGGATGAGTTAATTTTAGCGGTTTCTCCAGCAAACGGAATGACGGTTCGTGTGAAAATTTTTGGAAAAAATTACAGGTTTTTGGTGGACACGGGCGCAGCAGTCACAATTGTACATGAAAAGGTCTTTCCGTTTAATATGTTAAAATGTTCACCATATGATAAATTAGTGAGGAGTGCGTCAGGGCACGCGCTACCGATAATTGGGCAGTGCGAAATTCCATTTTGTATTGATGATCGTCCTTATCCTCATGACTCGTTAGTGATTAATTTAGGTGAGACTACATACGATGGAATTATTGGGTTAGACTTCATGAAGCATTACGGTAGTAGTATTTCTGTTGACGGAAGTACCATGACAGTAGGGTCGGGATGTACGGTGGCATTGGAATCAAAGGTTGCAGTAATTGAAGAAGTAGATTTAATTTCTTTTGACGATTCGAAAATAACGAGCAGTAGAGGCGCCGAGAGGCCAGTGCAAGAGGAGAGGGCACTCCATAACTTGAATGGCTCTACTGACGATATTTTTGGAATCAAGAGTGTTATTCCAACGGAGTCCAATGAGAGAATATGTTACAATTTAATCACTTTTGAAGACGGAATAGATTTAGCTTCATTTGACGATCCCGAAATATCGCGCAGTAGAGGCGCCGAGAGGCCAGTGCAAGAGGAGAGGGCACTTCATAACTTGAATGACTCTGCTGACGGTATTTTGGGAATCGATGGTGTTATTTCTACGGAGTCCAATGTTGAGATGTGTTATGATTTAATCTCTTTCAAAGACGAAGAACTAGAAGATAACCGAGGCGCCGAGAGGCCGGCGCATTTAAACAATGCGCTTCATAACTTGAATGGCTCGGATTTCGATAGTTTGGAGGTCGATCTGTTTCCTTCTTACGTGGGCGATGGGGCAGTCAAGGATTTGGGACTGATCGCCGATTTAGTGTGTACAAAGGGAAAGGAGGAGGGAACAGATCCATGGGGTTGGAAAGAAGAGATTAAAACTATAGAGGATAAATTGGGGACTCGTAGGGAATGTACGGCAGAAATTTCTATTGAGTTAAGAGAGGGAAGGACTGCGTTGGAAGAGGACTGCGTTGAAGAGGGAAATATTCCAATTACTGTAAAGGTAGGGAAAAAGGTAAAGGTTCCACCGCTATCGTACATATTAGTCAGTGCACGTACAGATATTCCGCCTGGGAAAGAGATTTTTGTCGAAAATGGTACAGAAGGTATGTTGATTCCGTCTATGCTAGCGAAAGTAAATGATAATGGGACAATTCCACTCTTGTTATGTAATCATACCAGAAATGTAAAAGTGGTGAAAGGGGATCAAGAATTCACAGTCGAAAGAGTAAATAAGGACAGCGTAGGAGTGGGAATAAATGAGATTCATGAGGCCGACACGGTATTGTGGCCGGAAAATTCAGAGAAAACCGACCTTCTTTCACTTTTTAATTTTGATAATGTGCCAACAGAAGCACTATTTCCGTTAAAAACTTTAATCACCGAATTTTCCGATGTTTTTATGCATGGTAATGTCTCCCTGGGCTGCACCAATATGGTGAAACACTCGATAGACGTGGGAAACGCGCAACCCCGGTATTTCTCGACCATGGATTTGTGTAGTGGGTATTGGCAAGTCGAGATGAAAGACTCTAGCAAAGAGTATACGGTCTTCAGCACGCCAGAGGGACATTATGAATGCAATAGAATGAGTTTTGGCTTAGAAAACGCGCCTTCAACTTTCATGAGATTGATGCCTAAAGTTTTAGACGGTTTATTGTATCACGGATGCATTTGTTATTTAGACGATATTCTGCGTTACGATTTATCGTACGAGGGACATATAGCTGGTTTGAGACAAATATTTGGCCGACTTAGTACCGCGAAACTCAGATGGAATCCGCGGAAATGTCATTTCTTCCTAAGACAAGTAAAATTCTTAGGGCATTTTGCCACGGCCGATGGGAAAAGCGAGTTGGAGCAAGGGAAATACAGCAAGGGGTTGATGCTACCGAGCCTCTCAGAAGGACAAATGGTTCTTTTACGGAACAATGTCGTCTCCCACGGGCAGGCCCGGAAGTTTGTTTCACGCTGGTTAGGGCCCTATAAGATTGTCAAAGTGAGGAGTCCCGTGACCGCCGACATAGAGAACTTGCAGAAAGGAAGGCGCATCCTCGCTCATTCACGCAACCTCATACCCCTACCCCCTGACACGCAAGTGGAGACCCTGCCTCCAGTGATGGACACCAATGGCCCCCCACCGGACACCGCCAGGCAGTCGGCGAGGGTCGACGAAAGCACTCCGAGTCCTTCTCCCCTCCCAACGAGCACTCACTCTCCTCTGGCCCCTGCCTTACCCTTGTCCCCTCCCCATCCTCCTCCACCATATAACTTACGGCCCTTGCCCAGGAGATTTTTTAACTCCTCCCGAAGAATCCCTTTTCCTTCATCTGAACACCAACCCGAAACCCAGTGACTCGCAGTCGATCATCCTCACTCCCTTTGACCCTGTGCCACCACGGTCTCAAGACACCCGTGGAGTTCATTGTTTCACCCCTCCAGCGATCTCCACTCCTTGAACGTCCCCAATATCCTGATCTCTTAATGGGGCGGCCGCCAGTAAAGAAGTCACCGAGGAGCTGCCTCCGACGCCCGGGAAGGGCCTGGACGTCTTATGGTGGTGCGCACCCGCCCCCACCTCTTCCACAGAACGGACAATCCAGCCGCCTCCGGGGAAATGCAGACGCCCTAAGCGTGTGGGGCATAACCGGAGGAGGAGAGCAATCCGTGCGGTCCGAGCGCGGGCCGGAGAAGTGATTTGTGATAATAAAACAGCGAAGTGAGTGAAAAATAAAAATAAAAATAATAACAGTGAAATGTCAGTGATATGTGCTTCATGATCAGAGACATGTGAAATGCGTGCACAGACTCTAGAGACAATGGACTAAGTTCTGAAAAGACAGATGTGCACGTATGGAAAATCGCGTGTAAATATGTTTAGAGGAAATTTAATAGGACTTGGTGTACTTTGTGTAATTAGTTTTTTGTAGGGATGAGTATTTTTTTAAATTATGTGAATTAATTTCAATAGAGTTGTGTATTTTTTATGTGCAAATTAGGTTTTCGTAGGGCTGTGTAATTTTTTCTTTTAATGTCGTGGTTTAATTTCAATAGAGTGATGTGTATTTTTTTATGTAGTAGGTTTTTGTAGGTGTTTATATTTTTTTAAATGTTGAGCATTAATTTCGATAGGGTAATGTGAATTTTTCGTTGTTGCTGAGTTATTTGCCATTTTCTTGTTTGTGTGCAGGGTAATACGGCTTAGACGGCGAATATATTTTTATTATTATTTTTTGGTCTTATTGACCATGTCCATACGGGCACCCTGGTTGGCTCGCGAAACCCCTAATTTCGGCCTCGGAAGAAACATAGCTTTCTTCTGAGCTGAATAGGTTGTTTGAAGGTTCGTCTTCAACCCAAGGCAAGGTGGCGGACGTGGGTGTATGCATCCATTCAAGGATAGCAATGGACGAGGGGTGAATGATTTCTCCCTCAATGCACTACCAAAGGAACATGAGTGTTGCCCTTAGCCACCGCACAAAAAGCCTGCCAGCGTAGATCTGTGGCAGGGAAGTCAATGAGTTCCGTGAAAGGGTAGTGCGCATTCGTCCCACCTGGTGAGAAAATACGCCGAAAGCACCTATTCAGAATGGACATCATAAGTAATTTTCCAACATTGGGGTGGGCTAGTTAATGAGGGTGCTCGGATGGCTGTAATGCATAAAGTTAGACGAGAGGACATTTTGTTCTACGGGAACCATCATAGGCGTCTCATTGGGTCACCGTTTTTACCATTGTTATAGTTGAAAAATACCCAGTTTTGCTCGGCGATCCCATTGAGACGGCTATTTTGGCAAAACAATTAAGTCGACTCCGCCGTATTACCCATGTTGTCAAAGGTTATTTTTGGAATTTCATTAGGATATGTTTGGTAATATCCATTATATGTGTGTCCCTCAAGGCAAAAGTTGAATTGGCTATTATATCTGTGAATGTGCTTTTAAGCAAACCATTTTATTTTTGGATGAAATTTATGTTTTGATAATGTATTTGCTGTAACAGTCCCATCCCTTGAGGGCATCTTAAGGATACCCCCCCGGGTTTTATTTGCCGCGGGGGTGATGTGGTGTGGGTGCACTTGCACTTGCTGCAGTCCCCCACCTATCTCTCTCCGAAGTCCAGAGGCGGCAAAGGAGTGGGGGTTCCGGCAAAATGACCGTTGGGTAAGGACCTTCTAGAGCCTTCTACGCCCCGGAAGCTGTGGGATGAGGATGCTTCTCGAAGCATCTTTTCCCCCCGGAAGGTTGGGAGGAGACTCTCTAGAATGTTCCTTTCCCCCGGAAACTTCCCCCACTCGGGCCCCTAGAAACAGTATATAAGGCGCGCGTTTCTGGACCAAATGGAGAGATGGAGGGAGCGACGGAGGTGGAGACGGAGGCGAACGAGATACTGACGATGACGAGGAATTCCCACCTACCTTTTGGACAGACGGGCCGTTAATCCGACCTGAATCCGAATCTTACCTATACCATGTAGCAGACTACCTCTTGGATAGCCGGGCCGTCAATCCGACCTGAAACCGAGATTCCCCTATCCCGCCAATTACCCCATACCCCCTCGCAAACTCTGACCTCAGTTAGGCTCCTCCTTCACTCTCCAAACGGCCTCTCCATGGGACTGGGACCACCATGCCATTGTGTGTAAGGAATTTAGCAATAAAACCACTCGGAAATGAAACCACTGAGCATTTAATTTAACGAATGCTCCCACCCAGTGATGTTGGCGTCAGGACGGCGCGACAATGGTTCCATTCTGCTTCCGGCAATCTCCATAGCGTAGATTTTTCTAAAAACAACAGTTTCACCGCACATCGAGGGGGCGTCTTCAGGTCGAAGGGTTCACCCCTGAATGTGGGGTGAAAGCTTTGTTTAAAAAAAAACTTACGCGATGGAGATTTCCGGGAGCAGAATGGAGCCATCAGCTAGACGCTAGGAAGCCTCAAGAAGAGCATCGTTTTTTTATATTCATAGCGGTAGATGAAGCCAAAGATCAGCGAATGTGATAGATGATTGCTGACGCCAAGTTCCGGATGATATCCGATCGTGAGCCGAAATCGTGGACGCGAACCCAATTCACATTTAAATTATCAAACTGACGCCAATAGTAAACTAAGCTTAATTGTGGCGATTGAAGGTAAAGGATACGTGGTAAGTTAAGAGTAGGTAGTTAAGATATCGCCGCGCCAGCCTCGGTACTGCTCTTGAAATACTCTCCCCATAGCACACAAGTAGGATTGAGAATTCCTGTGAAAAATGCCCACTATTGGTGGGAGCTGAACCCAAGCCCTAGGGGTGGTACCATTCCGATTCTATCGCCATGCCCTCAACCATTTCTTCCACTTTTGTCCGCTGATTGGCCTCTCATCCATTCTATCGTATCACCAAATCAACGAAGCATGTTCCTCTCGTTATTTTCCATCAATGTATCCAGTCCACGCTTTTTCATCGTCCATTCCTTCATTACACATCCCACACTTTTTCTGCAAATAATTCTCGGGTACGCCATAACCTCCGCATTGCGCGGTTATCCATGCATTTCTCGGCATTTCAAAGTTGCTCTTTCATGATCTTTGTCCCGTGGGGGAAGATTTACCAGGCTGGTGGAATAATACTGGATAATAATGGGGACTTTCCTCATGGGAAATTGAAGAGAGTGTGTCAAACATAGGTCCTCCATCATGGACTTCGGCGTCAAGTTTATTCCCCTTACATTTATCATGAAGTACGCGATAACTGCTTTGATGGCCAATGCTTTCTGTTTGATTAGTGAAAGACCACAGAGATCACTCCGAGCGGCTGTTTTGTGCGAATGTGTTAGTGTCGCTTATGCACTAGATGCCGTAAAAGGGCGCGTTCTTTAGGGTGATAATAAGTATTTTTGAGATACCTAACTCTTATGACTAGCGATTAAAAATAGAGCTTTGAAATAGGATGCAATCAGCGATGTCTAAACATCTGCACGCGACCTAAATAAGAGACTTTTTCGGTTATCAAACTTAGTTGTGGTGTTTTCATCTAATGACCGTTTCACAAGAGATCGGAGAGTCCAGGGGTTCAGGCCTCCAGTAGACGACCAACTGTACTAGCAACGCCACCTGAAGTAAACTTAAGGTGGCGTTCTATCCACCGTTTAATTCTTCAGCTCGGCATTCGTCCTGCCTTTCTTCATCCAGACCAAGAGCCTATTCTCTTTCTTCCCCTTCCCCACTTACCCAAAATTTTCCCCTTTATCAAATCCTTAACCCTTCACCACTCATTGCCCCTCTAAACACCTACCTTCTCTCTTCTTAATCTCATTCAGAAGTCTCCTTTCTTCTCACGCCATACCAAGCACTTCATCGTTTGTCTTCGTTTTCTTTTACCGCACCTTCTCCATTCTCCTTCACACCCACATCTCAAACGCCTGCATCCTATTCTCGTCCTCTTTTTCTTAGAGTCCATTTTTCTGCCGCATACAACGCTACACTCCTCATTAGACCCTTAGTCAGTCTTTTCTGCTCATTTTAAAGGTGATAAGTAAACGTTATGTTTCCATTTGACTAAATTAATTCCAAGCAATTATATCTACTGGCTAAGTTCATAATTTGTAGGCATCAGGCTTGCAAGATGAGAACTGAACTGAGCAATGAACGAGAGTTACGAGGGCGGTCATCGACTTCTGTTCCTACTCATCCACCCTTACTTCATCCTCTCTGACCTCTAGCCCTACAGTGCCGAGTGCCTTCACGCTCTGCGATACATATACTGTAATGCAGAAGTATATGTTTAGAAAAGGCTTTTTTGTGCGGAAAGCCGTATTTTTCAGGTGTCATCATTTATACCTCATGATGCTCCGGTTAACGTCCTCGCGCGTTGGCCATATTGACGCATATGCATTGTCTCCCCCAAACGAAGGTTTTCACTTATGGAAGCCATTAAAATTCCGAATCTCGAAAAATAGGACGCACCCAAATGAACACTTGTGGATCGGGCGCTTATCCGACCTACTGAACTCCACAACTGAAATGAAACTCCCACTTCGTCTCCGAAGTGAATTGAGTACCTAGTGCGCGCAACAGGTCGTTGCACGCGCCCGTGAGATACAGTAGATTCCGGTTAATCGGGACACCGGTTATTTGGGACAGCCGCTTATTCGGGACAAATCATCAAGAACAGAACCCAATTGAAGAAAGTCCCTAAGTTTTCTCCGGTTAATTGGGACAGGGAGCCGCTTAATCGGGACATGCATAGGCTGTATTTGCCTCCTACTCCCTTGAATAAATACAAATTTTTAAGCTCTTGTAAATCATTTGGTACATTTTCCCTATGCATTTGAACCAATCTCCAATGAGGGAATCTATTGCAACCTTTACTGTCTCATTTACCGTCACTAAACGAAGTCAGTCGTAAAAGCGCTTTCAATTAATGCTTCACTCTTCAATAAAAATGCGTGGATGATTGCAGGCCTCTTCAGTCATTAGTTAAGCAGTTGGGATAAGAAACTAGCGCGGAAATCGAGGAAAGTGATTCTTATTCTGAATAATTGTATGGCACACCCTTATTGCTCCAACGTCTTAAAAACATGGAATTTTTCTGTCTGAAATTTTTACCAGCCAACACAACATCACTTCTCCAACCAATAGACATGGGATCATCAAAAATTTGAAAACAATATACCACGCAAAATTCATTGATCAATCAATTCTAGCATCAATGGAAGATAATCTTCTGACATCGTCTTCAACTACCAAGGAAGTGAGCTCAAAGGTGAACGTCCTGTAAGCAGTAACGTTTTTGGCAGATAGCAGGCGAGAAGTCACCAGTAAAACGATTAGAAATTGTTTCATTCATTGAGGTTTTAAGCACTCAAGTGCAGAAATATCGGAAGAACTTGAATGTGAAAGTAAAAATGAATCTGCTTCCGAGCTGCGTCAAGTAAAGAACTTTAAGGAGTTTGGAAGGATCGACTCCAATGTGGACTGTTATGACAACAATGATAGCAGCAAAGATGATATAGTGGAAACTATACTAGCGAGACAACAAGGTTTGGTTGAAGACGAGGAGACTGATGGAGATGAAGACGTATCTCAGGGTAGCCGAGTGACTTCTGCAGATATCAGGAAATTTATTGATGGGTTGTGACGCTACTTCATGCAAGAGGGCAACGAAGGAAGTCCGATATCGTCCTCAGATGCCTGTGCGGACCTTGTATGCGCGACGAGAGTGAAGCGAATGAAGAAGAACACCCTGGACTAATTCCTTCAACTAGGAGCTACAAATTAAATAAATACTCCCTGGTTTCTATGCAAATGAAGCTTTAGATCATCAATTATTCTTTTCTAATATTCCATTGTTTATTCTATATCTAATCACAAATCCTTCTTTTGCAGGATTTCGTAAAGGGAATTTATCCGAAGTAGATCGATGCCAAGAGATTTTTTTTATGACATTAGGTTTCCAAAAATGTTTATAATGTATGTTTTCTTATTAATTTATTGTTTAAATACTATGCAATTAAACATTTTGCGTTTCAATTGTCATTTAGCTTTCTGACTTTCATGTCAACGCTTATTTAAACATATTTACGGGATACTTCGGATAAACGGGACAGCCGCTTAATTGGGACAAAGTACACCGGTCCCGATGTGTCCCAATTAACCGGAATCTACTGTATTTCGATTTTATGTTATTCCTCCGCGCTTGGTCTAGGGCTGGGTGATTTTCATATTTCAGTATCGCTTAGCGGTATAAATTTTGCATCACAAAGGACGCGACGTATCGCATTACATTGTATGTATCGCAGTTCATCGCATAATGCCGTATTGCACCACACATATCGCATTGGATCGATTTAGGTCAATTGTAACGCGGCATATCGAATATCGCGGACGATAAATATCGCAATGCAATATCTATGGTATGTTGAAAATCGCAGTTGAAACATCGCACAGTCGCAGCTTAGCCCGTTGTAACATAAGGTGAGCGTACGTTGGTGCGTTTTATGACGCGGATCAATATAACAGATATAATCTGGTACCAGAGGAATACGCTATTAAATAAGCTCTGGCTTGGGTAAGGAGGAAGTTGGTGGTGGTAAATTATGGAAGGGTAGATATACCAACCCAGAAAATACTCAAAACATTAGCTAAAGCATTCATTCTAAGAGTGCATTATTTACTCTCCTCTCAATTTAAGAGAAATGTTGATGATGACTGTCATGTATGGACAACCTCTCTAACCAGTTCGTGGATTTGAATCCCGATTCTGGCACCGATGAGGCTCATGATTAAGGTCATATGTTAGACGGTGTAATACAGCTTGGCAGTTGAAGAAACTGAAACATAAGTCTACTCCTTCCAGATTTGTAGAAACTGTAAGGGACCACAGAAGATTGATGCTGTACCTACTCAAATTTTCTTGAGACCACAAATGTCATTTTTTCAGAAATGTACTTTGTCAGAGAACGGCGGACTTTCCATGAGGATGTACGACTAGTCGAATGTTAGGGTGTTTGGTCGATGAACGGAGGAAACATACCATTGCTTCACGACTTTCGCGAAGACCGCCGATGCGTGTTTTGAATAGTAAATTGAATGCAAAAAGTTCGTACCTGCATACCACGAGCACCAACCCAGCGCTCATATTTGTGAGTGAGGAGAGAACCGTAATGCGCGTAAAAAAACAATGAATCCATCGTGCCAGTCCTTTTTGTATCATAAGAGGGCACATACATACGATAGCTCAATCATGACCCATCATTGATCTTCACTCATTCATATTCATTTAAACACTTTTTGCTTCAAAGCGGATCCATGTAGAAATAGATTTTCTTCTACCGTTGATTATTCTGCTCTTCGAATTACGTATGTATAGGGTGACCAGACGTATGGATTTCGCCGGACATGTCCTGCTTTTTTTATTAATATGTGAGCGTCCGGCCGGCTTTTTCATGTACTTTTTCATTAACGATTCATGTGTACCCTGGATTCTAATGCTCCGCAGCCTTCTTTTACTTAGGTTCATTTAATCACTCACTAACTTTAATTTTTAGGAGGACATCTGAATGCTGAGTTGAATGTCACGGTTTGGGGGTGCGCGGGATATATTTGGGTAGCTATGATTTTGGGAAACGGAGAAAGGTTTGATTTCAACCCATTGAGGACACTGCCTCATTCCGTCGATATATTATGTCAAAGGGGACCACAGTGTAACGTTCTCTCCGACAGACGGTCTCACTCACTTGGAGTTCGGGTTGGTGTGGTGGCTAGAGTATCGGCCTCACATTCCGAGCGACGCGGAGCCGAATCTTGGTAGAAGTAGAGAGGTTTTTTTCAACGAAAACCCGATCCCAACATTAATGCTTACTAGTAGTGGAGAGCATTTCAAGTGCTTCACTCCTGATGGGACGTTAATAACTAGAATCTTTTGAGCCTTTCGTTTAGAACACGGGTTCTCAACCAGTGGCGAAATACCCCCTTGTGGGGAATGCAGAAGGGAATTGGAACCACTATTCTGCAAAATGTGATACTTTGTAAAGTGTGTAAAATCTGCAAAATTCTAGTCTGTTAATTCATTCTGTGGCGTTTCATCTACATCTACATACTGACCCGCAAGCCGCCTCAATAGGCGTATGGTGTGGGGTGTTAGGACACCAGCCGTTTACATATAAAAAGGAAACGCTCTAGTGAAATTACGCCGAGCATTTATTAAAGTCCCTTATTGTTCGGGGGAAAAACGCTTCCCCCGTTTAATTCAGTTTATTGCTACAGGTTGAAATTGATACTTAAACATGCGCAATATTGTCATTTGCGGAATCAAATTATTATATATAAATCATTCTTGTCATTATTTAAATAAATTATGCATTTAAATGATATTTTAATTCAACCATGGTGTTTATAATTAAAAAAAATATATTTGGTAGTTTAAGGACAAATTTATTTCAATTTTATATTAATACAATATTTCGTACAAATTTTAATGTGTTTTTAAAAACTTTTTTCCACTGATGACCTCAATGTTGGTGCTCGATAGAGAGATGTTTCAGGGCCTATGGGAGATAGGATTTGTTCCATATCACGCTTAAACTTATCAAAACTAATTTTCGTTGGAAAATAAATTGTAGCCCGCGCTGTTATTGTACTTCTGTGTTATTTACTGTTAAAAAAGTAGTAGCATTTTTCATGGCGAAGAAGTTGTAATGAATGTAATATGCAGTACCAAAAGTGGTATTTAAAAAAAATTATCTGTGACGTATTGTGGAAAGAAAATGTAGCTATTCAATTTATTGAAATACTTTTCGTAACATATGTAATTTATTCAAATACTTTTGTCTTAAAATTATTTATTGATTATTTTAATTCATATTCTTTGCAAGGATTTATTTGTTATTTAAATAACAAAAAGTATTTAGTGACTAGGGTACTAATAATATTGAGTAAGGGGAATTATATTTTGAACTGTGGTGAAAAGGGGAAATTGGGCAAAAATGGTAGTAAACCACTAGCTTAGAGTGAGGCAATGCATAAGCCGGGTTTCTTTCCTCCCTTCCTTCTCCACCAGTAATCATATTACCAGCCTATCGCAAATCTACTCCTACATAATATCCTCCGAGCCGCCACCGAGGCGTGTGGCAGGGGGAGTTAAAGACACCAGCCATGGAATGGTGGAGGGGAGAATAGGGCTAATAGGGGGGGGGGGGGAGTGGTGAATGGCGTGTAAACGATGTGTCTTTAGATAGTACCACACTCTTTTTGTTATAATAACTAATGATTCGAGGAAAGAAAGAACTTTTGTGCCTGTTAGTTCGGCCGGGTATTTTTCTTCTTAGTGTTAAGGGGCCATTCAAGTATTGCGTAAGACGTTTCGGGGAGGGAGTGGGGTTGGGCTTTCCTTACGTTGTCTTACGTAAGGGGGTGAGGGGGTCTGTTACAGTCTTCCGTAAGATATTAGCCACTTCTGAATACGTATTTTCATCACTTTTTAAAATTATTTTCGTAGTAAAAATCTTACTTTATAGGATCAGCGCCGCGGCGGTGCGCCTGTATGTTAGCTAAACGATAGAAAAACGTACAACCAATTCGTTGCGTTTATTAGTTTGGAGATGTCGCATTTTCAGATATGACATGTTTTGCGAGTTGTGCGTACAGCGAATCGCGAAATATCAAAAAACCGTTATCGATATCCGTGATGAGGTCAGTTTTTGCGCATTTTGACAAAGCATCCTCCATAGTTTACAATCTATGTCCATGGTTTCAAAAATGCCTGATAACTTACTTAAGATTGGGTGGTGAGGGTTCATGAAATCTTATGTTGTCTTACATGGGGGGGGGGGGGGGAGGGAGGATTAAAAAGTGGTAAAAATCGCCATACGTAATACTTGAGTAGCCCCTAGGCAATAGCATGAATAAAGTTGGTACTCTACTGTTACTAATAGAAGGCGTTGACTTGAAGATACGCGGATTCTCACGGTGCAAATTTCCTGAGTTGTCGGTGTCTGTCCAAATGACCAAGAATACCTCGTCTTATCTACGACACCCGACTAAAGATGGAATGTCTCTTTAAAAGTTGCCACTCGTAGATTCGAGACCAGGCAGCGGCGTGGGAAGTACAACTATGGATAATTATATGGGACTTGGTCGATGACCTTCAAGTGTGAGGAGAAAATGTGGGAGAGAGGAAGAAAGTTTGAAGGGAATGCATATGTCATCCAGACACAAGCGAGCGATTTGGAGTATTTTTCTCATCCATATAAGCGTAACCCCCTCTATTTTCTGAAATTGTTTAGTCTCCTCTGCGCTGTGGGCACTGGAGTTTTGGCCTCTTTATTACGAGCGGAGAATAAACTCGCCGTCAATTCGTCACTATCCCCCAATTTATTAGTTTAATACATTTGTGTGGTTATTCAATTGTCACGCGTTCATAATACCATAGAGTAAGTATACTATGCTTAATACCATAGAGTATAATATGCTTTCTCTATGATAATACGCGCATCTTCAACAGTGGCGTAGCCAGGCTTTGGGTCTAGGGGGGGGGAGGGGGGCGGAAAAGTTTAGGAGGTGCCGACTCATAAATTAACCAGTTTACTAAACTTTACAAATTTTGGTGATGCAATAGATGGATGGGTTTGTACAAAATATGACAATTGACAACGCATTCTACAAATTTATTTATACGTATTTGGAACTTACTGTAAGAGTGGAAGCATTCACACACTTAGAGGCACCAGAACACGGGACGGGGGGGAGGTGGGGGGGGGGGGGTGTTCGCCCCCTCTGCCCCCCCCCCCCACCCCGAAACTTTATTCAGCATTGCTTAACAGTAGTGCTTTCCTTCAAACCAACTTCTAATTATTTCTTTATGCCATCATTCTTGTCTGCCTTCGTTTTCTCGTGCTCAATCCTCAGCAATAATCCGTGAATACTTCGTAATTCGAATGATTTGTTAGCAGAGATTACTTCTCTCCCCACACCGTGTGACTACCGGTGACGAAAATCCAGTAAATCGGGGAATATATTTCGCCATCTCGGGAATTACAAAAATATTTCTACGCATGGAAAATAATGGGAGGCAGAGAATGGACGAACCAGGGTAGAAATTACGGAATTATTCGGTCGGTATGAATGGAGTGATATGGTGTCCTGGCTCGAATACTGACAGTGACGGAGATTTCTCAGTGGAATCCTGATCCCTACTTGGGTGCTCAGTTCAAGGCACTTGAAGTGCTGTACTCTGTTCATTAGATAGAACATTACACTGTGGACCCCTCGGCAAGAGTAGGCTTAAGCCATAATTATGTCAAAGCTTGATTTTTTTCCACGCTTCCTCCATCCCCCAACATATCCATTCCCTATAACCAACCTATCCTTAATGGCGCATATGTCATCAGTGGTCAGTCGCCTCCCCTAGGAACCAACCAACCCATGAGCTGACCAGGGTAACTATGCTGTTTCTCTGTATGAAAAACTTTGGGGCTAAATGCAGGGGGCAGGCTGGGTACCCAAGGGCTCCGGCAGCGACGTGGTCAAAGGGCCCCAACAGAAAAACAACCCCCCCTAACCCCCCAAAAAAATAATGAGAGAACACATTTAGGTTAGTATGTTTATTTATTTAAACAAAACAGTTCAATTTACAATTTACAATGGAAGGGGCCCAGAGCTACCCGAGGTCGTCTGGGGCCCCAGCAGGGATTTTCTCCCACCCTGGTCAGTCTGCCCCTGGCTAAATGGTCACAAGAATGAATTTAGCATTAGCGTTATGCCAGGTTTGACTAAGGAAGTATTAACATTTGAAAGACTAATTCAAGCAATAAAGAATTTATCTAGAAGTATTAAAAATTATTTTCTTCCTGTCTCACCATTTTGTGAAACATTGGTAGGAATTTGGAGGTAATCAGTCTGTAGGTAGTGAACACGAAGTTTTCATGCTTATAGTGTACCTAATCAATTAGTTATAACTGGAGTTTTTTCAATCTCAGAAGTTTTAAATCCACAGGAAATAAATAAAGCCTTTTGGATTTAAGTTGTAATACACACCCTGTTTCTCCCTCAGGCTGGGAAGAATCTTTTCCTGTTTGTCACTGTTACTGATGGAAGACTCACTACAAAGGCTGAGGTGTATGTGAATATTGTGAACGCAACTGCTGATGGTGGAGGAAACAGCAGGCCAAAGCCTCCCCATCCTCCACCAGTGAATCCGTTCTATGTGAGCCAGCTTTTACCTGGAGGCAGGCCTTCAAAACTTCGACCAACTTTCGGTAAACCCTCCACTCAATCAGGTGACACTTCCCATGTACCTCCAGATCCTGGAAATGGAGCTGGTAATCAGGAAAGAAAGGACGTCCTTGCACATTCCAGTACAACTCCTCCACCTGGCAACAATGGAAGACCTCCAGAAGGTGAGTATCCATCTAGACAACTGAAATTGATTTTGTAGATGATGCCCTGTAGACTTTTTGCCCTTAGTTAAAAAAATGACAATACTTGGGGTTAGTTACAAAGTTAATGATTGCACATTCTTTCCTAAATTTATCACATGTCAAAATTTCTCTCCTAAATTTATGTTTAATGATTAGAAAACTGTAATTAACTACCATGGGGAATTCCATCCCACCTTAATCCTAAAGCTGAAATAGTAATTTATTCCCATCTACCATGAGTTTCAGAAATATCTTCCTGTTATAAAAAATTAAATATCCATCCAGCCAATGAAATTATATCCACTCATATAATGAAATGTTTACTCAATGCTACACTGCATTACTACACATGCCGTAAAGCAAAGGAAATTGGTGGAGATATGAACAAAGCCAATAAAACCATGAATATAAAACATGAGATATTTTTCATACACATTGTAATCAAGGCAACCAATACTTTTCATTTCCATTGAAAAAGTTAATCTCAAATGCTGGAAAAACTGCAAATATCATGTGAAATAATTTCATTTTTTTCTTCTGTCATGAGCATTGTTATTTCTTGAGCCTAATACTTGCTCTTATTTACTGATGATTTTCTATTTTCAACAGGAAAGAACCAAACAGAAGATGAAGGAGGAGGTGGGAAAAATGTCACTACTGACAGTGGGATGTCTAGTCTTGGTGTGACTGTGGTCCCCGTGGTAGTTGGATGTGCATTGCTTCTTCTGTTAGTTGGAGGATCTGCTGTGTTCTTCCACCGAAAAATGCGATGCAGGGACCCAGCTCAAAAAGACAAGGACATGGTATGTTTGTTTATGAAAGAACCATTCTTTACTTTTGCTTCACTAATTTCTATACTGTTACAAAATTTGAAGGAAGGGAGAGTTGTTCTCATACAATTCAGTTTTAAATACCAATGTTCTGATTCTCCAAAGTCAGTCTTTAACCAGAGTATAGAGTACATTTTAAAACAATTCTTGTTCCCTTTGAGTACGTGGCTTTTTGTAGTGCCATATTGAGGTAATTTTAGTAAAGCAGCTGTATTTTGTTGTGATTCCATTATTTTTTGTGTTATAATTTTACTTTGTTGGAGAGCATTTCTGGCACTGAAAATGCTCGCATAGCTCTATGAAAAAATTTTTCCTCTTCAGTTCTAACCATGATGTTCTCAGCCATTAGTTTATTTTTATGAGAGCAGTTAATTTTTTTATTTAAATAGTTTTTAAGTTGTTCCATCTTTCAAATCTTAGGTCTTAGCAGGATTTAGCTTAGCTTAGCTTGGATTTATAAATTGCTAAAAAATGCTATCTCAAAAAAGGTAGTACGTAATCTCTCTGTACGTAGTACGTACAGGGTACGTAGAGATTACGTACTACGTACGTAGTACGTAATCTCTGGAATTATTAAGTTCAATGTTATGGATGTTCATACATAACCTCTCTAGAGAGTAAAACTAATCGTTGACAGGCTAACTTGGTGTAACTTTTCCATGTTTGGAAAGAAATAAACTTTGTAGTTTTCCACACCTTTCTCTAGAGAGTAATTAAAAACGAATTGTCTACTATATTTTTTGCTGTTCTATTTGTAACCATCTCTACCCTGTTAATTATCAATGTAGTATCATACTCATTGTCATGATGTTATCTTAATTGGATGGAAATTTAAAGTATTCTCAATTTTATATTAGCCCAATTGCAGTTGTGACATTCCTATTTACGATGTTGTGACCCATCTAAATAGTTTGCCTCGTCGCAGAAATATATATAATGCTTGTCAATGATTGTAAATTTAATGGTAATTTTCTCACTCATTTTGAGTCTTATTGGTTATTTAATAACCAGCTAAATTTCCTCAAAGTAATCATAAATGTATTGTTATTAATTGTTTTGTTCAATTTTGTGTAGAGGAAAGAGCCAGGCTTGTCTGGAGCACTGTCCGTTGGCTTTCGAAGCAGTGCTTCATCATCAGCCACCACTTCTGTTCCCTTGTCCAGCACTGATTCCAGCAATGGTCCCTCATTGCAGAATTGGCGTGCTGCCAGAGCCCTCAGCAACAGATATGAAAGCTGGGATGCAGAGGTGTGTGCATGGCGTTTCTCCCTAAAGAATTCTTTCTCGTGAAGCTTGATGATACCTTTGATTCATTCTATCCAGTATATATATCTTCATATATCATCATCTTCATCACCTTCATCATATCTTCATCTAGCATTCTATCCAGAATATAGGTTATAACTTTTTGGGGGGGGGGGGCCAAGACCGGCTAGCTAGCGGTGACCAGCTGTAGTTAAGGCATCTGCACATGCACCAAGTACCTCTCGCTGAGGCCATGCAGCCTTATTTCAGGTGGTAAGAGGTATATATTCGCCACTGATTCTATCATTTAGTGTGTCAAACTGTTTAGGTAGGTTTGGGATGGGCATTCATAGTTGAACCAAATGTCATGAAATTACAATGGGAATATAAGTACCCCTTTAGAGACACTCCATTTTCAAGTCACTGACTCAATCATCTTGAAAATAAGAAAGATAACAGAGAATAACATTTGGTGTTGTCAAATTACATACTTTGAAATAAATTTATAATCAATGCTGAAAAGTAATTATGTAATGTTAAAATTTACAGTTAACAAAAGGCACTTGTTCAATTACATAAAAATGTTTATTACTGAAAAGAAACACAGGATAATAGAGACTGGTATCAGAAAAACGATTGTACACAGTTTTAGTAAATAAATATGTAAAATTGTTATGCGTGAAGAATCATTATTTTTACTTGAAGTATGTATATTTAACTTCATTCCTAAGGAACAAATTATTTTTTGTCTGAGGTATGAATAAATCTGTCTAAAAATTCCTTTTTTAAGGCTAAAGTATGGGTATATTATAATATGGTTGATGATACTTCACTGGCATTCATCTCTTCCCTCAACTATTGCTCTCTCCAGTCTCAGTCTAGCAATATGCCTCATGTTATCCCATCTAAAATTGCTGTCATTTTCCTCCATCTTACCTACTTGCCCAACCTCTCTAAAAACATTCAGCCTCCCCTCTACCACAACATTCAGCATCCCCATGCCTCTAATATCCTTCTACATCTATCGATTCTACCTCTTTCTGATTATCTCCTAGAAACCTCCTATCCTCCTCCTTTAGTTCATTGAAGGGATCTTAATTATTGTACTTCATTCTAAGGCACTGGTGATGCTTCCAATATCTCATTCATGTACGCATTTTCATTAACAGAATGGGCCAATGGCTGGCATTGCAAATGGAAGACCTGGTATTAATGGTGGGGATGCTCAGGGAAATGAGAATGGGCAGCCTACAAGGGACCCATGGGAATTCCCACGGCATCGCTTGCGTGTGTTCAATATCTTAGGTGAAGGCTGCTTTGGGCAGGTGTGGCGTTGTGAAGCTCAAGACATACATGGTAAGTTATTCTTCAAAGTTTGATCAAGATTCTGATATTACATACCTACCATGTTATTCCTGTATTCATTCTGTTGACCTTGTTATTCATTTTACTTATCTCTTTCTTAATTGGTTTTCTTTATTTCATGTTCTTACCATTGTTAGATTCAGCAAGGTAGTGGAATAAAAAGGGTGAGAAATCATACGAAAAACTCTTGTATTTGAGGCTTCACATACGCCATACAGAACACGACATCAAACTACGACGCACGCATATTTTGGGTGGGAGTGAGTAACAAAAATACATTTAAAAAATGAATTCACAGCACCGCCAAAATACAAAAGAAAAACAATTGCCAAAACAACTTACATATGTTAACAACCATTAATTTTAGGAATTTTAGTGTAAATATATCGACTACAGAATAATTTAATGTGTCCCAATTCATTATGATCTCTTCCTGAATGAACTTTTATGTATTATTGGAGAGGTAATAAAAATGAGGTCATTCGACCTATTTTGGATAGGTATTTAGATTTAAATAGGAGGGACTGTTGGGAATGGAATGAGAGTGAAGAAAACTCAGCATCATATGGAGTGTGGCATTGTATGGGCAGAGACATGGACTATGAGAAAAGAAGACAAGAATAAGCTACAGACATTCGAGATGTGGGTGTGGAGGAGGATGGAGAAGGTGTGGTGGATGGAAAGGATAACAGATGAGGATGTGCTTGGTAGGGTGGGTGTGGGAAGGAAACTTCTCAGGGAGATTACAAGGAGGCAAATTAGGTGGTTGGAAGAGTTCAGCCTTCAACGATGAGCATCGTAGTCACTACGTTGGGCATGAACTTCACATGCCATCGAGAGACATAGTGACTACGTCGTGACGATTCCATTTAAATCTGTGGAAAGCCAGCGATTCCATTTAAATCTCCTCCAACCTATGAGATGGGATTTATATAAATCTCCTCCAGGCTTGAAGACTTAAAGAGGGGTGAAGGGTTGCTGGAGGCCAAGATAGAGGGGAGGATGTTGGGTAAGTGAGGAAGGAGAAGAAAGATAATGTTTTATTGGCAGGCTGAAGAGAGGTAGGATGTAACCTGAGAAGAATAAAGACATATCAAGGTAGATAGGGCCATATTCATGTAGAAACATAGAGGATTTTCATTCACTTCCATTAGCCTACATCAGTGGCTTCACTATCGGGTGGTGTGCGAGGGTTGTAGACCACACCAGGTAACACCATCACATGGGGTGACACCAACATGCAAAATATTACTGTCTTTGATTCTAAGTCACTCTGAAATTATTGTTACTGCACTGGGTGACACTAACCCTAATCATGCCACTGGCCTATATTAACAGGTAAAGTGCCCTAATGATGAATAAAAAGGCACTATGGGGTCCAAAGTTTTAGATTCCATCCAACAAATGAACTCTGCATGTCATATTTTAAACTCAGGCTCTCATATTATCCAGGTGATCAGTGCTTCTGCTTTTTCCAAGGGAGACTCTTTACAGACTATGGATGGGAGAAAAGGTTCGCTTGGGAGATTCACAAGTTCTCCCAATTTCAAAATAAAAGGGAATTACAGACTGGCGACCATGGGAATAGGAAGCTAATACTCCAGCTGCCACAAAAACCTGATCCATCCTATGCCCATAGTTGTTTACAGCAGCTGATGGAATGTGTTAAATGTAAATGAGGGAATTGCCAACAAAGGTGGAGAATGCATTCAAGAGCTGCATTCTGTGGCCCTACTAGATGGTATTTCAATTTTTTTTTTATATTTTATAACTTGAAAAGCTGCATTGCATCAGCAGATATGGTATGTCTTGAATTTTCATTCAATCTTTTCCAGTCCTCCTGCTATCCTCATAACTTATCAGTAATATTAAACAAATTATAGGATGAATATTTTCAAGGAAAGTTGGAGAGTAATAGGAAAGTTTTGATATAATATCATGATTGATTTTAAGGTTGATGTTCTGTTTCTTTCCATCATTAATGGTGCTCATGTACACACATATTTACCTCACCTGCTGAGGGGAATGAGGTTTATGAAGAATGAATTAATAATTTTTAATAGTCTACTATTGTGGATGATTTAGTTTTATATTTGACTGTTCAGAATGTATGAGAACCTTAATATAGGTATTCATACCAGTTTTTCCAAAGGGTCATCTCCATCATGGGTTTAGATTGGCATGGAATGATCTATGACTTACATCCCTGTCAGAAATTATAATTAAGAGCTGTCTCACCTTAAGCTTATCCCATTCATCTGTACCATCTTCCCGATTTTTCCAAAAGAAGTAGACTTGGGCAGTAAGTGCACCAAAAGGGCTATATTGCTCTATCAGGTCAAGCATCCATGAGGTAGGATGTGAAACCATGACCTTGAGACTGTTAGCCCTGTGCATTGCCAACTTGCCTACCTCAGATGTCTTATATTTTTCTGGTGTTTCTTAAATTCTATCCATCTGTTGGTAAGTAACTCAGTGGCTGAGTCAATGACATAGCCAGGGGCTAAGGGTCCAAGGGTAATGGATCCCCCTCCTCCTGAAATTTTGACTTTATTGAAATATAGGGTACTAAAGGAAAAGCTGTGTTTGTTTTATTTGAACAAAGAATGCTGATTTCATTTATTACTTATTCTGAACAACTTTTTCAATTTATGTGTACCTATGTTTTACTCAAATATAAAAAACAGTGGGTGTTTTCTTTCATAAATTTACAGAGCAAAAATCTTTTGAAACCAGCCGTTACACTGTGGCCACAATTGTACTATTAATTGCATTTGCATACATTTTTATCCTATTTTTCTAACTTCCCCTCTCCCTCAGTACTTATACTCCACATCGTATATAATATTTGCTCCACATGCTCCAAAATGAAGTCCTGGCTGTGTCACTGGTTGCGTACATTTTATAAATTTTGCTTTACTCTTTCAATGCTATTCACATCTCTGTGTCTCATTTCAGGTGTGGAAGGCCCAACAATTGTGGCAGTCAAGACTCTGAAAGAGAATTCAAGTGAAAAGGAGAGGCAGGATCTACTGCAGGAACTCCATGTGATGAAAATGTTGGATCCTCACCCAAATGTGGTCCGTCTTTTTGGGTGCTGTACAGAAAAAGGTACTTTCTTATTCTAAATAGTTCTGATATTTAATACTAATCAGATCCATTCTGTAACTTTGAGCATGAGCTTCAACCCATTGATTGGCACAAACATATGTTCTTGCAGACTATATCAGTTTCATGTCATTGAGTAATTATGATTGGTCCACTTTGCTGATTTATTGGCAGTTCTCAGTCATCTTCCATATTGTTTCCCTGTTCAGAAATTATTTTGTTGGCACTTAATTGTGCCTAAAACTTTCTCAAGTGTGCCTTCTTGTCTTATGGCCGAGTCAAATGCCACTTCTTACTTGGGAAATTTTAAAAGAAATACTGTATTCATGGAAACCAATAAAAATATACTTGGTCAATTCCACACAATTTTAATTTACGGTATATGCACGAATGTAAAATGATGTTTTATAATTTTATACCTTCTGGACTTTCAAAGAAAAGTGGGTTCATCTTTCAGAAGGAAGCAAAATTCTTGACTATAGATATTTACGTTCACTCGTGTAGGTAGTACATATGCACCACTTAACATGTTTGCATTTACTATTTTTGCTGTTTTTCTACACATGCACAAGTGTTGGTGAACTGAATCATTAAGTATTTTATTATTTATTACTCTATTATTCAAAATTAAATTTTTTCCCCTGTGGAGTTCCCAAAAAAGGGATCTAAGAATCGGGTTCATCTTAGATTCTTGCAAATACAGTGTGAATTAAGAACATAATACTATAATGGCATATTTTGTTTTCAGATCCTATATTTGTAATCATGGAGTACATGTCAGGTGGAAAATTACAGAGCTACCTCAGGAGTACAAGAGCTGACAGGTCCTATGGAAATTTGCATGGAAAGAGTGAGAATCTCAGTTCAAGAGATCTCACATCTTTTGTGTACCAAGTAGCCAGAGGAATGCAGTATCTCTCATCAAGAGGAGTAAGTAGTTTATCGTAACTCTGAAAATTGAAATATATTTCTGTGAAGATACATTTTATTTGCTAATTTATGAGGAAAATATTCTGATACAATCTTATTAACCTTGGGGAATTTTATGTTTCTAAAATCCAGGTTTATCTCACAATTTAGAATTCATTGGATTTGTGATTGGGAGAGTATGAATAGACCATAATCTTGTAAGAATTTGGAAATGCCTTGCATCACATACAAATATTTTCATGGTAGTACTATTGGGAAGGGTTACCGTACGTCCTCTTTTTCCCGGACATGTCTTCTATTTCTGTTAAAAAAATGCCCGGGTGAATTTTATGAAAAATTACTCCTAAATGGGAGGATCAAGCACTCTTAAATGGGAGGATGTTGAAAACTGCATCACTTATCTTACTGAAAAAACATATCTAAGACTAAACGACACAAAGTATTTTGATCAATTTTGTAGTTTCACAAAATTTTTTACAGAACTATGAAAGAAAACAAAACCAACCAGCAGGTAAAGTGTGGTGTGCATATTTCAATCAGTCATCTTATCACCTATGGGAGTACCATTTTGAACTGCTAAAAATGCTGAGTTCATTTTTTCTATACCTAGTCATAATGCTAATACAGAACACGTTTTCTCTCTAGTAATCGTACAGTAGACCATAGACAGGAACAGATTAAAAATAGAAAACATGAAAGGTGTAATGTATGTGTAGTAAAATTTTAAGCACTTTGGCTGCTTAAGCTTTTATGAATACAAGCTGGGAAACCGAAAACTGCACTAACAGAGATTTCTTCATCCTCCAAATATTCATGTCATAAAAGTGAAAAAGACAGTGATGAGATGCGTGAATGTAATGATTATGATAAAAATGGTGGGGAAAAATAACAAAATAAGAAGTGTCCTCTTTTTTTATAGGAAGTGCCCTCCTTTTTATGATGGACCTATGGTAATCCTACTACATATTGGGTAATATTTAGTTGGCAAATGAACCTATAGAAGTAACTATCAATTCCCTAAGGATGAAAACAACTTTTTAGTGTCCACCATTGAAAGATTTGAGTTCAATTCTCAACATAGACCAGTGGTTCTCAACCATTTTTTTTGTTAAATTCCCCCTCTCACCATAGTTCAGAATATCATTCTCCCTTCCCAAAATAGGTAATTTAACTCAAAAGATGCTATTAAAAATTTTTTAAAGAATGATTTTCATAAGTTCATTCATTCATTCATTACAGTATTCTACCACTTAGAGGTAGGTTATGATGAAAGTCAGAGAATATCCAACGAACTCTTACACGTGCCGTGCCCTTTCTACCTCTAGTATTTCTTTCTTCATCTCAGCATAAGTCCTACCTTTCTTCATCCCATCCATAAAACCGATTCTCCTCCTTCCCCTTCCCCGCTTACCCAACATCCTGCCCTCTATCACGGCCTTCAGCAAACCATCGCCCCTCATTACTGCTTCCAGCCACCTACCCTGCCTTCCCCTGATCTCATCTATAAGTTTCCTCTCCTCGCCCAGCATGTCAAGCACTTCCTCATTTGTCTTCCTTTCCGTCCAATGCACCTTCTCCATCCTCCTCCACACCTACATCTCAAAAGCCTTCAGCCTATTTTCATCTTCCTTTCTCAAGGTCCAAGTTTTTGCCCCATACAACACCACACTCCATATAAAGCTCTTCACCAGCCTCTTTTTTACATCCTTACTTAATCATCAACTCCCTTCCCATCCCCGTCATCAGCTCCCTTCTATTATTGAATGCTTCCTTCGCTAGCGCTATTCTCCTCCTAATGTCTTCGCTACTATGTCCTGTTTCTTCTAGCGTACTACCCAAGTAATTAAATTGTCTCTTCACCAGCCTCTTCTTTACATCCTTACTTAATCATCAGCTCCCTTCCCGTCCCCATCATCAGCTCCCTTCTATCATTGAACGCTTCCTTCGCTAGCGCTATTCTCCTCCTAATGTCTTCGCTACTATGTCCTGTTTCTTCTAGCGTACTACTCAAGTAATTAAATTGTTCTACTTGCTCCAGTTTGTGACTTCCTACTCTTATCACCAGCTTCGCTTTCTTTGTCCTAGAGAATCTCATTACTTTTGTTTTCCTATTATTTATCTTCATTCCGTATTTCTCACACTGCTTTTCCAGTGCATCTACTAAAATTTGCAATCCTTTTGATGACCGACTGACCAACGCCTGGTCGTCTGAGAATCTAACCAACTTTATCCACTGGCCTCCTACTTTCATTCCCACATCTAGCTCATCCCATGCCTCTCTTACCATTTCCTCAGCATAGATGTTAAAAAGTAAAGGCGAAAACGGACACCCTTGCCACACCACACGACCTATAACTGCCCACCCTGATTCACCGTCAGCCTCCCTTACCTGAGCCCTCTGCCCCATATATAAGTTTCGGATGAGTCTCCTATCACGCCAATCTATTCCTATTTTCCCCAATATCTGCATTAGTTTCCCCCAGTTTACTCTGTCAAACGCTTTTTCAAAATCTACAAATAAAGCAAAAACATCCTGATTATGTTCTATGTTTCTATCTATAAGTTTCCTCATTACCACAATCGCGTCTCTGGTTGCCCTCCCCTTCCTGAATCCAAATTGGTCATAGCCTAAATAGCAGTTTGCTCTGCTCTCCAACCTTCTATTTAGAATTCTAAGCAAGACTTTAGTTCTGTGCGAAATTAAACTGATTGTTCTATACTCCTCGCATTCTGACGCTTTCTTCTTCTTCGGGATAGGTATTAATACTGTTTTCACGAAATCCTCTGGCCATACTCCTTCCTCGTATATCCTACGAATAAGTTCGAAAAACGATTTTCTCCCCTTACTACCTAGATTCTTCAGTAGCTCTGAAGGTAGGTTATCGGCTCCCACGGCTTTTCTACCCTTCATCTCTCTTCATTGGCGTCGTCAGCATCAACACTTTGGGGGGGACAAATGGGGGTCCGGGAGCACCCCCCCGGGACAGGACGGGGGGTCCGGGGACATTTTAGAAAAATTGTGACCTTGAAATGACGTTTGAACACTAATTTAAACCCAAAATCTTACATTTGTACAAGCAGGTTTTTCATTGAAACAATTTGTATTTAACCTGAAAACATGTCTATAGTTCGTTTTTTGAACCATTGGACTTGACAACAATGGAACGCCCTATACCACACGCTTGATTCCAAGTCCAATCGTTCAAAAAACAAACTATAAACATACAATTGAAAACTCATTCTAAAATGTATATAGTATATAGGTATCAAATAAAAACTCATTATCAGGTCAGGTTTAATATGCTTTATTTTACACACACTACTGTTATTACATACGGTCTATCACATTACAACGTAAACATTAACTTTAAAATCTTAGCCTTGTTTCTCTTTACAGTACATTATAAAAATTCCAATTGACCTCTTGCTAAACGGATGTATACTGGAACTGAAACAACTCCAAAGTGGTTTATTTATTATCCTTTACGTAACCAAAATCACCTCTCCTAGTTTCACATTTTGAAATAAACAGTTTTGCAACATTTTTTGCTTCTACATTGTCCAATATTTCTTTGTGAACGTAACAAACAGCAACATGATTCAACCTTTTTTGAGTCATGGTTGATCTTAGGTAGGTCTTCAGTTTACGCAGAGCACTAAAACTTCGCTCTGATTCACAACTTGAAGCTGGACATACAAGCATTAGTCTCACCAGGACTTCAACATTGGAGAACAGCTCCCTGACCTCTTTCATCATAGAGGTCAACACGTCCTTGGCGTCTTTTAAATTCTTTATCTTGTATCTTTGGTGGAAAAGCTCAAATTCTGACTTCAACATTTGACCGTTGATTTCCGGATATGGCGCTAGCACATTGACATCATAACCTTCTCTTTTTAGCAGGACTTTCTCGAGCTGTATTTGTTTTTTCATACCAGCCTGTTCAAGTATACGAGTTTTGAGACCATGCATAGCCGTGTCAATGACTTCAAAATACTCCCGTCTAAAGTGTTCTTCTGTTGAAGTAAACTCGTAGCCATCAGCATTTCCCTCAGATATCTTTTTAGGCACTTTTTTTGTCTTGGGAGTCTTAGCTCTTCTAGGCCCAACTCAGCTATGTACTTGTTACACTCTTCGAACACAGAAGAAAACTGCTGGTTGGTTCTGAGATTTTGTAGGCCATCAACAATGTGTTTAACAGATTTACATAACCCAGCCACTGTTTTCTTCTCGCCTTTAAAACTTTTGTTCAGTAGTTCCAAAAGTTCAACAACTTTCCTACCCATAATCAGGCCTAAGTATGTGGTCCCATCTTCAAACACACTCAAGAAACCACTGGCTCCTTCGTACTTGCGTTCTGTGAGTTCATTCAAAGTTTTAAAAATCAATGGATACTTGTGCAAAATTTCATTGATTTGTCCTTTCCGGTATATCCATCTTGTGGGACAAAGAGGTTTTATTTTTGCAATGTTACAGACTGGACCTTCAACTATATGTTTGTATTCATCTTTAGCTTTTGTGTTCGAAAACAATACTCCTAGCTGATGAGCCCAATCCATGGCGTTTTTGACAGTTCTTGAAGTCTCACAGCTTGCTTTCATTACTAGATTGACACAGTGAGCACCAGAATGAATGTAGTCAGCGTGTGGTTGTTTGTCTATTACTACTGACTGCAGGGGCGGATCCAGGATTTTTCTTTGGGGGGGGCACAAGGGTCTGATGGGCAAACGGTCTTCTCATATTTGGGATTAAAAAACAACATACAACAATTAATGTACGAAATATATTTTTTATTTTAATATAGAGATAACTAATATGAAAATATTAATTAGTTACATATATAATAACGGCAGTTTTCTAATATGTTTCCTGCTGAAAAGTTCCAGTCCTGTCCATTATTTAAGCGTCTGGGGGGGGCACGTGCCCCCGTGCCCCCCCCTAAATCCGCTTATGACTGACTGAGTTCCCTTATGGATACCACTCATGTTACCAGCTCCAACGTAAGTTTGCCCACGAAGATTGGACAAAGGGAGCTGCAATCTAAGCAACACGTCAAAAATAAGAGCTGATATATCTGTTCCACAAGTATTTGCCGATTCATAAAAGCCCAAAAAACTTTCGTAAGGCTGGAGATCAGCATCAACCCACCTGACACAAACACTGACCTGTTCATTGCCAGCAATATCTTGCGTCCCATCACAAATGACAGAGTACATTAAAGGGTTGCTTAACTTAATGCTCTGAACTATACTGGACACAATTTCGTTTCCCAATATCTGTATGATTTCGTTTTGTATGGTAGGGTGAATATAGGTAACATCTTTTTCTAGCCACCGTTTCAAAGACGGCTTGTCCTCACACCGAACTTTCAATAGTTCCATTAAGTTACCTTCATCATTTTTGTGACCTCTTACTGCCTGACCTTGTCTAACGAGATACTTTACACTACTTATTTTAGTCATAAGAGATTCTAAAGCAAGTTCTTGTTGTTCGAGTTTAACATGTGACAGTTGTGACTCAATAAGTGCTTGTAACTGAGAGTAGCTTAAAACAGCTTGGGAATGCGCATCACTCGTTTGGTGGTTTCCAAACTTTTCAATAGCTTTTTTCCAGTTGTTGAACCCTTTTTCACTAAAAGCCTTATCTGCTTTAGTAGCTAGCGTTTTGCCTGGGCACAATTGAGCATATCTTGCACAGTAAAAACAGCTTACCCCTTCAGCTCCAGCCACATGTAGCCAAGGAAATCTCTCGTACCAACTGGTCTGGAATTTCAGCACTCTGCCTGGAAGTTTTTGCAGCGGAAAATCCCCTGGTAGAATCTGAGGTTGATGAGGAGAAGTGTGACGAACAGAGCAGTCCTCTGATGCCACTACGTCTTGGTTGTTTCTTCCATCTTGCTGTGCTTCAGTTGAAGGAGAGCAAACCGATGATGATACAGCTTCAGAACTCGGGATTATTAAATAAGCCGCGCATTATAAATCTGGCTCTGGTCTAAGAGCTGGGATTGAAGGCGAGAGGGGAAGCGGGGATTGAAAAAATGCTCATCCGAAAACATTTAGCCTATATTATAACTCAAATTAAATGTAGCTGTTTGGTAATAAGATAACATGAGTCGCGAGTTTATAGATTGTCTTAGCATAGTATGCAAATCGGTTAATAGCTGCAAGGTCAGAGTTGGATTTATAATGTGCGACTTATACATACCAACGCGTTCAATTGTTTAATAATTGTTAGAATAACAAATAACAACACCAAGATCTCTTTTTAAATAAACTTTAAGACACTATGGCCATTTCAGGTCAGTAAACCCATAATCATCGAGGGGACAATTTGTTTCTTTTACTCCCCCCACATGAAATCAATTACTATCTACAAATTCGCTTTTTCTCTCACAAAAATATATAAGCTTTACTTACCATTGTCCTTTTTTTGTTTTTTAAAAAATGACAACACATTTCGTTGTCCCTCTGCTCGCTTCATTTTGTCCAGAAACACTTCAACGTACTTCCAAAAAGTATCAACTAAAACAACTATAACCGTTGGATACAACACATAATGAAAAACAGTTTAACATACATCTAAATAGTATGGACCATTGTCGACTAAACACACACAAGAAGACCGAGCCACGTGGCCGCTGGAACTGCAGGTGCAGTGACCGATGACTCGTGTCTCTGAGACAAAAATAACCAACGCATGAGCAGTAGGGGCGGTAGGGTGGCGGTGAGATGGGAGGTAGGGGTAGTGTGGAGCGGCGAGGAGAAAGGCCAGCACCGTGCTTGCTGACAGCGGCCGATCGGGCGGGGTTGCGCGCATACTGTGTTATGTATGCAATTAAACAAAAATATTACGATTTAGATTAAATATTTTTATACAATTTAGGGGGAACAAAACTGACTTTTCAAATATTGGGGGGGACGCGTCCCCCATGTCCCCTATGGCGGCGACGCCAGTATCTCTCTTAATGCCCTCTCTATTTCACTCTCAAGTAACTCTGATCCTAGGTTATCCTTATCTATTGTTCCTTCATCCTCTAGATCTAGGCTAAAGGGTCTATTCTCGCTGTCATATAGCTCCTCTACGTATTCTCTCCATATTTCTTGGATATCTTGCTGTTCTATTAATATCTTCCCTGTTTTGTCCTTAACATTTGGTATCGTTTGACCTCTTTTACAACCCGATAAAATTTTCACCTTGGCGTACATAGCGCCCGCTTCCCCCTCCTCCTGCATCTTTTCCATTTCCTCACATTGTCCCTTACACCAGTTTTCTTTTGCCCGTTTGGTTACTCGCCTGAGTTTATTATTCAATTCCTTGTACTTTCTCTTGCCTATGTCGGTGTTCACATTTTTCCATATCCTTCTCTCCTCCATTTTCTTTATCATTTCTTCTGTAACCCACTGCTTCTTAACCCTCTTCTTTTCCACCGTTCATATTTTTTTCTCTGCCGCCCCTGCGATGCCTGTTTTTATAACCTCCCATCTTCTCTCTATTGTTTCCATCCGCTTTGCTTCACCTATGTTCTTTTCTACCAGCTCTTGGTATTTCCTCTCCTTTTCAACCTTTTCAATGCTTCAAGGTTCCACCTCTTTATCTTCCTACCTTTACAAAGCATTTTGAATCTAACTTCACACTTCTACATCACCAAGTTATGATCTGAGTCCACATCCGCCCCTGGATAGCCACGCAAGTTTTTTACACTGTTCCTAAATCTCTGCCTTACCATTATATAATCAATTTGGTATCTCCCAGTATCACCCGGCATTTGCCATGTGTACCTACGCCTGGGGTGATGTTTAAACCAAGTGTTTGTCACTACTAATTTATTTCTTCTACAAAATTCAACTGCATTTTCACCGTGATCATTTCTTCTTCCTAGCCCAAACCCTCCCACTTCTAATCCGTCCCTCCCTTCCCCCACCATTGCATTCCAGTCACCCATCACTATCAGGTTTTTCTTTCCTGGCACTTCTCTAATTATTTCTTCTACTTGCTTGTACACCTCTTCCACCTCTTCTTCCCTATGGTTGCTCATAGGTATGTATACCTGGACCAATACGAAGTTTGTCAGGCGTGCTTTTATTTCTACCACTAGTATCCTGTCGCTCACCTGTTCAACGTTTACCACCCTCAGTCCCAATTTTGTACCATGCCTACCCCACGTTGACTCTCATCTCCCCCACTATAGATTACTCTGTAGCTATCACTCCAATAGTCCCCGTTATTCTTCCATTTCACCTCGCACAATCCCAAAGCATCTATTTTTCCTTTTTCCATTTCCTGCTTAATATTTTCAAGCTTCCTGGCCCTCATCATGGTCCTTACATTCCAAGTTCCTATTTTTACCACTGTTTTCCTCCTCTTCCTCTTTTTCTTCTTCTTTTCCCTCTTATCCCTTGTATCTGCCGATGATGATGCTGTGCAAGGATTTCGTGTGATGACGACCGCAGAGGCCTTGCCGCCCCCACTGCCGGGCACGACATCCGCCCTAGTGGGCGGCGTCCCGTAGTTGCCAGGAATCAATTCTCTGTGAATGACTTTCATATTCTGGGAAGTGATAGTTGAGAGGTATTCCCGTGCCACTCAATGGTATTTTTAACGTGACACCATCACGGAACTACCTTTCGTCTGGCTCCTAACCTTCGACCTATCTGGCTTGGGTGACCCTACCAGGAGCAATGTACTTGCTCCTGCCAGTCCAGCTCTAGGGGTAATTGGAACGCACAAGCACTTCCACCACGTCAAGGTCGTAGTTCAAGGAAGGGCATTCAATAAATGTTACTGAATGGTTAAGAACTCTTGACAAATGATTTTTTTCCCAGCAAAATTCTTTCACTTGAAATGTTTGAAACAAAAATTTGATTGAAGGTACCGAGATTAAAACATTTTAATATACCTACCTCAGGTCTGCACTATTAAAATCTGTGCATGAACAGGTTTTCCCAAACATCAATTGATGGGTCTCATTCGCTTTTAATAATTAGCTTAAGCTAGTTATTAAAATCGAACGAGACTCAAGGTACATGAATTTCAGTTGTTAAACTTAAAAGATATAAGGGGATGTCCATTAATGATGTCAAAAATATTTTGGAAATTTTTACCCCCCTCCCCTTGTCAATAATTGTCAAACTTTCAGTGACCCCCCGAATAAAATTATGTCAAACTATTTCTAACCTCCCCTCCCATCTCCCCAAAGACTAATAATATTTTATAGGGCTGACTTTTATGTTTAAAATAGAAAATAGAGATTAAAAGTAACATTGATGACGTCAATTTATCTTGAACTCCCCCATGTCAAACTTCTTCAAATTCCCTCCCTCTACTTCACGTATAGAGGTAAATTTCATCATTCTGAGACCGTTTAATTTTTCATTTCGAGAGCAGAAAACATCATCTGAATGGACGGTGTGCCATTTGTGAATGAGCGCCATGTTTGAATGCGCATAACGATTCGAAGACTAATCTATCAAGTTCGAATATTTTGAATCATTCGGTTTCAAAGCATCCCGATTCGCAGGTGAAACGAATCTAATTAAGCCTGATTCAAAATGAATCGGTTTCAAAGGATTCGCACAGCTCTACAAGATATCATAATGAACACGTCTAACTTCCAATTTACACCAGTTTATAGCTTCATGTACTTCACTGAAAGAAATGTCCCAGTGAATCATTTTAACTAGCCGTACTCGTACCTAGGCAGGATTAACATACTTGGGGGCCTGTAGGCAGTACAAACAATGGGGCCCACGTTAACAAACAAGTTGCAAGAGAAAAATGGAAAAATATTCTTGAAGCCCCTCCGGAACCCCCAAAGCCTCGGGGCCCATATGCAACTGCCTACTTTGCCTTATTGGTTATCCGGCACTGCATATAGGTGTTGAAATCAATAGGCCTGAGCAAGATAAATTATGAATGATTTCGAAAAGAAACAAAATATCATAACGAACACCTCTAACTTCCAATTTACACCATATTTCATAGCTTCATATACCTCATTGAAAGACATTACTGAAATATCAACACCATATTTCCTAGGATGCATTCTTGCAAATAATTTAAGACACTTTCTGACATTCATAGTATGAACTCCAAGCAGGAGAACAAGGCTCCAATATTAGCATGACCAAACTAAAAAACAAGGACCCTTAGAAACATAACATTTTATATGTATATCTGTAAATATATTTATAAAGCTCAGCATTTTAATCGATTTATTACCAATCATATCTATATGTTCATCAAAATTAAAATTGCAGGTAAAAATAGCACCAAGGTCTTTCATTGAAGTTGTCCTCTTAAGAGGCACTTCTTAAAGTTCATAATTGAATAAAATTGGGTCTTCACTACAAGAAAAAGTTATGCGTTGATATTTATTAATATTTATAAACATAGCATTACTATCATATCATAAATAAAATAAATCCAAACTATTTTAAATTGTGACAAAATCTGATTTTGATGTACCTCATTTTAAAATAAAATTTTACATCATCTTCATGTATAGTATGTATAATAGAAATTTTATAGGTCTAAAAATATGTATCAGCAAAATCTTTTATGAACAGATTAAAAAGAAATGGCCCAAATTGAGATCCTTGTCGGATACCTGAAGTTAGGGTGACCAGACATCCGGATTTCACCAGACATGTCCTGCTTTTTTGTTAAATGTGAGCGTCCGGCCTGCTTTTTTCGATAAAGCCAAATTGTCCGGCTTTCTGCCTTTCAAAATAGTTATGCACCAAATGCTGAAATACAGCATATAAGCTAATATCTGAGGGTAACAGTACTATTTTGTTTCTGTCTTTATATGAAAAATATGCATTTTAAAGGGAATTTTGCTGTTTGTAAAAAGACGAGTTTCAGTCCTCCTTCCGGTTAATAGCCACAACACTCGCAACAGAGTCTGGCTGGTATGGCATTAGCAGCGTCGTAGCTAGGGTCATGAGCACCCCTGGCAAGATTTGAATTTTGCACCCCCCAATTTTCTAGGAAGAGGAACAACACAATAACATTGAAAGTGTAATTTAAGTTATGTATACATTTAAGCATAAAATTAGTTCTTACTTACTAAAATATACAAAGGGAAAAAATACAATGCGAGTTCATTCATTTAGGCATTTTAAAATCTCTTAAAAGTTTACTTTTCTGGCTTTTTCTGAGGCCAATTTGTCAATAATATGGTTTACATTAATACTTTTTGCAATGTTGTACTCAGTCGATAGTATAGTGAGATAACTCAAATGTTATTGACCAATCTGCAATCATAAATAATTGTTTATTAATTTTAATTTGTTGAAAGATCTTTCACAGCTGGCAGAAGTCACAGGTATCGTCAATGCTAGGTGAAGTGCAATCCCTATATTGGGATAACTGGTCACTAAGCCACATACTTCATGGCAATTATAAAAAGTACAATGTAATCTGCATTTTTTAAATCAGGAAAAATTGGTTTTACTTGGTGCTTGTAGCTTTCAATCTCTGAACACAACTCGTTGGCATTTAAATCATCTTTGTATTTTAATGTGAGATCAGCTATGGATTTCTTTAGTTCTTCAGTGGAGGTTTCGTGTAACGAAAGTCCTGTTAGGAAACCAAAATCCCCTTTGGCCCGCAGGCTGTGGGTCTGCAAAGTGTGCCCCCCTGAGGGTTTCGCCCCTGACAGCCACCCGCCTGTCCAGCCCCTAGCTACGACACTGTGCATTAGGTCAATTTCCACTTCCTTCTCTAGTTTACGTATCATTGTTTTAACCTGCGATAGCATGTGCTTTTTTGTTACGCGAGAATGCGTGGGGTGGGGAAAAGAGGACTGCAATTAGACAGGCATTAATAATCATAGGCCTAAATAATCAAAGGATCATTATAAGACACTTTTGGCTGAAAAAAATGTTTGACTTACAAAATATTTTGAACTTGAAGTAACCAAGTTGCAAAATGCTTCATGGAGGACATAAAAAATACAACATTTTCTGATTTTCAGTGTGATGCACATTTGTTTATTCATCATCTCTATTGACATTTTGGCCACATGATACACAAGTGAAAAGCGAATGAAAATTAATTTAATTGTGTTGTAAGGATTTTTTTTTAATGTCCTGCTTTTTTCCCTCAATATCCTGCTTTTGAAAATTTTTATCTGTTCATCCTACCTGAAGTAACATCAAAATCAAACGATAAATATGTTTTAATCCTCACATTCTATTTACTTACTTCCACACAAATAGCTTGACAACCAAGATAAAAATTTACCAGTTATTCCGAATGCTTGCCCAGCTTTGCCACTAAATGATTAATGCTCACAGAATCATAGGACGTTTTAAAATCAGTATAAACTGCATCAACCTCATGACTCTCATCAAAAGAGGCAAGATTATCAGTTTGCAAGGGAATTAAATAGTTAAGGATGATCGTTCAGGATGAAAACCATTCTGTTTGTCAATAATTCAAGTTTTAAACAAAGGTCTTATTCTGTTAAGAGAACTATACTTTCAAACACCTTAGCAATATATGATTGAATAGATATAGTAGGACTATTAGTCTGAACATCAGATTTATCACCAGATTTATATAGGTACATAAAATAAATATAGGTCTTAAAATAAATAGATAAAAATTAATTTCCATGCACTTTATTTCCAAATAATGTTTGTATTTTTAAATAATATGATGAGGAAATAGAAGGAAAAATGGTGTAAACTATCTGCTTTTACCTACATGAAATTCTGAATAAAATGTGACATACTTCACTCATCCAGTATAATCGATGACTGAAAGTACTAGCATGTATACCATGCCCGTTTCACCTTCAAACTTGTGGTGAACAAAATCTTCTGCGACAGAACAGAATACATATTACCTATGGGGTTATTTCTATTATACTTTTTGTTTGGTGACTTAATATTTTTTTGAGAAGCTTTTAGATGATGTAAAATTACAGATATTACTTGTTACAGGTGCAAATTCAATTGAATTTCACTTCGTACATATGCACTAGCAACTTAAATATTTCACTTCCTCATGATAAGGTTGCCTGTTGTTCCAATATTACTCACTAAATTAATGAAAAGGATTGCACTTCTTTATCAAGCATTTCATGGCTTTCACAGATGGAAAAGTGCCATGGTTGATATCTTATGCAAGAGGACATACCTATTCCCAGCCAATGACATTTCAATATCTTTAATTTTATTTTCAGATCATACACAGAGATCTTGCTGCTCGCAATGTCCTCGTCTCTGCTAACAGGATCTGCAAAGTGGCAGACTTTGGCTTTGCTCGTGATATTGCAGCAAACCATGTGTATGAACGTAAATCAGAAGGTCGTCTACCCATTCGTTGGATGGCCCCCGAATCTCTCTATGACAATATTTTCACCACAAAATCTGATGTGTGGAGTTTTGGTGTCTTTGCGTGGGAAGTTGTCACCCTTGGCTCAACGCCATACCCTGGACTTGCCGCTTCAGATGTGATGAGAAAGGTTAGGGACGGACTGAGACTTGAGAAACCCGAGCATTGTCGCAGGGAGTTGTTCAATGTAATGTACTATTGCTGGGACAAGGACCCTAAAGAGAGGCCCACGTTTGGGGAGCTGGTCACCCTGTTGGAAGGGCTTCTCTTGACAGAGACAGATTATATTGAGCTGGAGAGGTTCCCAGACCACTGTTACTACAATGTGGTCAGCCTCAGTGGGGAAAAAGTATGACGGTGCGAGGGGGAGGGGAAACAGCAGCAGACAAAGAGAAGGGCTGGTCCTGGGGGCAGGAGGAGGGCTTACTCCGAGAGCCGTGCTGCCCACAAGGAGGCAGCAATAGAAAGGCGGAAAGATGTGAGGAGACGCAGGTCAGAGGGGACCTCAGAAGACGATCCGGCTCCTCGGCATCCCCGCAGGCATGCATCTCACCCCAAGACAAAGTCATAAGAACATTCACTTCACCTTGAGGACAGGACTTATTGTGCCATGGGTAGAGTCATTCGGCAAGGACTCATTGCCACCGCTCAAATAAATGATTTCACCCCATGGGTGTTTATTTCCTTACCATCTCAGAATGACAAGCCATTCTTGGCTTTGTCAAAATTATTTGTTCTGTTCTTGTCAAGTTTTAAAAAATGCATTCAGGCATTGGTAGTTTTTCAATTTGGCCTTTATATATGAAACATGTGATAGCATGGCGATATATGTGAATATAAATATGTATGTACATTTAATTGAATTGCGAGTGGAAATTACAAAAATGAATTCCCATTATTGGGACTGAGAATAACTTTTGGCATGTTTTGATGAATTTATTAAGTTTCTTTAAGCCTAGGCATAACATATTTGAAGGCACATCTATTCTTGCATATACTTATGCTATTACATGCCTCATACAAGGTTTCAAGTAAAAGATTTGTAAATTTTGACTGAGAATCTCTTTGTTTTGTCCTGGATAATTTCACTGATCCTGACAAAAGTTTTTGACCACAGTATGCACCTTGATCTGATTCAGTTGCATTCAGTCACTAATAAATCTTCCCAATAGAAAACTTTTTCTCTCTCCCTTGGGTCCCTTAGTTGAATGTTGAACTTTGCTTCTATTGTTGTCTTGGATTGTTGCTCATCTCTTTTGTTCCCTTCTCCCATATATATAAATAAATATTAAACTTTCTCCTCTTCATTAATCTTCGGTTCAATGCTCAGGAGGAGTATGTTTTGTACATTATATTTGTACAGCCTGCCACTAAGTGGCTTATATGTATGTAATGTTGTTGAAAGTGTGAATTCTATAGTGATGGAGTGTGTGCATGTTAACGCAGCAGCTGCACATCTCACTTGTAAATATGTTACCATGTTTGTTGTGATGTGAATTTCTGTTTTTCTCGAAACCTTACTTGTTCGAAGTAAGAGCAGCTCCAAAGGTTGTGTAACCCTTGAGGTACCTTTCCTATGTTTTTATGTGAAGTCAATTGAAATTAAATTAATTGATTATTTGTTGTCTTATTATTTGCTTTTCATTCATCGGCCTGCATTTGGTTACATTTGAAACCTATTGGCATACCATTTACTGCAATTTACTCAAAACAAAGCAATTTTGAGATGCAATAGAAAGTTATTGGCTGGATTGACAAGGCATTATTATGTACTTTAACAACTGTTGTTTCTCATGGATGTTTCCTTCTAATTCCTTTCTAGTTTATACCCTCATTTTGCTATGCTAAGATATTTTTTTTAAATATTAGTCACACCCCTGGGTCATGCCTCCAATATCTTGGCTATTTATGTCAATCAACACATGCCTAGATAATTATTGAGTTCATGAAGTATTTTATGAGCAATTGTCAAAAACCGAAAAGACTTTAGGCCTTAAATGCCTACCCTCAAACATTGTATTCCAAGAATTAATAATGTTTCTTAGGAAATGTGGTTTATTAGACCACAACCCACCCACTCACTTTTGAATGTACCCACCCAGGTAAAAATATCTAGTCTGTAACTAGTCTGTAACTGATCTGAAAGGGCAATTTCTGGATTGTAAGTGGTCTGTAACTGGACTGGTCTGGAATTTGAATGGGTGAAACAAACTGGTCTGGAATTTAATGGGTGAAACAAACTGATCTGGAAACTGCTCTGTATTACTCGATGGTCTATGCTTACTGGGTGAAGAAGACAATGGAGGAGGGGAAATCATTACTGTGAGCTCTGTTCCAAAGTACACATATGTACTCATTTGTAGTATTTCAATTGCCGTCACTATGGTCGCCACCTTGGCGAGTTAAATTGCATCCTGTGGGAAGATCTTGTGATGGTATTGTTACAAAATTAGTGGTATTAGATGCATTAGTGTATTGAGAATTCACAACCAAAAGAATACAACTTGCTCTTGACATCTTGATTGCAAGTAGGAGGCAAAATGCTGTCCACACATTTTTCACTTGCTCGTCGCTTGGTGAAAAAAGAGCTACAAAGAAAGAGGATATTTGTGGTTTACCCAATGGATAATGGGTCTTCCGGTTCCCCCCAGTGCACTTCACTGCCTCGACTACAGCCATTACCCCCGCCCTCCGCGCCACAAACCGTCACCACAACTTCCGCATGATTGTAGAGGTCCTCGAGGTACCTCGAGGCATTGGGGGTCATCTAGGAGCCAAACTATTAATTTTTCCTCATCAGCAAAGACTATTAATACTCTCCGGGATGTGCTGAAAACATTTCTAGTACGGAGCAAAAATCATAGCACCAAACGGCGTAATAGATCCCCAGCCCTGGTATTGAGTGTCTCTTCGTTTTGTAGCAGTTGGATGCTGAGACCTGCAAGGTGAGTCAAACAACCTCTCTAACAACTCTGGTATATAATTCAGGAAATTTCCGCCAGTGCTAATATGCTCGTCAACTGCTTCGTTGCAGTGTAGCTCATTGAAAATGGATGCCGATAGTAGAACGCTTGTTTGCAGTATCTGACAACGCAATTGAGTAGATTCTACTTGCTGATAACAGCAATGATGAAGGTAATCTTCCACTTGACAATCTTCCACCACCACCATAAAGTGGATGGACAACAGACATGTTGATGTTATCTAATTTTTTGAATTCCATCAAGTCTCTCACAGTGCCCAGGAGCCAAAAAAAAGTTGCAGAAAAGATCGAAATACCTTGCCCGGAGATAATTATAGCCTACAAAAAGTTTATGGGCAGCGTTGATCTCATGAATCAGAATAGGAATACATATGAAGTTGACAGAAAGGCATTGATCAAGTACTACTTGCGGATTTTTTCGATTTGATGGATGTAGCTGTGAACAACGCTCACTGTATTTTTACTCAGCTGAATTACAATGTGAATCTCGGGTATAAGGCCATAATGCCTCTTCAGTATAGGCAACTCATAGCAAGGTACCTCATTGGAAATTATACAAATAGGAAGAGAGGTCTTCCAGCAGCACCTGTCCGAAGCAGCAAGAGCACCAAACCAGTCCCTCAGCTTGAGCACAAGTTGATAAAAATGGCAAAACGAAAGAGGTGTGCTGAATATGCTAAGGATAAAATTGAAAATTGCACTTATAATATGTGTGAAGTATGTCAAGTTCACTTGTGCTATTCAACGGCATGCAATTGTTTTGAGAAATATACTTAGGGGAGACTAAGGCCAAACAAAGATAAATGTTGTCCTCATTGGTGTTTTGAATTTTTGATATTGTGCTGTAGTCACTTTCTTCACTTTTTACCAGTGTTTGGAAGATATATTTATAATAACCATCAATTATGCACGTGGATGTTTACGAGAAGTTTGTTTTCATCTGGTTTGCTATTTTCCAAACATGATATTTACTAAGCAAGCCATGAATTTTTATGGCTTCAGAGAAGAATCTTGCATAAATTCATTTAGAGATTATTGGCCATTTTTTTGAAAATAAAAGTTATATCAATTTCAAAATATGTAAACTTCTGATATTTAAGATAGCCCTATACTTGCAAGCCACCTCACCCACCATGTGCTGCGAACCCACTATAGTGCAATAAGCAAGAAGAGTGGTGAGGTCTAGGGTTAGGAGTGGAGGTAGATCGGCTAAAGGTCGTATCTGTGACATACTTGCTCGACAATCTGCCTCGGATGATGTGCACAAAGAAAAATGCTGGCTTGAATATTTTACCTAGTTGTAGTCTTGATACAAAAGCAACATAAATACTTGTTTGTTTGTATACGTATATGAGGAATAAGGCTTTGCTGTAAAATTTTAAATCCTCGTCCTGGATTTTCGTCCTAGGAAAGTCCCCTGGAAAATTACCAAAAACTGGGAATTTTCGATTTTCGCTATTAAATATTTATAAAAAATTAAACAAAAAAAATAAAAGTACTCAATTCATATAGATAATTGAACAATCCACGACCAATGAAAGTTGAAAGAAAATAAATTCCCCAAGGTCATACTCTTTATTGGGCGAAAAAAAAGGGGGAGGAGGGGGGGGAGGGGGGAGGGAAAGGGATGGATAGGGTGTTGGAAGGTGAGTAAGGACGTCAACGGGGTAAAAAAGTTATGTAAACTACAAACACAAGAACACACAAAAACGTACTAGCTCACTCACCCAACAGACTCGTCAAGGGGTCAACCTTCTGCGTGGGTCCCAATTACGCACACACTCAAGCCCGTCAAGTCCTCACTGGCGCCAGTGACCTACTCACACTAGCAGGCTTGTCAGGGGGACAAGTGTTCCTCCCGCGCAGGTCACAATCATGCACACACTCAGGTTTGGGAGGCCATCACCCACGCCGGTGGCTCATTCACACCAGCACTACGAAGTCCCCACACATGCCAGTGACCCACTATGCACTCGCACACGCACGCTACTACAAAATTCTGCGTGGGGTTCAGTCACGCGCACAAACAGTTTACAAAGTTTTCACCACTCACAGCCAGTGACCGTTAAGCACACGGGGAAGAGGGAGGAAATGGGAGGGTTGTAAGTGCCCAAGGATGTTCTCCGACAACCGGTGTTTCTCCTGCCAAGCAGGCCTCCTCAAAGGATAATGTTTAAAATTCTGAGTCGGGTAGAGTCCGTTTATGGGTTATGGTGACAGGGATGAGTCAATTGGACGAAATTCTAGGACCGGGGGGGAGGGGAGGGGGTTCAGAGCCAATGGTGGGGAAGGGGGGGTTAGGAGAGGGGTGGAGTGGGCAGAGGCAGACGTTGGGAAGTGTAGGTGTGGGGGGGGGGGTTTGGAGCCAATGGTGGGGAAGGGGGGGTTAGGAGAGGGGTGGAGTGGGCAGAGGCAGACGTTGGGAAGTGTAGGTGTGGGGGGGGGGGGGTGTTTGGAGCCAATGGTGGGGAAGGGGGGGTTAGGAGAGGGGTGGAGTGGGCAGAGGCAGACGTTGGGAAGTATAGGTTTGGGGGGGGGAGGGGGGGGGAGAGGAGTTATGGAGAGGGTGGGAGAGCCGTTACTAAAAGTGGTATTTGTTGATTTTTTGTTTGAAAGCAAGGAAAACAAACATGATGACTCAATTCATAGTCACAAATGATTCTTTGTAAAGAGAGAAAAAAATACCGCAAGTCTTCAGCTATTATGCTACGGGGAAAAAGTCTTACGTTTGAAACAAGGATTTTCGCCCAGGAATAGAACCCCTATAACATATGCTTCCGTTACCGGCCATTAATATGTCCCAACTGTTGCTGAAGATGTTGATGTAAAATTCAAAGCATTTATGACCACCTTCATGGTATGTTTTGAAGCATGTTTTCCCCTTAAAAGGATTAAGGTTAGAAATTTCCATGAAAATTTTAAACTTGATTCCCCAAAACTGCACTCCATGTCTGAGAATCTTCGTCATCTTCACTACTTAAGCAAATTCACAGATACATCCCTCCGCAGTCACTATTCTAAAGCACTCAAGGATTTTAAGAACTATGTGGCCTTAGAAAAAAAGACAGCAATCGATAAATACCTTGGGAATTCTAACAACATTATCAGAGATACATGGCAGGTAATTCATCAGTTAACAAAATCCTCTGTTAGTACTCCTAATTCTAGCATTAATTTCAATGGTAACCCTGTGGATGACCCTCAAAAAATTGCTGATCACTTCAACTCACAGTTTTGTTATATCCCACCCCCGACCAGTAAGTCCTCTTTTCATGCTCAATACAGGGCATCTCCCAATTCGTTCTTTTTATCACCCACAGTTCCTTCCGAAGTTGTGAGCATTATTAAATCCCTTCGCAATTCCTCCTCAAAAGGGCCAGATGGCATTCCCTTATCTGTTGTCAAGGCCTCCTCACAAGTGATAGCATTACCGCTTGCTGACATCATTAATCTATCTTTCTCTTCTGGTGTTTTTCCCTCTGCACTAAAGCAAGCCAGAGTAATACCTATTCCAAAAAAGGGCTCTACTACAGAATCATGTAATTATAGACCCATTGCTGTTTTGTCAGTCTTTTCCAAAATTCTTGAGAAGTTATTCCATCAACGATTAAGTATGTACCTACACTCATTTAACCTGATTACAGACTCCCAACATGGCTTCCGCGTTGGTAGGTCAACCAATACTGCAATGTTTCAGTATCTGACTAGGTTACTTCATGGCCTAAACCTGAAACAGAATGTCATAGGAGTCTCTTATGATCTCAAAAATGCATTTAATAGTGTTGATCATAAAATCCTTAAGTGCAAGCTTGAAAGCTTGGGGATTACTGGTAATTCTCTAAACTGGATTATCTCCTTTCTTGATAGTAGATCCCAAGTAGTGTGTTACTCGCATCACTCTACTGCTGGGATGGTACAAAGCATATCAAGTCCTTTAAAAGTTGAAGCCGGTGTTCCACAAGGGTCAATACTTGGTCCACTATTGTTTCTCCTTTTCATTAACGATCTCCCCCATCAGTTCACCATGAGTCACACCATTATGTACGCAGATGACACAACTAATCTGTTAACTGCCAGCAATACCTCCAATTTAATTGAAGGTGCTAAGAAAACAACTCAAGAGATGTTGCAATGGTGTCATTTGAATAATATTGCCTTAAATGAAGCCAAAACCTCTTACATTCGTTTTCACATTAAAAGTCCCCAACAAGCCCCAGGATTACCCCCTGATCCATTGCTCAACTTTTCTTCATCAATGAAATGTCTTGGTATTCACATTTCAGATACTCTTGACTGGTCTTCTCATGTTTTAGCACTGAACAAGAAGCTTTCTGTTGGTCTTTTCATGATCAGAAAGCTTGCCCCTATTGTGTCTACCAACACACTCACAACGCTTTACTATGCAAAGGTACACTCTCATGTGTCTTACGGCATTATATTTTGGGGAAATTCATCTCTTTCCATGAAAGCTTTCTCACTCCAGAAACAAGCTATTAAAGCTATCAGTAAAGTCCCTATTCGCACCCCAGGTAGACCACTATTTGTATCTCTTGGTATTTTAACACTCCCCTCTATTTATATACTTACCTGTGCCATGTTTGTAAGAAACTATCCCCATTTTTTCCCTGTTAACTCCAGCTTCCATAATCACGACACTCGCTCTAGAAATGACATACATAGCCAACAATATTCCTACAGTCTATGTCTGAAAGGCCCATATCACTCCATTTCCACAGTTTACAACAAGATTCCAATTGAAATTCGCTCCATTTCCTCAACATCATGCTTCAGATCCAAATTTAAAAAATTGTTAATTCATAAAAGTTATTATAGCTTAAGGGAGTATCTATCTGATGATTTTCATTAATGTATGTATTTTTGTTCTCACACTCTTTTATGTTTGGTTTCATTTATTTATTTAGTGGCAACCTCTGTATATTTGCCAAACTACTTGTAAATACTGTGCTGTAATATTTTGACGAAACTCATGGATGTTATATCCCGATGATGTTAATAAATTATTATTATTATTATTATTATTAACTGGACAAATATGTCGCAATTGGAACATATTTGTTCTAAGCTGTATCTCTGAAAGTATTAGAGGTATCACTTCGAGACAAAGATTTTTGAAATATACATGTCATTTTTAGCATAAGTATGTCATTGAAATCATAGAGCTTAGTAAGCTCTATGATTTCAATGTGGCAGTATATATAGGTACTTCAATATGATTTTTTCAGATTCGTGGCAGTATATATACTCTATTTTAGTAGGTACATATATTTTATCCAAGTCTGAAATCGCTCCTAAGATCCGATCATTAGAGCCTTTTAAATATATATATGTACCCCCCAGCTAGAGCTCAATCACTTCAAAAGATCAAGAAACATGGTTCAACTGCTCTGATTAAAATTTTTCTGGGCTCATGTCGCAAACTCGTGCAAAACTTTTGTGTTTATTGGTAATCCACCTAAAGCAGGAATTGAACCATGGACCTTTTGCTAGCTGGGCCAATTCCCAGACCAGAAAGCTACCTAGGTTTCCTAATCCCAATGGAAATATTTGGAGGAATTACATGGGGTTATAGATGTTTGGGGCCACAAGGACGCGTGGGGATATCTTAAAATGGGCCATTTAAGTATCATGATTGGATGTCCTAGCATTGGGCCAATACAATTGGAGTGTTTTTTGTTGGTTAGGTGACGTTAAGAATCAAGGCGAAAGAGTTGAATACATAAGGAAATAAATATAACATAAGGTGGTTAACTGAAAAAAATAATTGCAAGAGAAATCACATCATAGAGAAGAAAAATGTAGCATCTTCAAACCAAAAATCCAATGTTTAAAGGGTAGTGTATGAATATAACAGAGATAAAAGAGGAATTCTGAGATTGAACTCCATATGAAAAATAAGTGAAACCTAGGAAAGACACGAAAAAGAAACAATTTAGAAAGCTGTAGTGCTTTTCAAGCCCAACAAGGATTGCATTGGTCCAAAATGATTTTTTTCCTTCACCGAATCAAAAAGGGGAATAGTGATTTGGTTTGTTTATCGCAGAAATATACCTATCTGTATTCATTCATTAGAGTAATCTACTGGTTAGAGGTAGGTTATGATAAAAGTCAGAGAATATCCAACGGACTCTTACACGTGCCATGCCCTATCTACCTCTAATATTTCTTTCTTCATCTCAGCATGTCCTACCTTTCATCATCCTGTCCATAAAACCTATTCTATTTCTTCCCCTTCCCCACTTACTGAACATCCTTCCCTCTATCACGGCCTTCAGCAAACCATCGCCCCACCTACCCTGCCTTCCCCTAATTTCATCCATAAGTTTCCTCTCCTTGCCCACCACTTCCTCATTTGTCTTCCTTTCCATCCAACGCACCTTCTCCATCCTCCAGACCCACATTTCGAAAGACTTCAGCCTATTTTCGTCTTCCTTTCTCAAGGTCCACGTACGTTTCTGCCCTAAAATGTTTGAAAAATGATTCTCTCCCCTTGCTACCTAGATTCTTCAGTAGCTCTGAAGGTAGGTTATCGGTTCCCACGGCTTTTCTACCCTTCATCTCTCTTAATGCCCTCTCTCATTCACTGTCAAGTAACTCTATTGTCCGAGGTCATCCTTATCTATTGTTCCTTCATCCTCTAGATCTAGGCTAAAGGGTCTCTTCTCGCTGTCATATAGCTCCTCTAGGTATTCTCTACACCTTTCCTGGATATCTTCCTGTTCGATTAATATCTTCCCCCTTTTGTCTTTAACCTTTAGTATCGTTTGCCCTCTCTTACCACCAGTTAACATTTTCACATTGGTGTACAAATTGGCATTGGCGGCCCCCTTCCCCCTCCTCCGGCAGCTTTTCCATTTCCTTGCATTGTCCCCTCCACCAGTTTTCTTTTGCCTGATTGGTCACTCGCCGGAGTTTATTATTCAATTCCTTGTACTTCTTCTAGCCTACGTCAGTGTTGACGTTTTTCCACATCCTTTTCTCCTCCATTTTCTTTATCATTTCTTCCGTTACCCACTGCTTCTTAACCCTCTTCTTTTCCACCATTCCTATTGTTTTCTCTGCCACTCCTGCGATGCCAGTTTTCATAATCTCCCATCTTCTCTCTATTGTTTCCATCCGCTTTGCTTCACCTATGTTATTTTCTACCAGCTCTTGGTATTTCCTCCTTTTCAGCCCTTTCAATGCTTCAAGGTTCCACCTCTTTATCTTCCTACCTTTACAAACCCCTTTGAATATAACTTCACACTTCATCATAACCAAGTTATGATCTGAGTCCGTATCCGCCCCTGGATACCTGCATCCATATTAAAAAAGCATTAGGAAAAATATACCTATTTGAAGAAACGAAACGCTGCCAATCCTTCAGTCAGAGTTAGAATGGCAGATGGATAAGCAAAATATCCTCCAAAATATCTGTACTGAATAGTAAGTAAATACATGAAAAGCAAAATTCTATTGGGCATTTCAGAAAAGAGATAAATGATGACAGTGGTATTTTCAAATAGTCGATGTCCAAATGAATGAGCAAATATGCTCATTGTGAGAATTGGTACGGCAAAGCAAGTTGGACCATAGCAAACTGAGAGTAAGAATCTAAACAAGATTTTCTCATGACAATTGACTGAATTTCAGCGTTTATGGCGGCCAGAGGAAGGTGATATGTGCTTTGATGCATCATTATTTACGTATTCATCTTGAGTAAATCCAATTTCATATTTGAATTGGCGCGCTTGGCATCTGCTTGGCGCCTTTTAGGCTTTTGCATGATGACCAACAATCTCAATAAATTGTTATGTTTTAATGTACGAAAAGGTTTAACGCGAGGGATAAGGATTGGTAATATCTTTTGTTATAAAAGTAGTGTCTTTTTGAGAGGCTTTAAAACATATTAATTACGGTTCTTCTGTAGTTATATACACATTACATATTTTTCTATGTTGGCTTTCATGTATTCTCGAATGGCAAACGACGATGGTGGCGATGCCATGCAACTTCGACTTCGATAGAAAACGAATCACGAAATTCCACACGGAAACTCGTTGAACTCTGACAAGTCATTCGGCAACTGGCAGTAAACATTTATTAAAAATGAATATTACATCAGCCGGTAAGATTTCATGAGATATTTGGCAATTTAAACGCAAAAATCATACGAATCGCATGTTTCGTTGGGAAATTGTTTGAATACACGTGAAATAAATCATTTTCATGAGAAGCAAGTCATCTTTATTTTTAAAGCCATGCCTGTTATTTAAACCTATATGGAAATGTAGGGAATCTCATGGTTTCCTGTTAATCTATATCACTAAAGCATGATGAAATTTAATTTTCAGCTGGTATTATCTCCCTGCTCGATGAGCCCATGCCGGAGCTGAAGGTTTTTGCTCTGAAGAAACTGGATTTGATTGTGGATGAATTCTGGCCGGAAATTTCGGAAGCCATCGAGAAAATGTAATTAGCCGCAAAGTTAATTTCTCGGATGATTCCCTCAAACTGTATTGATAAACGTTTCCATTCTCATTTCAGTGAAATCCTACACGAGGATAAAATATTCAACCAGCATGAATTGGCGGCTCTTGTGGCTAGCAAAGTGTACTATCACCTCGGTTCTTTCGAGGACTCACTCACTTATGCCCTTGGTGCAGGGAATCTTTTCAATGTAAACTCAAGATCAGAGTATGTGGACACGATCATTGGTAAGATTTTTTGGACTGTGAACTCATGGAAATGACAATTCATGGCCAACCATGTAGCGAGATACCAATATATTAAGTTAACGGTCATTTTATGATTAGTTATTGGTTAATAAAAGGGTATTACTGTGGGAATTTCAATGAGTGATTTTGTTATGATCCCTCATTTTAAGCTGTAGAGTTTAAGTAATTCAAATGGCAAGCCTCAAGTGGTTCATATTATTAATCTTCATGATTATAATTTGTCGGACAGCGAAATGCATCGACTACTACACACAGCAGCGAGTGGCTATGGTGGAAAACCCTAGTGAGGCTAAGGAAATAGACCCACGCCTTGAAGCCATTGTGAATCGTATGTTCCAGCGTTGTATTGATGATGGCCAGTATCGCCAAGCTGTGGGTATTGCTCTGGAAACACGCCGCATGGATGTGTTTGAGAGGGCAATAGTGGAATCTGTAAGTATAGCATTAGATTTACTCTTTGATGGGTTAACTCAGTTAAGTGGCATGTTATTTCCATGTAATGTGTGTATTGTGCCTCTGGCATGTTATGTAGTTTTTAATTAGGTTTTCTTGCCAATGGATCCTCATTTCAATGGTGGTTGTTTTCAAACCTTACTGCCAGAATAATTTTGGTTGTTAACTGAATTGTCTTTTGATTAAGTGCAATGAATACAGATAATTACGAAGCTATTCATGAAGTCCCTGATGCCATAAAGATTCTATAAGAAGTTCCTTAAAGTTTGGTGTAGCCTGAATAGCATTTGCTTAAAAGTGTAAGCTAGAGAGTTATATATATTTTTTTGCTTACAGGATGATGTTCAAGGGATGCTATCTTATGCATTTAATGTCGCCATGTCACTAATACAAAATCGAGGTTTTCGAAATGCTGTTCTTCGTTCACTTGTTGGTTTGTACCGAGGGCTGGCCACACCGGACTATGTCAACATGTGTCAATGCCTCATTTTCTTGGATGATCCACTTGCCGTCGCAGAAGTCCTTGATAGGCTGTCAAAAGAATCTGAGGTGAGAAATGGATATAACTAAAAGGAATAAAGAAATGGATGTAAGATATAAAAAAATTGTGGATGAAACAAGCCTTATAGTTTTACATGATAGTTTAATACACATTTCATGACCTTTTCAATGAAAGTACTAGTCACAGAGAATCACTTTAATTTTAACCACACAGGAAAGTACACTGATGGCATACCAAATAGCATTCGATTTGTATGAGAGTGCTACCCAGCAATTCCTTGGCAGAGTGCTGCAAGCCATTAAAGCTACTGCCCCTGCAGAAGGCTCTGCTGCTGGAGGAGATGGCGGGGAAGCCAAGCCAGAAGGAGAGGTTGCAGTTGCTGCAATTGCTGGAACGTCATCAGAAGCTGACAAGACAAAGGATAAAGCATCTCCTAAGGTTGTTAGTATCACTCATCACTTAAAACTAACTATTTAAAGGAGATTGGACGGGTGTTGAAGTATTATTTTGTGCTATTTTCCAAAATTGAAATCATTTATAGCTTTAATATTTTCATATTGCCTAACTTGCACACTTTGAAATTACCCTAGGCATGCCAATATTGTCTTACATTGTTTTGAATTCTTAATTTGGCTTCTTTATAACTACAAATTGACCAACCTTACCATGGTATTATTATTAGAGATGGGTAAATTACCGTAATTTTCATCAGAGGTAAATTACCACGGTAAATTACGGTAATTTTTGAAAATTACCGTAATTTTCCAGTAATTTTCAGTTTTAAGCACTAAACAGAAAATGTATGGTTAAATAAGAATGCCAATAGCGAAAGGGAGAGGATACGATGTTTAAAACATACCTAATGCAGCATTAACTTATTAGAAATTCTCAAAATTGTAAAAAGAAATACGGCAGCAACACGCAATGTGACTTTCTTTTGTCAAAGTATGAGAAATTTTAAAGAAGAATATTCTACTAATAATTACTCAATAATGTTATAATTTAAGTAAAATATGCCAAAATGAGTTGAACATTCCTCAATTTATAATTAAACACGTCAGAAATGTGGAATTGGCTTAAAAGATCATGTTGGGAATTTATCTGTATGAAAAATTATCTCAAACATGGGTGAATTATCTAGAAAATTACCGAAAATTACGGTAATTTTCAAGGGGTGCGGTAAATTACGAAAAATACCATGGTAATTTATGAAAATTACCGTGGTAATTTTCAAAGTGACCCATCTCTAATTATTATTAGTGCTGTATATAATTAGTGAACATTGTCCATTATTACTGGAGAAAAGTAGAAAATTTTTTCACAAAGTAAATTAAATTTAGAACTTCGATATTCCATGACCTGAGTTTCTAAAAATTCCAGCCATTGCTTTTCTGAATTTTAATTTATAATTAATTCAGCAATAGATGTTGCATTGAGAAAGAATATTTAAACGAAATGATTGTGAAATTCAATGAAATGTGAAAAAGTAATACAATGAAATTTAAGTGCTTGTCTCATTTCTCAATCTCAAATTTTGACTTTTGATTGACATTTGTCAATCTCATTTCTATGTTGTAAGTGGTAGTTTGATGACATTGAAGATATGTGCATATTAAAAGCTTTCACTTCCTGGAATTTCATATTGAATGGGCTCTAAAGAATGTGGAACTTACACTTTTATGTGGCTATACATTGTTTTGGCCTAAATATTTAAGCTTATACTTCTGTGCTTGTACATTCAAATATGCTTTAAAAGCAATAAAAACTATTATAGTCTATAAAATCTTGAAATTGAAAATCCCTCCAGTGTGTTATTTGTTTTTTAGATGTTTGGTGAGAATCCTCTGTTTAGTGTATATAAGGTGATACAGTTTTAGGTAGTAAGTTTAATTGTGTAATTTCTCCATAATAGGAAGAAGAGGAGAAATCAGGTGATGCTGGGAGGCTTGAGCGCTTGGCTTCCATCCTTGGTGGTGAATTGTCGATCAGCCTCCAGCTGCAATTCCTCATCCGTAGTAATCGTGCTGACCTTTTAATTCTTCGTGGTACTAAAGATGCTGTTCGGGTGTCTGTATGCCACACGGCCACTGTTATCGCGAATGCATACATGCATGCAGGCACCACTAGTGACCAGTTCCTGAGGCAAGTTGCTTAAAATAATTTCTGTATGGAAAATGCAGATTTTTTAAAGTCTAGCATATAAAGTATTTTTTTTGGTGCATCATCTATCGAAGGGCATGCGAAATAATGTATCAGAATGTGGCATGTTGGGATAAGGACTGTCCAAAAACCTCCCAATCAGCCAGTAGACTACTCAAATGAAAAGCAACTAAATTCAAGCAGATGATTTGATTAGACTGCATTTTTGCTTTTTTATATGCAGGTTACTATGACTATTTTTGATTGGGGTGCCACTTAAATTTTTGTTGGCAGTTAATTTTACATTTCTGTCTTTGAGTAAGTTTAAATTGTGTGCACGCTGTGTTTTATCACAGCATTTAAATGAGTGAAAATTATTTTACCTGTTGTTCTCTTAAGTGTAGTCTGCTCTTATAATTTTATATTTCTATATTAATGTATTAAAATTCTTAATAAGTTCAAATTGCAACATGTATTTACCTTTTGCAAGATCTCAGTATACAATGCAACCAATAATGTTGTCCAAATCTCAATAGGAGAGAAAAAAATTTCTAATTATTTAGTTGTCAGTGCTGTTGTTTCTAGTTTGTGCTTACAGCCCACGTAATTGATCTTTAAGGAATAAATTACATGTTAGTGGTCCATGTGTGGCCAAATATGGATTCATGATTCATTTTGTCATTGTGAATAGTTGATTTTCATTTTCACTATGCTGTGATTACAGAGACAACCTTGAATGGTTGGCGAGGGCTACAAATTGGGCGAAACTCACAGCCACTGCATCATTAGGAGTGATACACAGAGGGCATGAGCAAGAGGCTCTTGCCCTAATGCAATCCTATTTGCCCAAAGAAGCTGGTCCTTCATCAGGGTACTCAGAAGGAGGCGGCCTCTATGCCTTGGGTCTGATTCATGCTAACCATGGTGGAGCCATTATCGACTACCTCTTGGGACAGCTGAAGGAAGCCATGAATGAGGTAAATAGTGGTCATAACTAACACAAATGGTACCATACTTGAGTGTAGGCAAACATCACCTTATTTGTAACAATTCATCATGAAAAAAGTATGTGCACATGAAGATTGTCATTTTTATATTCCTATTTGTTATTTTGCAATTCTGGTGATGTGAGAGGTTCAATCCGAAACATGAGGATATAATGCTCCAGGTGATTGTATGAACAGCACTCGATTGAAAAAATTCTTAAGTGTAAATTTTAACAGGTCACACCGTAACTGTATACTCATAAACTGTAAATAATGAGAAGATAGAGTAATATGTATTAACCCTTTTCTGGCTTGGCGATTCCAGTCAGAATTATTTGTTTTCTTGTGTGCTATAGCCTATGTTAACCCTTTGAGTGCCACACGAAATTCCATAAAGGTGTCTTAAAAGTGCCAAGGGATTTTCATGAAAATTGCAGACTTTCAATAAAATGTCATTTAAAAGAATAATTTTTATGATAAATTAGTCAAATTTGGACAGTGTATAGATAACATATCCCTATATGATATTGTTGACCGTTTTTAAATTTATTATCCATGGAAAAAATATTAAATTAATTAAACATTGTAATTGTTATCGTAAATTTTATTGCCATTATTTAAAAGCGATGTCGTAAAATTTTACATGCACGATTTATTAAGATTTATACATATTTTCAAAGAATGCTTATTGATTTTATCAAATACCAAAATTTTCAATTGCATTTTCACTATTATTTGTTTAAATCGATGATTATCAGCAGAGCCAAATTTATGATCCATTCAAGATTCAACCCCAAACGTTTGAAAAATGAATATCATAAATCAGACAAATGGTAATCAGATTCGAATACATACTAGCTTAAATTTTATTATCTAAATGATCAGAATGGTTTTTGAAACATAAATTAATTTTAATTACAATTATGCAATGTTATAATTTTTATAACAATTACTGATTTTTTTCCGAAATTACGATCACAACTGATTTGTTCACATTTTTGTGAAAATGCAAGCGTTTTAGATTTTCTTAGCAAATAAACTATTATCATAATCAAATTTGGATTTTATCAAAAGAAAATTTAACTTAATCATGTGTCCAAATTCACACAGAAATCACGTCAAATTTACAAGTACAAAGAGAGAAAGAGAAAAACTTCGACTGCATATAGCATGCATTTTTTTTGATTTTACAATGATCCACTGATCCATTTTTATGATGATTCCACTCAAAAGTAATTTACAATGTATATTCAACAAATTATGCTCGATAATGCATTTAGATTGCAAGCAATTTTCACACTTTATGCTTTAGTGAGATACAGAGTCACACATCATCAAAAACTAATTCCCCAACGATGATGACGCTTATTGAGATACGTACTACAATAACCTGCTGTGGGATTTGGTCCAACTAAACTTTTATCTTTATACAGTTACTGGTGAGGGATGTAGTAGGTAATGCCTAAGTATTTTATTGGCATGGCCCACAATGGGCTGGTACGTAGATCATGGGTCACACTGCGGGGAACTTTCGAATTTACAACAGGATGGAAAACATTTGCGCAAAATTTGAAATCAGTTACAGGAAAACATGTTTCTGAACATGTCTCCAAGCATTTACTGTTGGACTATTAACTAGAAATGCTGGGCTTAGTTACTATCCCCATATTCTAAATGCAAGCAATAAATGCTTTCATTTCTTGTCACAGTCGCCGGCTTCCAAAGTCTTGCTCTTGAATTTGGGGAGAGGATCTTGTGTGAGTGGAGATACTGCTCTGAATATCTATTTATTTCAGTGACCATTATCCTCAGGAGAGTATTGGTGAAAAAAAGACGAAATTACACTATTGGCGCATAATCATGGAGTGGAGCGTGCTTCGAACCTAGAACTTCGGCATACTGCTGACGCGGTGCAGTCTTCCCTATCTCTTTCACTCCAGTCGTCTTCACTCTCGTCGGTTTCCGATGATGAAGTTTCAGAATCACTAATGTCTTCTTCCTCCACTGATTCACTACAATCCGATGAACTTATTAGGAAATCACTGTCACTTGATATTTTATAGATCAAATGGTAGATATTTTTCTTTCTTTTCTGCACTTTATTCATCATAGAGAAAAAAAAACTTTCGTTGTAAATAGAAAAAACTTTCGTTCATATCACAAGGAAATAAAAAACAGTAAAGATGAGTTTTCGTCTACCCAGTGATTTTTTTACCGATCACATAATAATATAATGTGGAAAAGTACAAAGTTTTGTCATTACGATTGATATCAGTCTCTTCCACAAAGGCACACCTGAAACTATCAAATTTATAAATATGTATGAGGCTTGCACCGCAGGCTGTCTGTTCTCTTGCTTGGGGATCTTAACCTAAAGGGAAAGATAAGTTGCCCTCAGATGTGTAACTTTCTGCATGAGCCAATTTCCTCATCCCCTTAGGCACTCACTCCAAATTTCATTGCAATTTTGTATGAATGCTGGCTGTCCTGGTAAAAGATGTGATTGAAGAGCTCTTGGGTTTCGCACTGGGTCAGGGATCATCAGGGATCGTCGCTCGTTGAAATGTGGGAAGATATAGAGAACCTGACCCAGTGTGAAACCCAAGAGCACTTCACTCACTCCATTGCAATTTTGTTTGGTTTTCTCTCGTGTAACCCACCATTCTCTTTCATCTTTTCATGGAAAAGATGGTCCGTCATGGTGGTTGCTTGGGTTTGGGCTTGGCAGCCATGGGTACTCACAGGCAAGATGTGTACGAGCAGTTGAAGTTCAATCTGTACCAGGATGATGCTGTCACAGGAGAGGCTGCGGGCATTGCCATGGGAATGGTGATGCTGGGATCTAAATCCACACAGGCCATTGAAGACATGGTGGCAGTAAGTATTAATCATGAGAAACTGGCAGTAGTTTGTCTAACCATTTGGATTTTCTTTGTTATTGTGTGATTAATTTATTTTCTCTTCTTCCTGATAAACACTCAGTAAAAATGTTTGTGATGAAGAGAGATCGGATGCTTTCCCAGTGAATGATGGTTGTGAATTATTTTTGGGTTCATGATGGGGTCAAATGCTGCATTTCTGCCAATTTTTCCATGGATGACTTGTCCTTCAAAACATTGGCAGAAATGTTGAGAACCTGATCAATTCACTGTCAGTGTTTGTGACAGTTATTTTAATGGTCCTTATGTATTTAATTCATTTTATTTCAATTTGTGGACTAAAGTAAACTTGAGAGAACTTCAGTGTTAGACGTGGTAGAGGAAGAAGGAAGTTGCTGGTGGAGATTCAGATGAGGCAGGGAAAGTAGTGATGGGTGTATTAAACGGAATTGCCAAATGAAAAGGAGAAAGATGGAGGGGAGAATTTTGGATTAAGAATGGTAGAAGAAGTTTCGCTCAAGTTTGGAAACATTTTTTGACTGAGTAATTTGGTCGAAGAAAGACAAAGTTGGTATATTGTTGTCAGGCTGTGTACATCCTTAAGTGAGATAATCTAGAGTTGATCATAGATTGCTTCTGGTGAATGTGGCTATCCGTTGTATAAATAGCTCCTAATTTGAATAATTGCTATAATTGTTTATAATTTATGTGCATTCAAACTTTCCATTTTATGATAGTTTTAAATTGAAGAAAATAGGGATGCATTCATCGCACAATGAAAATTGGATATATCCAATCATTAAAACAAAAACGTGAGCTTCAAAATTATTTCAAATTTAGACGTTTAGACGTTTATTGTTAATATTTCCTTCTATTGCAAAGTACATTTACTTGATCGGCATCAAAAATTAAAAAAAAGGAGCTAAGATACATTGGCTATGAATAGATGAAAAAGCTATGGATTAAAAAAAAACTAATTTATACTCATGTGCAGAATAAGACAGCTTCATATTTTTTGATGGAGGTGTTAGAACAAGCACATGAGCATTTGAAGATTTGACTTTTCTGAAGGTGGGTGTATAGTTGTGCGATACACATTAGCTTTGTTGAGGAGACCCAAGAAGTTACAAATATTCAACTCAACAAGTGGTTTTGGAATGTTCAATCACTCATTTTTTCTTTGTCAGCTGAGCACTTTTTCTTAACTTTGCAGGTTACCTCAAGTCATTGTGTTCCCCTATTTTGCTCGTCCGATTCATAAAATACTGGCACTCCATTCAGGCTTCCTAAATAGCTAATTGTAGGTTCAAGTTGCAAATAAATTAATTCTCTGAAGAAAGTTTTTTATTCTTAATGAAATCACAATATTCATGGAAGCAATTAGCTTTGAAATGATATCTTGAACACATTGCAGATGGCTCATGAGTTCACTTGTGTTTTGCATCCAGCATTATATAGATGGCTCATGAATATACATGTGTTTGCATTACATGCACTTTTTCTACATTTAGTTGACCATTTTATTGAGACTATAGTTCATAAAATAGTGATGGGGTGTGAAAAATTCAATAGTTGAGTACAAACGAGGTGCTGGGAAAAATTCTTGGCGGCAGGGGAAAGCTAGAAAGAAAAATTCGGTTTTCAATGTGTTAATTCCAGAATTGTTTCATAACAGGTGTTTCTTATTTTGTTGTTATATATTTTTACAGTTTACATGTTTTGAAAGAGTTGTATGAATTTCTATTACAATGGCAAATTCCTGCGTTAATTCTTTTGGATTTTACCTGTCATGAAATATGTACTTCATATTTATGCTTTTTAAATGATGGGGGAAATTCATAGCTTGTCATTCATGGGGACAGTGATTTTTTAAATGATTTATTGACTGTCAAATGAGATAAATGTCAGTGATTAGATAGTGAATTATTGTTTCCTGATGATGTGATCATTTACATGAAATTGCCTAAATTGCGTACTCTGGGGCTTCCCTTTTGAAATATTGAAGTTAGAACAGCTCAGGACACTATAATGTGAATAAACAATGATGAATGGAAACTATTATGGATGGAACAACATGCCCAGGCAAAATGATTGCTATCCTGCTAGTTGGTTGCATTCTTTCGGTAAAAAATAGCTATCGTTGAATGTTTTGTTAACAAGGAACTTATAAGCTAAACACTCAAAAAGCTAACCTTTTTACTTCAAAGTAGTCATAAAATTTACATTATCCATGTTTGATGCCTTCACAGAAAGTCATCTCAACAACAACAGTTGGAGTATGAAAGTTCTTTTGTTCTCAATTTCACTTAGGCATGCATCAACTCTCCTTCCTATTTGTTTTGATTTTTGCTACCTATTGCACAGAGTCTGGAAAGAATAGATATTAGCTGTATTGTAGTGTGGTGAAGCAAGCTGTTCACTGAAGCAAATGGGAAACATCCAATGAGACTTTCTTTTGACTTTTGACAATTTGAATTCTTTGTGTCACAGTTGGGACTTAACCCTTTGGGTGTCAATAATTTTCCTGAGAACTAAGCTAAAATGGCCATGGCATTTTTTCAGATTTTACTTTCGGTTAGGAAAAAAATTATGCATAGCACATTAGTCAAGTTATATTTTCAAAAAAATAAGGAAATCTTCATTACATTATGTTTCATCATTAACAAAATATTGGAAGGTTATACATATTACAAAATGTCATTTTTTTCATTGATCTTATTATAAAATTTTAAATAAAGGAGTGAGAAAGCACTCGTGGCACTTATCACCGTTCATAAGATGAGCACGATTGCACTCCTTGAAACTCAAAGGGCTATACCAAATCTAAAAAATGAAAGATTATGCATGGAGAAAATATGCACTTCTTGCATCGAGAAAATGCATCTGCAGCACATATGAAGGGGGAAAATTAAACGTAAGGAATGAGATTGAATACCAGTAACTTACATTGGCATCTGTTGCATGGTAGATACTATTCGTTTGAAACATTCTCTGCATTGCTTGAAAGAGGCTACATATATATGTGGTGAAAATTGGAAAGTTCCTCTAATGAGTCAGTGAAAGACAGATGTTGCTTCCCTTAAGTTAGGTCTCTTATTGAGTGTGTGGCAACCATTATCTCCTGAGTATATGGCAAACCAAACTGAGACTTTGCCTTTCAAAGGAGAAAATAGTCCTAAAGCAATGATTTGCTTGGTTAGACGTAGATGCAAGATTTTTTTCTGTATTGGTGCCTGTCATAATTACAGCAAAAATGGATGTTAGTTATTCACTCTGGTTATAGGCTCACTGCAGCCCTCGATTCCTTCCTATTTAATCTTACCCATAATACATATGATAGTTTTTCTTTCCTACATCCATCTTGATTTACATGTGGCCTCTTGGCCTTCCCAACAATTGAAGGAAGGTTAATTTAACTGTAAAAATTCTCACTTTTTGCCCATCATCCAACTATTTCATTTTTTATGGCTTGTGTTCTAGTACTTCCTTCCAAATTCTTTTAATGCTAATCTCAGGTTAACATGTACAAGTTGGTGTGCACAGGAGAGAGATAACAAAGTAATGGAAGTGGTGATGGTTTTTTTACCTCATGGAAGATTATTTTGTAAAAGTAATTCACCTTAAACTCTTAAAATAAGGTAGGAATTTGAATGACCTATCCTTGGTTTCCAAGAATCTACTCATGGCTGGCTTTCTAGTTGGCTCAAGTTCAGCTCTTGAGGGTTGATAAATAGTCAGAGGAAGCATAGCAGTAGGTGAAGGAAAGACTAAGAGATCCTATCCTGTCTTTTTGAGAATACAGCTAAATAATTGAATTTTATCGTATTGATTAAACTATTCATATAAGGCCATTCCACAACATTTTGTGGAAAAGTGCGGTCCTGTTTGATTTCATATTTCAATGATTTTCATGATGACTTTCACTGTAACTTCCTCACAGAGTATGTGTCTCCAACAATGTGCTTATATTTCATTGTGAAAAGCAATGCAGTCCTTGACCTAAATTATGCCCTAATATAAGTCCATTAACTTTTATACAACTACATAACAATGAATGACAGTCTCCATTCTTATAAGTTCAACTCTTGTACAGATTTTTAAAATTATCTTAGGCAATTGACAGCTGAAATTCTCTTTCCTAAATGAACGCTACCAGTATGTCAGAGAAAACTCAGACATTTGTTCATAATTTACTCTCTCTATCTTAGAATTTACCTGAATGCTTTGATGCCATATACCCTGGAGATAACAAGTTGGTATTGAGTGCTGGGCGATTTAGATTGACAACCTGATAGCTGCAGTCAGTGCTTATTTGCCACGTGCTTATGGTAAATCATGCATGAATGCATAAATAGTGTTAGGAAAACTTAGCAGCCAATGCAGTGGTTAAATAATTTTGTAGTTCTTGCTGAAAGTGAAGGAAGATGGCACCTAATGAGAAGTAAATGAAAGGATAAACTTAGGACCACCCCTGTATTTGCAATGTGAATTTTTGGGGAGAAATTAGTCATAACCTAAATGCATACTTCTGAATGTGAACCCATTGTGATGTGTGAGAAAAAATGTGTTAATGGAATCGTTGCAGCTATGTCACCTGAAGCAAAAATTATGTTTAAACAATTATCCTTTCTCATCATTAGATAATTCTAATTTTAGCTAATTACTGAACTAAAAATAAAGCTGAAAATGGGAAATGATAACTTATTTTGGTGAGTAGGCTTTCGCTGTGTGTTAAAGTTGAAGGCTGAATTCTTTTGAGTGTTTCACCAAGTTGTTGTTTTGCCTCCTGGAATGCAGGTGAAACCGTTTTCTTAAAAAAAACAATAATGCGGTAAAATACCCAAAAGAATGCAATCTTCAATGATAACTAATTTTGGGGAAAAGAAAAATCTAATTTCGTGCATTTCATTCGGGTGTTCTACCAGCTGATTGGTAGGTTTTTGGACAGTCATTATCCTAACCTCCCAAATTCTGGGACATCATCTCACTTTTCCCTCCAATAGATGCCTCACTGTCAGATCTATCATAAATTCCTCATATCGTCTCCCTCTTCTTCATCCAGAATTTCAATCCTCTTTCTTCCTCATCTATGTTTCCCTAGCTTTCTCCCCAATATCATCCTCTTCAACATGCCCTTGCCTTTCAAAATGTACCGTATGCATCCTTTCCGCCTTCTCCAAACCTCCGCTACCAGCTTCATCATAGAAAAAATAACATTTTTACAAAAACCACTTCATTTTATCATTGGGAAAGTGTATGGTGTAGCAGTTGAAGCGTATTATTTAGGCTTGATTTTCTCTGTGGCAGAATTTTTGATGCTATAGGCTTGATATTTAGTCCATCAGTTCCTTCCTAAAAGTCAATTGATGCATTTATTTAGCATTATTTTGGGAGAATTGTTTTCTGATAACTTGATACATTGGTGTACCATGAAAAAAATATAATCCAATTTTGACTCTGGTATTCGTACAGTGATTCAATCCTTGTGAATGTTTTTGATGATATCTCAATTATTGCGTGTTTTTACATCTTTCATCTGACAGTTGGCCAATTAGGTAAAAAAAACCACTGTGTGGTTTTGTCATTCTGTATCCATGAAGACTTACTTTTTGACTTTGCAACTCTGAAAGGTTAGATAAAGTGCTTATGAATCTTGGGTATAACCTTTTGTGGACTATTTTCCTCATCATAGATAGTCCCTAAACATTGTTACATCTAATTTGAGATAGTTTACAATTGCATATGTTTAAGTAAATGTTGTTAGGTGTTAGTGTACGTAAATTAGGGGGGTTGAATCTTAAAGTCTCTCCAGCAGGTTCACAGCTGGTGTAAAGTTCACTAGATTATAATTTGGTTCTATGTATGAGCAGTCTTTGGTCTTACTATCCAAGTAATGTACAGCAACTCCTTATCAATTGTTGGGGAAGTTCTTTAAAGCAAGAAAGGCAAGTATGGATATAAACAGCTGCCATGTGCCATTTCCTGAAAATCAATAAATGGTGATTGAAAAAAAGGTTGGAATTAGTTGGTTCAGTTATGCAGTTCCTAGCTTCTCCTTTTTATCATGCTTATTTTAACTTCACCTGTTTGTTTGTTGGTCTGTCTGGATGGAATCTTGTAATCAAAATCTAACCCACTTCCCAATGTTCAATTAAGCTCAAATTTGGCACACTTACTTACTCTTGATGGCAATACATGAATCAGTCATTAAATTCACTAAATACCAAGTTAATCTACTAAAATTAAATTGTTTACAATTTACATGGAAAAAAGTCTTTGGATAATAGATGGCGCTAGTAGAAGTTAGTACATATTTATAGTGAGAATAAATGGTAATAATTTAAATTTCAAAGAACTATTGCACAATTAATGTAAATACTAAAAAGTAGAAAATAATAATATCTAAAAAATACTTTAAAAAAAACCACGATTGGATTCAAGTGTAATAAAAAGTATAAATAACATTTTCATCACTTGGAAAATAATGGGTGGGCGCTTTTTCTTCATCATCATCCAACCTCATTCATTTATAACAATATCTATTCCATAAGCATCCACCTTTTATTAGGAGAGTGATGTAAAATTATTTTTTACTTTTTAGTACACTTGATTATAGGTGTTGTTGTTTAAAAAAAAGTATATTTTTAACATTATTATCTTGGGATATAGCCTGATCAACTTCGTAGTTCGTTCTGCTTCACATTTATCTTAGGACAAAAATTACAGGATTGCTTTCTCTACATGTCTCTGCAAAAAAGGATGGCTTTCAGTAATCTTTCCCATGCATAATGTAAGAGCTTATTTCGGTACACTCTACAGCATCTGATCATATCTGCAATGTGAACTCATTTTTTTAAGCTCTCCATTCCATGCAAAGGGCTGATTTTGCATTTCCTGCTTCCTCTTCAGGATAGTCTCCTGTTGTCCACATTAAATATCATAATTACCAGAGTGATGTTGAGTGTTTTCATTTTTCTTGCTAAATGAGAGGTGATTTTCTTACATGCTAGGTGCGAATAATCATGGGCACAGCATCTTGCACTCAAAATGAGATCTTTGTAATGGTAGCTCATGCATTCAATTTGCAAGTGCTTGCAAATGAAAAGTGCTTCAATGATTATTATATATTATTGTGGTGAACCAGAAGGAAGACAAACATGGAAGTGCTTGGTATACTGGGCGAGGTGAGGAAACTTGGAAGAGATTAGGTGTAGGCAAAATTGGTGGTCGGAAGAGGTAATGAGGGGCGAAGGGTTGCTTTAGGCCATGATAGTGGAGAGGAAGTTGGCTATGCGGGGAAGGGAAGAAAGAGAATTGGCTTTATGGACGCTGTAGGTAGGGTAGGATGTACGCTGAGATGAAGAAAGAAATATATATTGCATTTGTACTGGGGTTAACGGGTATAAGGCCCTGCACGTTTGAAAGTGTAGAACATTTTTTACTCTCTTAATTTAAATGTAACTCAACCGTTAGATTACCTCAATGATGATAATAATTCCTCAATTCTCTTGTTTCAAGGCCGGACTTGATTATACGGCTTTCGCATTTTGGGCACGAATAGTATGCCCACAGCAACGGAAGTGTTAAAACACGTGTTCATGCGTCGACTCTCGCAAGTCCTTGTCTCGCTCGACGCAGGTCTCGAAAGATGTGAATGGTGTAATTGATTTCAATCGTGGCGTTGACATTGCTTGCGTTTTGCGGCCCGCGTTGCCGTGAAATTGACGCGCTGCTCTTTGATTTTTCGCCCTTCTTCCCCAGAAGTATCGGCGATAGCCAATCGGCGGTCAGGATGCGACGGAGGCTTAACACATCGCCTCAGGTTTTTGACCCGGACGTCGTAAGTGGATTGAGAGCTCGCCTGGCGGTCGGGATCGTATTAATTGAGGCGCGCGGGTTTTCTGTTGTAATCCTCGTAATGAATAGGATGCGTGCGGCGGAGACCGGGTTATTTCGAGCACCTCATTCACGTGCTCCCCAAGGAACGAAAATCGGGGATATCGAATTAGGAGAAGGAAGGCGCATTCATCATATTTCCAGGGAAGCCCATAGGACGCGCCGGGATGAGGATGCTCTGGAGGTGTGGGGGGGGGGGGGGGGTGGCAAAGTAGGGCGGAAGGTCGGTGGCAAGCAGGGATGTTGAACCCTTGAGGGTTCAACATCCTTGCTTCCCACTGAAACATATATAAATGAAAAGGATTATGGTAAGAGAAGGGGTCATCATAGGGCTGGGAGGAGCGTATGGGTTTTTGAGTATGTATTTCGATTCGTCGGAACTCGTGGCGTTTTATTTGGGCTTATAACCAATTTATCTGGGTGTGGTTGTAATTGAATGGTTAGTATTTCTCAGGAAATTATGGGATTTGAAACACGTGATGTTTCATTTTGACGTATGGCTTGGCCGATTTATCAGGGCATACATGAGATGAAATGTAAATAGTTATGTGAGTAGTAGCGCCAATTCAATGGAAGCAATTCTCAACGTTTGCGGGGAAGTAAATCACTCTCTACTGATTTTTAATAGAGAAAGTGAAATTTTGTTATCCCTTGGAAACGAGATGGTCGCGTCTGTGAGAGACTATTTCACGTTAAGTACGTATGCCGCGTTGTAGAAATGAACCGTGTATGAGGATAGTAGTAAAATATTACTAGAGACAATCAATCTATTCTCAATCTAAATTTACCTTAACCAGTCAATGGCTTCTCTTAACTTAAATATGGGATTGGTAGTATTATAAAATTCCACCCCAGATAGTGTATGGCTGCATTACATTTCCGCCAAGCATCGCTTCAAAGAATATGCGTTGATTTACGATCTTACCTTCTTCTTTGTTAACTTAATTACGGATGGGAGTACTTTATACCGAGTACCAGGGTGACGTCGTTATGATGTTTTTTGTCCAAGGAGAATAATATATCGTTATTTACTGTTGGTGTCTACAGTTAATATTACAGGGATACGGTCGAACTTCCAAATTTAAAGTTCATTTCTCGCAGCTTATTGGCATCCTAAGATCCACATTTGTTTCGAAAAAATCATTAACAGGATGGTAAATGTTTGAAAATGATACATTTATTTCTTACCTTTTCCCAATTATACTTAGTTAAAGGCAGCATATTAATAAATATAATTGCAGCCTTTTTGATAAATTTATATTTTCAGTGGGAAATTTTGTATGCTTAACGATTTATCCTCCTGTCGCGAGTGGAAAGAACTGAGGGTTGGAAAGGATGTTGAGGATTAGAATCGTCGTTGATTGCGTGGCTAGGAGGATGTCAAGAAGACAAGGCCTCGTACGTGGTGCAAGGATTTGCATAGTTGGGGGATTTGCGTTGGTGGGACAAGAGAATATCTCAAAAGTAACAGTACCTAGAGATTCCTGCCTACGCCGAGCGTATTCAGACAGAAATTTGACTGCCATCCCGCCACTCACCAAGGACATACATATAATCTGAAAGCAGCTTCATTGGTGCATGCACGCATGCCATGGCAACATTACTCATGATTTTAGTGGCGGATGAGTCGCACTTGGCTGCTTTTCATGTGTTAGTGTCTTTTTCTTTGCGGACTAACCTTGGAACGGTCTTATCCCACATACTCTTGTCGGATTCAGGAAAAGACCGTACAGATATACTGCGTCGCTCTTATTTTTTCCGTCGTAACTTCCAAACTCGCAGTGATATCTATGGTACATTTAAAATCGATTACGTTTTGTTAGTTGATGTTTTTAACGGTAATATGGAAAAATTCCTTCCGACGGTGCGCCTGGAAAACTTCATATCTGTCATTCCTTAATTGTTATTGGTTATTTATTGTAATTGGAGCAACTGCGTGTGTCAGCGTTTAGGTGATAACAGTACTCAGTTATTGGAGGCGTCTTCAGGTTGAAGTGTCCCTGAAAAAACATTGTAATTGTAAACTTTACGGATTATTTTACTCTACTCATTAAAAATATTTAAAAAAACTTTTACTGCCTAAAATACCGCCCCGATTAATTGACGCTCGTGGCGGAATGCCCCTTCCTCCCATCGCTACATACGCCTCTGGTTTAAAGCAAGTCCGTTATTTGCACTTGCCTAATTCGCTTGCGTGAGGTATTGCTTGTCGAGTACATATGTCCGGAGGTGATGGGTAATGAGATGAGAATGCGAGCGGTGTCATGAGCGCGGGGAGTACGGTATTGAATTTTTTTTGGAAGGTGTCAAGGAAAAGGGATGGGTGGAGACGGTAGATGAGAGAAAGGGCGCCTTCTTTCTCCGAGGGTTGGACTTTTTGGGTGTGATGGAGTGAAGGGGGCGGCCGTGGGTGAAAGTATTAGCTAGGTGATTGGAAGGGCAGCTCTGGGGAAGGTGGGCGCCAAAGTATGTATGGAGGGGAGAAGGGAGGAATATGGTCGGTGTGATATAGGTTCACAGAGCTGGAGAATGAGATGGCGTTCGAGGGATGTGTGTGGGTTGTGGAGGAGAAAGACGGTGTAGGGGGGAGGGTGGGTGAGCCCCCCGTGTCCCCTCACTATGCCACTCTCGCCCGCCTCCCTGTGCATGGGAGGATGGAAGGTGACGTGAGGTATTCAAGGCGATAGTGGCACTGAAGGGGAAGAGCACGCCCGCTTACTACGTGACTGAAATGAGCCCGGGGTTAGAGGTGAAGTTATTGGCTGCGGATACGAACTAGTATTCAACAATCGTCCAACAGGAATTATTTATATTTATATATATCATAAACGAACGAAACGAAAGTACTTGATGCTGTGGGTGAGGAAGAAATGATTCTGGAGGAGATTAGCGGGAGATAAGAGTAGGTGGTTAGATCAAATAATCAGAGGCGAAAGGATGCTGAAGGCCGTGATGGGGGGAGGATGTTGGGTAAGCGGCCAATGGGAAGAAGAATCGAGAATAGGCTTGATGGACGGGAAACGGTAGGATTTATGCTGAGATGAAAAGAGAAATCGTATTAGGAGATTGGGGCCTGCGCCTGTAAAAAACAAGCCTTACTCTCTTCCATTACAAACATTAAAAACCTACCTTAACCAAAAGATTACCCGAATAATAATAATATTTCTCCTACAGCTCACGCTGATTCATCACCTTAGGTGTTTTTCCAAATAAATGGTAGGTCCATAAATACAATAATACAATATATCCGACCTTTGGGAGATTTCTTAAACGTTTCCTTCATAAAACTATATATATCCCATTTTCAGCTTCAAATCCCTTTTAAAATCCTCGTATCGTTTGCCTTTATTCATACCTTCCAAGATTCCTATTATTCTCCTCCACACTTACCCAACATTTTCTCTTGTAATCCCTCTTCAGCGTGTCTTCACCCCTCAACTTGTCCTAAGCCCAATTTAACTGCCTCCTCCCATTTCTAGCGGATCTAAAATCCTAGCATTAGTTAGTCCTCCGTCGGGATTAAAAATGTGGAAGTGAATGACGCTCATGGTTACAAAAAAACATTGTACCTTTCATCGCAGTTTTTCAATTTGACCCGTACAGGGTGTCCGCATTTGCACGTCCTTGTTTTAAGTTCATACAACGGTAGAAGGAAGGATGAGAGTGAAATTGCAAATATGAAGTGCAAATAATGAAACCATGGATAAATTAATTTTACAATAAGTATACATGGGAAAACCTGTTAATTTTGTGTCTTTAGAGTTGATTAACATTAAGAGTCCATCCTTGTTGGACTGTACGGGCGCAAATATGAGTTTCATTTTATGCATGTTATATGTATGTACGTAGATTTATAATATTTTACGAAAAGGACAGATAATAATTATTTATTGGCCGGCGTGGTAGCCATATGGACTGTTTCTTCTGGAGAGTCCTGGGTTCAAATTGGCTTGCAGTTTCAAGACCTATCCGGCCAATAATCATTGCTCTTTTATTTTTGTGCCCCATATATTTCTGGGAAACCGCAGATGGATAGAGCAAGATACTGACTCCTTTCCATGGAAGTGTTAATTTCACTCGATGTAGTTCTGGCTTGATGATAGGTAGGTTTCACATTTGAAACCGACCTTTCACTTAATGGCTGTGTTTTATGTTTAAGGCCTTATAAAATATTCCGCAGTCTACGAGTGGAATTTTACGCCACGTGGAGCAAAAACACTAAAGAAGAGTAAAGGGACTATAAACCCAAAATGACGCGCTTAAAGATGTGGTTATGGAAGAGAAAGGAGAAAATTAAACTTTTGGACAGGTCCTGGAATTGTAAAAAAGGAAAGGTGAAAGTAGGAGAAATCGTGGTCGGGAGGGAAGGAGGGAAATGAACTGGTGTTTGCGTATACTAATTGTAAGTAGTACTCTACTAAAAGATAAATTTAATTGAATTTTCCAAAAGAAGTTTCTGTAAGTATTAAGTTTGAATTATGTAGGTATATCTTGAGGGTGTGTTATATGTTACATCGATGGGGTGGCTAGCTATGATAACATAATATTGTTTGCATTTTTAGAAAATCGTAAATTTGACATAGTCAACCCAAAGTGATAATGTTAATCAGAACCGAATTTACGTATACCTTTCATCGTAGTATCTCTCTCCTTACTCAATACTGCCTGCGCACCCGGCCATGTACACTTTTTACTACGTCTCCTGAACGGTTTTGCTGACAAATGACTTACTGTTACATTGTTAATGGTACTATTGTGTTTTAGCCACCACACGGCGATTGTCCACTATTGTCACCTTTGTACAGTTGTATTAGAGTGGTCATAATTGGATAACTATAATGTCGTTATTGTTAAAGAATGTGTGAAAGCGTATAGCGCTTAAGCCAGAGGTGGCTCTGGCAAACGCGGTGGATAAAATAGAAAAGTACCGTTAGTATTACCAATGATCTAAGAGCATTGAATAAATATAATGATTTCGGTAATTATCTGGAATTAAAATTTCCCGGTCTCGATTCCCGAAGGTTCCAATATGTTGGGAATTAGGAGACCCTACCCAGGAGGAACGCGCATGGGCGTTACCCGAGACTCAATCGTTCCTTCGTCGGCGACCGCGCGTCTGCAAGTGACAAGCGGGGCCACGATTGTATGCGTTTGCGTGAACGTTTCAATCGATGCATAGTTGGGAGTATCGGAAAGGGAAACATTCAAATGGAAACTTCTCTTTTGGGACGTGGCAATATGAGTCTCGTATTGAAGCGTGTTTCTAACTTGAGGAATGCCTATACCTTCTGTTTAGTGGGGTAGGAAGAAATTCTCGAACTAAATTCCAGTGTATTGCGGAGAGCAGCGGGTGTTATTAGCGGAGATATGCTAAGGTCGACGTTATAGCTCGTTTATTTGTATATAGTAATAATAATAAATTTTATTCCACCGTTGGTGACACAACATTATTAATACATCATTTTACCAAATTTTCAATGTGGAATTAGGTACCCCAATAGATGTAATCCGTTTTGGAGTTACCAGCATAACATGTTTCAAGAGCCGGACACTCATTTCTCATCTTTACAATTACCACATGTCCTAGCAAATCAATTACATACAATCTTGATGTGTCCATGCAATTAACAAAATATGTTCAAAAATTCAAAAATACATGTGTAGTTATAAATACAATACTTAGCAACAGTTTACTAATACTTATGTAATAAACATTAGTATTAGTAATTAGGGGTAATTATTTTTCTAGCCGTAAGCTGAAGTCATTTTTGCGTTTTTTGGTAAGTTATTTTGTTGCTAGATGTTATGCCGGTTAAGGTAGGTTTAGATGGAAGAGGGAATACCTAAACTATTCTATAACCGCCGCATGTCCTTGTTTTCTTGAAATATTACATTCCTACCCCTCTTCATCCCAACCATAAGAGTCTTGTTTCCCTCCCTCCCCGCTTACCCAAATACCTAATCGACCTTAATTTCCGCCAGCAGTTTCCTCATCAACTATACCAAGCACTTCCTCGTTCGTTTACCTTTCCGTCCATCGCTCGCTCCTCCATTCTCCACATCTCAAGGGCTACCTGTTTCCATCCTCATCCCTCGTTTCGGACCATACAACACTGCACTACCTATTAGACTCTTCTCCAGTCATTTCCTTTTTATGGGCGTGATTACGGTCCTTCACAACGAATGTGTTCACATCATCGTTATTTTTCAATCGCGCTCATGAGAGGTATAAATGCGATCGTCACTCTTCAAATTTTGTCAGATGCTTTAAATCACTAGTTTTAATTGATTGAGTTCGTTCTTCGGGCAGTAACTGTGAGCATAGCCCTTCTACAGCGGTTTGCGTTTTGGATACCGATAATGACAACGCGAAAAAAGGAACGTGATCCCACCCATGGTCCCCGTCATTGATTCTTCAATCGATTAATGAGTCCAGGTTGGTAGGTGGAAATTACCATGAGAAAATTGAGTCCACTCAGTCTGGGAATCGAGCCAAGGACCTTAGGCTTAATCGGCCGAATGCGCAGATCACCACGCTACTTTTGATCTCGGATCACATTTTTTGTCTGTGCCTCGGTTAAACAAGCCCAAGGTCCGTGGCTCGATTTACGATCACTAAGGAAACTTTCATTTCATGGTAATTTAAACGTAATACTAAACTTTCATTTGGGGCATAGGTGAAGACCTTTTGCTTTTGGGTAGGTTGGATTATTTTGAGTGAAGAAAATCCTGACGGCGACGTTAGACCATGCATAAATTAGGAATTGTCTAAGGCCCAGTTTAATGATCTCTGATTAAATATTTTCCCGCTTTGAAAACCGAAGTTAATACGGTCTCCCATTGCTGACGTTTACATCAACTAACCAACTGTGTGATGTAAATTACTGGACTAGAACTCTCACTTAACTTCAAGTAAACGGAAAGACTTAGTCATGTTGCGGTTAATGTTAACCAAGCATTATAAAACCGTGTCTAAAAGTTTTCCTCGCCGAAGGAATTCGAACCCGGCCCAAGGAGATTAGAAGTCAGTACTATAGCTACCGTACGTACCCACTGCCACATTCCTTTTCGTTTGAGCATTGTTAATCCCTGAGATAAAAATAAATTCGCGTTTTATGTGAGATATACTCGTATCCTTATAATAGTTGTGATAAGTAATGGTAGTCTGGTTAAACATAATAGTAGGCTAAATGCAGTGGAAATGAGAAGCGTGCGCGAAAACCTTACAAGTGCTTGCGGCAAAAGTAGGATGGATAGGGTTAGGAATGAGTGGGTCATTAAATAGTGTGGGTTGGATGCTCCAGTAATGAACATGAATGAAAGGTGCCGTTGTCTCTGGCGTGACTTCGTGGAATTTGCTTAGCATTGTAAGTGATAAGTGTACCTCAGTTTTCCCACCTATATTTGCTACAACAAGACGACCTAGGTTTCGACGAAGCTCGTCATCATCAGGCCTGATAATGACGAGCTTCGTCGAAACCTAGGTCGTCTTGTTGTAACAAATCTATGTGGAAAAGCTAAGTTATACTTACTATTTACAATTTATGAAAGGAGTGTGCTTAGTTGGTTTGGCCATGTTGAGAGAATGAATGAGAGTCGAGTAACTAAACAATATGATCGTATGGTGATTGATGTGAGAGGAAGGGGTAGACCGCGAAAGTCTTGGGTGAATGTGGTGGAAGAGACTCCAAAGAGGAGGAATAATGGTAGTCTCAAGAATAGTAGAGCGTGTATGAAGCAATGCATGAGGGTAAGATATGCGAATAGCGAAGCAAGGATTGGGCATTATGGAGGAAATTATTGAGAGAGCCAGTTTTCTAGGCCTAACAGCAATAACTAAGTTCTTCGACTTTCCTACCCCGAAAGAGAATGGCGTGATGGGTATGTATGTATATATCTGCATGGAATTTGAATGATCCTATTTTTGGCTTGCTGTAGAGTCATTGACAGGGAAAGATAGCATAAAATTAATAACCGATATTGTGTCCTCGGTTTTTGGGCGGCGTCTGAAAATACTCTTGACAAATTGACGTTATCAATTTCGTAGGCCGTGGAATGGATTTAAAACGTGTCGGTGTAGATAACGTCAGTTTTTTATGTGGGACGTGTGAGGTACCGCCTAGCCGATAAAATATCTTCCGGGTGACTTGTTTCTTTCGTGCTAACTTCATTGGAACTGTAGCTATCAGCTATTCGCGGCTTTGTATGATTTTTATCTCTAACTCGGGCACGTATCTGTCCCTTGTACGTCACACCTTAACTAAAAATGTGAAGCAAATACCTGTCTGCGGAGTACGAGTTTCGTTGACACCGAATATCTCTGTGAAGTCTTCCGTCTCTTCGATCGTTGCAAGTGTGTGGATTCTTAAGCGATATGAGACGTTCCTCTCGTCATCTTTGTTAGCAGCATCAGGTACAAGCATCTATGCTCCTCTGGCTTTATATAGTACTGGCGCAGGTAGGCGATGAATTCAGATGTCGGTGTTCTCGATTTTCATGTCAACGGGGAGCATGCTCAATTAATAATTGTGTACTTAGGATCACTCACTCAGTGATTCAACCCGAAGGTTGGTTTGGATAGTTAAGGGTAGAGCTCACCCTGGATAAAACTACTGGCGTGTGAATTTCACACATTCAGGGTAGGGGAGCCAGTTCCTTTCCCTGGGCCACCTCCCACTCCGAGGATGTTTTTGTTCGGGGGCGTCCAAAGGCTTCACCCGGATTTGAACCCGGGACCCTTCGATCGGTAGCCAAGAACTCTACCCGCTAGGCCACCACGCCCTCGTACTTAGGATAAATAAGTAAAATAACAGAAGTACCAGGTACACTCAGAAAGTAAGTTATGTTTGATAGTCCGTACAAAAAATCAAATATATTCTTTTTTATTTTCGAAACTTTTTTATCGTGTCATGAAGTACAAACCTTATGCTATTATGTCGCGTAGTTCCATCAGTAGCGTATTTTATCCGTACTGCATAAATTTGACGTTTCATTCAGGAAACGGATTACCAGCCGTAACTAAGGCGCGATTTGATAGCTATGAAAAGAACATGTGATTACAAATATGTTTTGTTTTTCCCAAGAATCATTCACGACCGCAATTCAAATCGTGAGGTGAAAATACTTGTAGATTGATCGCACCTTTTTATGGGTAGTCCCTGATGCCGTTTTTTCATCGTCTTGTTTTATGTCTTGTGACATAACACCCTATGCCACCTGCTCTTGCGGCGCCTTCCTGGTTTATATGCCGACGCTGATCTTTACCTCTACCTGGATCAGTGTTATTTATACTTGATTGTACTCAGCGCGCCTGATCAGATTGCTGAGTGGTTGTTCGTGTACTCGTCCACTCTTGGTTTGGAGCAAATTCATGCTTCTGTTTGAATTTTATGAATTGATGACCTTCCATGGGCTTACCCCTGCATCGCTCTATGAATAAAATCTTTATATTCCGGTCAGTCTAATAGACTCTGTGAGTGAGCCATGAAGATGCTGAACTATCGCTATCATCACAGTTGAATTAGTTAAATTCTAATGTGATAAGGAATGATAAACCTGTCGGTAAAAGGAATCTGTATTGCATTGATGAACAACGAATGGGAAGAAATACCTGTGAACACCAAGGATTGAATGCACGCAGAAAATTTTAAGGGATAGAGAAATAAGGAATCATTAAGTAATGTAGTGGTTGGCTGAAAATAAGATTAAGTGGAGTGAGATAGTTAACCGAAATTCGTATTAAGAACTGCTGTTGATGTTTGCAGAGATATTTTAATACTTGCCATGGGTAGTTATGGTTTTTCTCCTGTCATTCGGGAGAATTTAGATCCGCATCAATATTATATTTCGCCAAATTTTCTGTTATATTGAAGTTTTAGGTTCGAAAAAAATGGAAGATAGGATAAGGACTGTGCTCTGTCCACAATTCAACCAATCGCCTGGTATTGGTAGTGAAGATCACCCAGAGTTGATGATTTTGTTTTACCATACACTTACATTCCTCGTAGTCCCTGTTTCAGCGGAAGAAATGTGTATTCGAGATTTTTTCAGCAAATGCATGATTAATTTTCGGTCTCTGAGACCCAAGCTGACTCCCCCCAATAATTCGCTTTTTGAAATCGCATGTATCGGCTATTTTGCTACTGCGGGGTGTTTTTCGATTTCATGGGCATAGTATTGGTGTGATAAAACTATTTCAGCATCTACATGTGGCTGTTATTTTTGAGTGACAAATAACTCTGGCCGGAATTTTTATGGAACTTTGGCGTTGACACTGAAGGTTATGAAGTGTGATATGAGTGAAGTGTCAGCTTATTTAATTCTCTCACGTACGCAATTTTATTCAGGCAGCGAGTCGGACTTTACACCTCAGTAGGTAGCTGTTCCCTAATCTCTGAACACTGCGAATAGCATTTCCATTTTTCTTAACCGCAAATTATCGACCTGCCCGAAATATATATTTCGAAAAAAAAAAACAGCTCTGAGCCCCAGCTATCAATCACTCAAATGTCAGCATAAGCCGGGAGATTATTTTGAATAAATTTTGTCGCTTCATGGGAAGGCGGTTAAATTTTTATGGGCGAGCAGATCTCAGGGGAGCCGTGGCGTTGTAATTCCGATGGTTCGGGCTCCGACGCGAAAATATTCTTTTTAACCTAGTGCGAACGTTTCTCCAGATGGACGCTGAGATAATTTGAATGCTAGCCGTAGGTCCGTTGTGTCTTTCGAATTTGTTTTCGGAAACTGATAAAAAGTGACTTGTCTCATCTTGTTTTGTCCAAGTTTTCCGTGTGAAGTTATCTTTCCGTATTAAGTGATTTTTGTGGCTTCGTGGTGACATTGGTTTTCGCTGTTCAAATTGGCTCTGCGAGATCTTTTTGTTTTAGTTAACGACCACATTCCTGCATTTTAGCGCAAGTTTCCATTCTTATTCCACAGAAATGAGATCAATGATGATGGCGGATTGCTTATTTTTCGTTTAAACATTATACGGGATATGTGTGAAAATAGACGAGTATAAACGCTTGAGAAGGTGAAACAGCTTGCGTATCTCGAGATTTTAAAAATGTGATTGGGTCGAGGTATTAGGGATCTACAGCAAAGATTGCGTTCGCAAAGGAGGCATTTACGGTTAGGAAATCGATAAGGAGTTATTTCATCAAAAGTATTGAAAAAAGTTGTAATCCCAATAACTGTGAATAGTTCAGAAACTCGGCCGGGGATGAGCGACGACTGGAAGATTTTGAGTTAAGTGTTAAGCAGGATGAAAAAGGCAAGCTAGCTGAATAGAAAAACAAATGAGGAAGTGTTTGATTTGAAAGGGGAGGAAAAGAAAGAATATAGGAGAAATGAGGAAATAATGGAGAAAGTGGCTAGAAGACTTATTGAGAGGTAGACATGTTGAAGAGAGTGGTGAAGAACGCTAGGCAAGCGTGGGAGAGGTAGGAGATGATTACTATAACTTTTTACCGCCGATTTTTAAATAACCTAGCCGATGCGGATATCTGTGCCATACTATAATTATCCGAATTTCATTCCTGTTAGCATTTCATGTGGTGAAAATTCCTAAATTACTCGAGAGTACTTATGATAGTGTCAATGATGTCCCGCACCTTCGTATGAAAAACGAACACGTGAGTGTGAATCCCTAAATTTCTTCTTTTAGGCTATGCTTTTTGTTATAAGTATGTAATGGAAATTATTTTTGAAGAAAGAAATGCATGTTGGTTAACATAGGGAAAAAATGTGGTAGTTTTATATGAAGATATTTTAATGTGAAAATATTGTGATAATAATCATTAATTGAAAGGAAAATAATTTGACCGGTGCCGGAGCTAAGAAATATGCTGGAGCCATTCCCCAAGACCTCTGCTCTAAAGCCCTGCGTTTTAGGTGTTCTTTACGTTTTGTGGCTTTTCGGGAAGTTACCCAATCTGTCGTTGTCTACAATATTTTCTTTTAACTCCTCCGATGACCGTTAACGACTGCTTCGACATGGGAAGGACATCCCATTTTCAGTGGTGTTGAAACAGACGATCGTTACTATCCCCAGTGTGTCTGAAGTTGCGTTTTATTTACAGAGTTGATTCGGAAAACCTTTCCGCTGGGTCCAAAAAGGATGGTGGTCATATTAATTATGGATGATGAGAAAGTGATAGGCGACGCTCTTGCCTCTCTCTAGTAATTCTCAATTCTGAGCTGATGCCTTTATCGGATATTCAATCCATAGTGTTTTCACCTCGACATATCCTCTCGCCACATTGCCCGGGGTCATCATTTTCTATATATATCTCTCTCTTCTCTCGTGCGGTTAAACCTTTAAAACCATATCGAAACTTGACTTTCCCCTTCCCAAAGCCATTCGTCGTCGCCATAAGCCCAGATTTTTTCGAATGAGATTGGCAGGCGTCCTGGGATGTGGCGAGGAAGCATACTTTGATTCACGTAAAACCTACGCTCTTGGCGTCTTTTGATTTCACGGTAATAGTGAAAATTTAAATATATGCTTTCCGCAAATATATTTGATCGTCCTCAAGTGATTTTGCCTTTATTCGTGTGTTAAAGTTTTAATTATTTTGCGCTTGAGTGTCAAAAAGAAGCTAATTTAAGTTTTCATTTCAAAATCATTACATGCCAAATCTTCGTTCTTTGTGAAAAAGAATATGGAAACATGGTTTACAGATTGCAGTATTTTTTGTAACGGCTTTGTCAAACGTAGATTCTGTTATGTTATTTTCTAACCAAGCAATCCTCAATAATAATGAAAGTAATTATATATGCGTCAGTTTCTACTTGTCGGTTGCCTCCAGTTGCTTGTACATTTTATTATTTTGCGTTTACTGGTTTCGTAAGTAATGTATTTCAAAAGTGCCTTCCGCGTCGAACCCAGTACCGCAAGGCTGTATTCTCCTTTTCGACCCGGCGACTAGTGAAATGGAGAGGCAGATTGGATTCCCTCTCGTGTCCATTGAATTGCCGAGCTTCATTCGCACCCGATGGCGAACTCTTCCGGGATTCGGGACAATGTCGTATAATTTCCAAACTTTTCTCAACTCTCGATCATCCCTTGGCCATCGTCGTGGTATCCCCTCAATCTGACCCTTGGAAATGGACCACGTTCTGCTACTCATTGGTGATAATGAACCTCGGTGTTGGTGAAAGGAAAGTTCTTGTGGAATATTTTACCACCCCTGATTTCTGTCTGGGAAATAACCTGTCCTTTCACAGTTTAATATGTGTTACTTACGCGTTAAAATGATACCAAGAAACACCCGTACTTAGTGTTTTTAAATCTATAGGAAGTCTACCGATGAAGGTTGATAGAGATGAAGCTTGTACTATTCGTTTTAGTAGTCGCTGAACGTTGAGTGAACAACTTGAACAAGAGCAACGAATAACCGAGATTAGCCAGCGTATGATAAAATGTAAGAGCTAGAGAAATATTGAATTCCAGTTTTCCACCATTGGAATACAATTTTAATACTTGGATAGAAAATACTATAAAGAGAAAATGAAGTATTAACATTTCATTATAATAGTGGAAAATTACAGTTAATTATTCCTATATTTTACTGTATTTTTCAAAATTCACACAATGTAGCCGTTAGCTTTAAGGCCGTTTTACACGGTACATTTGTTTGCACAATCTATCGTGCGAACGCATGTATCAGGAAATTGTACCGTGTAAAGCGGCAAATTGTGCGAACGCTTGTGCGAATGTATGAATGACTGAACGGAAAATAGAACCTGTTCTAATTCCATTCAGACAATCATACAATTTCGATCAGTTAGTATCGTTAGTATTCAACAGATGGCGCAGATGTGGCGAAAACTGTGGTGCCTGTGTTACGATTGAAAATAAAGTTGTTTATAAATAGGATTAACACTTTCCCGTCGAATATTAAGAGTAAATATTATCCTGTGTATATAATCTTTAATGAGTAAACTCTTCTCGGGCTCTCCACCGGTTTTAACTATTCATAATTGTTGACGTTTCGAGAGACGACTCGTCACTCATTCTCAAGGCACAAAGAATTAATTACGTCGACAATTATGAATAGTTTGAAGCAGTTTAGAACCCGAAAAGAGTTAACTCAAAGTTGCTCAAATGTTTACATCGTCATTTCATCGTGTTATTTGGTGTTCTGGTTTTTCAGTGTAATCGCGATCTTTGGGTTTGTGTCCTTTTCTCCCAGAATTATGACTGGTCCTCAAGTAGAGTTCCTGATATCCCGCGTGATATAATGATAATAATTTTATTTCTATTGGTTAGCAAGTAACATAGAAATCGTAAAAAAAGACATTAAAACACTGGTACAAATACAAGGGAGGGAAATTAGGAGGGTCTAAAAAAAGGTCCCGTGTTCCGCTATAACACTTGATAATAACACTTTGTCACACACACATAATAAACCCACGAAATTTGTCTATCAAGAGTGGAGATCCGGCGAGAAACGTCAATGACTTGTCGCACTAAAATCCAGATGAGAAAAAACGAAACGATGCAAAGGTCGAATATAAAGCCAGATAGAAGAGTCCAAGAGAGCTTTGTCTAAACCAAGAGAATTACCAGTAGGCAGATGGTCGAGTCGAGGTTCCGAATTTCAGGTAATCAGCTTTTCAAGGTGTCAAACACGTAAGTGAAACATATGTTCACGAGTGAAACATATACATGATAAAGAAAAGACTCGCGAATTCCGATCGATTTCTACTGCTAAATTGCACGGAAAATTGTGCGTTTGCACTCATCGTGTAAAACGACATTTAGTCTGATTCAGTCGTTCTTACAATATTTTCTTGCACACTTGACTGTACATGCGTTCGCACGATAGATTGTACAAATAAATGTACCGTGTAAAACGGCCTTTAGAATTAAGTCGATTTATAGAATAATGCATAATTTATCAGTCAGAAGGGAAGTTTATGACCAAATGCTTTCGTCAAATGTTATGTTTAATGAGGTTAATCTACCGGTTGAGGTAGCTGAAAGGTATGGAAGAAAATATCCTCTAGACTTTTGATAGGCGCAAGCCCCTATCTTCTTAGCGATATCGTTCTTCAGCTCGACGTGGACCCTTTCTCTCTTCAATGCATACGTAAAGAGTTTTACTTCCTTTTCCCCGCTCGGCCGAAGTCCTTTCCGCTAACGCGACCTTCAGCTTCCGCTCGTCCTTCATTATCTGCTATCATCCATCCCCACAATACCTTTCCCTAATGCCCTCCAGCAGCCTCCACTCCTCGCCCACCGTCTCCATCTCTTGGTCGTTCTTCTTCATTGCTGTCCATAGTATGTACTTTCTACATTCTCCTCCACAGTCACTTACTCTAAAGTTATTGTTCAAGTTTATTTCTGTTTTACGGTGTGAGTTATAATGGAACAAGGCTTCATGAAATTATGTCTCCACGTTGAGTAAATTTCTTTGATGTTCATTTTTACCGACTCTCATTTTATTCGCACGTTATATTTTCTGCCCCTTCATTGTCCACAGGACCCAGAGCGTTTCGCCGATGGACTCCCCTTTTTGATGCTTTGCTCCCATATGCGAAAAGGGGAGGTTTAGGGATATCGTGACCACGGGTGGACTGACTGATAACTTCTTTTTTTGTGTGTACTTACCGTAAATTAATTTGATTTGAATGTTTATTTTGTATTTTCATTTGTTTATGTTTACAGTGGCACGCGCAACCGGCGAGCTTATGTTTGTTGTGGGACCAAAGAGCTGTGGTCACTTCACGAATAAGCTTTTTATAAACTTTTGTAAAGTAGGGATTCTATTTTATTTTCTAGCACAAATTTAGCTGGTGGTTATTTGAGGTGCTGAAAGAGTTAATGTTGTTTTAAAGTCAAATTAAAGCTGATATTTTCGATGCCAAATATCATTTTAAAAAGTACCTTACATTCACGTTAACATTTCCGCAAACTAATATTTTTCAAGGATTGGCTTTTACATAAATGCGATCTTTCCCCACTTGTCATACTAATTGCTCTGCATTTGGCTTTCAGCGAAGGACTCCACTGATGTAGAAGTACCTTTCAACGTAAGGGGTGAGGAAGGCCAAGATGTTGGCTGCTTTTCACGAAAAACATTATTTCTATGGAATTGCTCTTCTGAGAGCAAACATTCTGCTGCTACCATTGCTGGATATATTCAATAGCCAAATGAACGTCTTGCAGTAATGGTGTATTTTCCCCCAAATTTCACGGAAACTTCAGGAAAAATACCTCCTATCCTACCAAAGAAGTAGTTAATGCACAAATTATCATATGGTATAGTATTGTTGTATAAATTTTATTCACGATATAATAGCAATAATTAATACCGTAACCTTCGTCATAACTTAACAATCGGTGTATTTTACGGCTCCAAGGTTTGGTATACTACGAGTATATTCATCAGTTTCTCGAGCACCGGTAGATCTATGAGAGGTGATCAAATTTGTCCACGCATGGTAAGAAGTGGAATGTGTTGAGGTTGCTCAGTAAAGATTCATTTTTACGAACTCTTAAAATGTCATTGCCAACCAAATTGACAGCTCTTCACCTTGAACACGGAATGATATTCTCTGGCTTTTTGGAATTTGGTATGTTAACTGCGTGGTTAACTGTCATCTTTAAGTTTCTTGTTTTATGGTTTGCACCTTTCCGCTAATTATTCTTCTCTCTTTTTTAAATGTTTACAGTACGCACAAGAAACACAGCACGAGAAAATTCTCCGTGGCTTAGCGGTCGGTATTGCCCTCACCACATACGGCCGCCTCGAGGAGGCTGACCCTCTTGTGGCCTCATTGTCCCGAGACAAAGACCCAATCCTCAGGCGTTCGGGCATGTATACCTTAGCCATGGCCTTCTGTGGCACGGGAAACAACAGGGCTATCCGGAAGCTTCTCCACGTCGCCGTAAGTATTGATTTTTATTTTTCATTGTTTTATGCTTATGTTATGTAATAATTCTCAAGTTTAATTTTTTTCCGTTCGCGTAGAAAGATAAGAAGTGGCGATTTTTTCGTACTTCGACATTTTCCTAGGAGATTTTAGAAGCAAATTTCGAGTGCAAATGTGGGTTCTTCAAAGAATATCAATTGCCTTTTTAGTTACTAAAATGAAATTTGTGAATTCCCTCATAAACTAGGAAGTTCTTTTTTTTGTCACCTGACCTCAATTAACTTTAACATCATGTCCCTCCCAAGAGAAGGCGGTCTCAGTAATTATTTTTATCTACATCAACAAGTAACGCTAAAAGCCACCATCAAGGTGATAGGGAAGGGGCTTCATAATTCATAAGGATGAGTTTTCCCCTCAAGCATGAGAACTTATCCGATAATCTGACGATTTTAGGTATCTTTGAAACTTATCATAAAGTTGCCTACGTTTGAATAAAGCCCTAACCCGTTCGCATGGTCATAACTTACGTCAGTATTGTAAGAACTGCTGTTTGGATGGTGGAGATGAAATAGGCGGGAGACGTCGATTAGTATAATCTTTATGAAGTTTAAAGATTGGTGTTAATTTTTAACAGACCGCATTCAACAATAGTTGAGGTACTTTCTTTCAGTATTGTATTCCCCAGCAGGTTTGATATGCCCTTTCTTATATTATTTTATTTATTTATTTTAAGAACTGCAACACTTACGAGAATTATTAAATTTCGCGCGCAACTGTATTTTGCTCGTGGAAACCAATGCAGGGCGTATGAATTGCATGCGTTATCTCTGTATTGTGCTTTTGATTGCGGAAAATTTAGATGCAAATACGGACTCGATTAATTAAAATGTTACCCTCTCATTACTTTTTTTCGTACAAAATAACTTCCCCGCGAACATTTTCATTTATCTTTTCGCATTCTTGCTGAGGTTGGAAAAGGCCGTCTTGTGGCTTACGTTACCAGCGTGCCGTGTCGTGTAATCAGACATGAAAGCCCTCTCTAACGAGGACTAATTAAATATCCCTGTGATTGTAGTGGATTTCACTTCTTCTTTCTCCGACTTGCGTGAGCTTTAAAACCTTCCCACGAGGCTCCTAATCTCTTACGGATGTTAATGTCACAGAGGCCGTTCTTTCACCTCGTGCACATGTCTTCGTTTCACCTGTATTTGAATGAAAAAGGTCTCAAGGTCTCACGCTCCCATTTTTGTGTGCAATTCTATTTTCTCAGTAACTCATCCTTTTAAGGAAAGGGCTACGGAATGAAAATGCTGTCTCTTTTGAATAATAGGATTATTAATCTTAGTGGTGTGGCCCTACTCGATGTTCTCCATGTTTCACCTGGGTTTTCCTCTGCCCGCATTGCCTTAATCCTTCGTTGTTTCATGAATGGTCTGCATTTCTCCGTTTTGTCTTCATGTTACTAAGAAGTATGTGCATGCATATCTGCATGCAGATGCGTATTCTTTTTCTCAAGTGTTTACCTGGAAGATTTTATTAATCTTTTTATCAGATTAAAAAAAAATAAAAACATCTATGGTCAATGCTTTTAGGCTACAAGTTTACCATTCTTGTAACTCCTTCCCATTCCTTTTTTCCTGTTCATTTGCGTTAAATTCTTTTCATGATATCAGTTTCCTGATTTCAACATTGATTGAAGAGAGAAAAAATAATTAAATAAATAGAAAATATTAAAATAAGTGAAGTAAGATAAACAAGAACTAAGAATAATCGAAAATATATGGGCTCCTTTCATAAATCAGGATTAGCAACCATAAAGAATAAAAAATATATGATTAATATTTGTAATAACTAAAATTTAATATTTGTAATTTCACAAAGATATTGCATCTAAACGAGAGGTAACATTTTAAGTACCCTCAAAATATGGAGAGCTGGTAAATAAATCGGGAGAGGTTCTCAGGGATCTCTCCCCTCTCTTCTTGGTCTAACAATGTCTCCTCAGAGACGGCCCTCGAAGTTATTTGTCTTACTTCTAGTGTTCGATTTTCTTGAAACGCTTGACTTGAAAGAGCATCTCGTTTAATTTTGCTATACATGGTTTTGTAGCAGTTAAAGTTCAGCTATTGCGTAACTCTCAGCCGTGAACGTTTCTTGCGGTCTTTACATTCGAATGTCCTCTTTGACAAGTAATATTTATAGTATTTTTCAGACATTCTCATAAAGCAGTATCACGGCCTTGGGAAATATCTAGCCTCTAGCTCTCGAATTACAGTAATTACGTGTCCATATTTTTCCAGATCATTAGTAATTAATTTTCCCGTCATTTACGTTTCAAGTAGTTTGGTGTGCAACATTTTAAAAGGTATAACTTTTAATCATGCAATTCGAGTATGTTTACACTCCTCAGTCCTTTAAATTATCGGCTGTGTCAGTAAGATTACAAATTTCTCTGGAATAGAATGATTTGCTGCACTGTGTAGTTGTGCATTATCCAACTGTCTTCACGTTTTTGATTAATGTACCTTTCATGCGTAGAACTGGCCGCTGGGAATTGAGCGGCGATGTTTATTTTGGTCGTTTAGTCGTGTGCTAAGCTTTTCACCTCCTCGCGTGACACGAGTGGAGCACGTTCGCCTTTGCTGACGCACGCCATTAATTATATCACAGGTAAGCTACACTCCGCCAGTTTATTTTTTCGCCTTTTTTTCTCTCTCTTTATTCCAAATGAATGAGGTCAGGTGGAAGAGAAGCTGGCCTCAACGCTATCTCGTGGACTAAGTTCCCAATCAATGGAGCAGTTGAATTAAAGGGCGGTGCCACAGTATTTTGGAATACCACATTCTCTGTTTTACATTTGCTCTCTGCTCTGATCTCTATAGAGATTTTTTACTGGATTCAGATTGTGAGAAGCAAGTATGTGACGATAGAAAAAATGTAGTATAAGCCGTGGTATTCCCTTTTTTCCTCCGGACAATTTTTTTTCAAGAAAATTTGAGTTAATGTTACATATTCATGACTACTAGTTCACACTCGGAAGGATTAATTGTTCTTATTTATCGTTGCATCTTGTGCCTGATGTAAGCATATGGCGGAGAACATTTTTCGTACGAATTCTCCAGCATTATATTCATTGATTCCGCATCCTCGCAAATGAAAGAGGGAATGAAGTAATTTAGCATGTGCGATCCGTCGAGCATTTCGCTTCGGAAATGCGTTCATCCGAGCTTAAGATATGCCTTACGAAGGATATAATTGCTTCTGCATCCGTGGATTTCTCATTTGTGTCAGTTAAGGGAACGACTCTTTGGTAGATATGAAGGGATTGTTCTGAATTGTTTGTTACAATCTGTTATTCGCTGATAGCTTTTGGATTGCTAATAGCACATGTTTAGTGGCCTAATTATTAGTTTAAATATAGGGTGGTTTAAAATAAAAATTGGAAATCTTCGGCGCCAGTGACTAAGGAATCTGATTCTACTAATTAGAGTTACGATTTGTTCTTAGGAATATTAATATGTAGCCTAGTTCCTAGATATATAAATAGGTTAGTAAAATAATTAATAAATTAATAAAAGTACGTGAGATGGATAATGTTTTACCTGAAAGCCCAGAAGGCCATATTAATAGTGAAATAATATAGTTCAAGAGAATATCTTGACTCAACGCAATAATATGCATACAATGTAACTCAAAGAAAGTTGTTTGATTTGTAAAAATCAAGAAATTGTATGATGTCTGTGCGAATTGTATGCTATGTGTGTCTTGTATTATGCCACAATATATTATACCCTGTCCATAATGACACCTTCATATAGTGATGAGCATATTAATTTGAAACCATTTGTATATCTGCAGGCGGTATAAGGTGTGGATCGTATGTTGACACAATGGAACCTGCCGACAAAACTTAGAAGGTTTGGCAGGACCGCATTGTTTGTGAATTATTTTATTCTCCGCTGTATTGATTTCTGTTATTTTGTATTAACTTATGTAGCTAATTTCGCTGGGAAATATGATTTTACTAGTCTAAAAAAAGCCTCAGGAAGCCCAATGGGCCTAAATATTAATATGAAGCCTTTGGAAGAGTCAAATGACTATAGGAGATGGGATATGAAGGATCGTTAGTCATATTTTCGTCACTAGCTACTGTCACATTCTAACGAAACTCCTTGTTTAGAAATCCTTGTCTGTAACTCCCATTTTTTGTTTTCTAGGTGTCTGATGTCAACGATGACGTCCGCCGCGCTGCTGTCACGGGGCTAGGATTTCTTCTGTTCAGGTAGGTGACATTCATTTTTTATTTCCAGTCTGTCATCATTCGCGAACTCGTCCTAGGTTCTCGAGGACGGGAGCGCTGCATTTAGGCCTACCTTTATATATTTTTCGTTTCTGTCACTACCATCTCTCAAGTGTCGCATGCTGTTGAGTGAATGTGCCGCGTCCTCAAATTGTTTCCTGCTATGAGTTCTCCTGATGTGGAGTGCCTGAACTCGAGAATCCTGTCCATCTTCGAGAATCCTGTGCTTTCATTTTGAAGGTGCTAGTCGGGCTTCGGTATCGTGTGCGTATAGCGCATAATGTTTCCACGATTATCTCGGACTGTGGGAGGTTTATTATATTAATGAATGAAACGCTATATTTTACCCATGTAGCAATTGTTCTTTTCGGCGGAAAGTATTTCGCAATTTAATTTGTTTTATTTGTGTCTAAAAGGTTTTTCCTATTAAATTTTTTTCAACTACTAAGATATTTCAGTATTTTGGTACTGTTGCTTGTATTAAATACGAAGTTTATCACTTTTTGTTCAAGAGCTTCTCTTCCAAAAAAGGTTCAGGGGTATTACCTATCGGTATATATGTTTCACTTTGGCCAGAAATTTTTCAAATGATTACATTTATCATTAAATCTTGCCATTTACTCTCAGGACTGTGAAGTATTCTGGTGTGCAGAATAATGAGATTCAGGGACAATGTACAATCCAATTCAGTCTACTTCCAACCATTTGCTCTATATTAGGGTTTAACTCATCTTTTATTAATGTCCCAACTCAGGTCTCCCTAATCGATTTCCGCCTTTTGGTTGGTGCTTCCTTTGCCAATGCAATCATTCCCATTACCTCCCTACTACAAAATTCATTTCCGTCCAGGGTCCATGCCGCTGTCCCTTCTTTCACTTGCTCTAGTTTGTCTTCCGTTCTATTCTTCTTCTATTCTAGCCGTTCTACTTCAGGTGAATCACATTAACTTTGTTTTTATATGGTTATTATTCGAGGAAATCTCTGTATAGTGTATGTGCTGTTGTCCTCCCTTTCCTCTTCCATAACACCTTTCGGGAGATGGAAAGAATTTAGAATTTCGTTATAGCGTCATATTGCGTAATTTCCGCTGTCCCATTGAATCCATATTTCACTCTCCCTTGTCTGGAGAGGTACTGCTGGGGGAGATGAGGGTGAGGCAGAGTAAGTGGATGGAACAGGTAAAGAAGGGGGAGGAGATGCTGATGGTTGGGCCGTGGTAAGCTTTTCGTAGGCCCTACTTAATTATCATATTTTTCTTATAATTTTAAGTTAACGTTTATTATTATCTTCTAAATAATGTTTACGCATTTCAATTAAATAATAATATAATGCTAGCTTTTATTAATACAACCTTGTCGCGTAAAAAGTGTTTTAAAGTCAATATAAAATCACTGACTGAGTAAAAATGTTATATTTTTTTATTATTCCCATAACAACTATATTCTCAATTTTTGATTTCGTAGGCCTGAGGCTCTGGCTGAAGGCCGCGATAAATGAGGAGGATATTAGGTTAGCGGGACATAGGAAGAAAGATACTAGGTTCTATGAATGGGATTTGAGCTGAATAAAAAAACCTAAATACGTATGTTTTTTGAGCCATTTCCTTATATTTAGTTCCAAATCGTTAATGGAAAATGTCAAGACTTTCATAACGTAGTAAATAATTTATTTTGGTGGAGTAGATCTCAAATTTATATGTAATGATAGTGTGTTTATATATAAAACTTTTAAAACTGGATTGTAATGCTGATTTATATTATATTCTTAACCGTATCTTATTTTTTCGATTCAATTTTATTTGATTGAATTGTATACTTGGGGAATAGTGGCTATAGATAGTTACCGTATGCCTTGTTACCTCCTGGCGAACCCGGCAGGATAAGCCAAATTGTGACTTGAAATTATAATAATAAAAAAATAATCGTGATTGTAGGCTTGGGGCTGCGACTAAAATATTAGTATATATAATATTTTTTCATTTAAAACTCCCATTATCGGTCGATCTCTTCTTCTGATGATGATGTCAACAAATGGTATGAGGCCGACACTTTTTTTCGCACACGTGAGCTGAGATGAAGAAAGAAATACTAGAGTTAAATAGGGCCCTGAACATGTAGATGATTCTAGATGAGTTCAGCAAAACCTACCTTAAGCCGGTAGATAACTTCAATGAATGAAAGTGTACCTTAGTGAGAGCGTTTATCGTTCTCTAGTATACCTGCTATGTTTTCCCGTGCATTTAACTAGTCACCGTTGAGGCATGGACCTCCGCGATCCCATTTCACGCTTCGAAAATGAGACGTGAGACCCTTGACGCTATTCTTTCAAGGCAACCTTCGCGTCACTCGTGATACCAGGGTGAAGACTGTCCAATTGGAGCTGAAAAGGAATTGTCGGGTGCGTTTCGCCGTGCGAACGAATGGTCGATGCGGATCGGTTGGAAGATACGTCGAATGTCAGTTTTATCGCGTTGCATAATGAGTGGACGTGACCGTGCATCACCCCGATGCATCGATTTCTGTGGCGCCCTCTTGCCTCGATCCTCCTCCCTCAAGCCTTCACTCGTTCCCTTTTCAGTCGAATTCTGGATCTTCCAATTTCCGTGCGTTCGTTTTCTTGAAAAGATATATCCTGTCGCAGTTGCTGTGAGGGAAGCGCCTCAACTGAGCCAATTTAATATTTTCTCATCTTTCCGGGTCCTGAGCCGTTTTCTTATTGGAATTCGGATGTCTTTTTTATTTGTATAAATGTGGAATTTATGATCCACTCCATTTCCGACGTTGGAAGCGGCTTTGCGATTTGGAAAATTCTGCGAAAAAAATGTCACCGTAGACTTGGAAATGTGTGTAGCGTTAGTAGCGGCAGCTTTCTTCTAGTTGCACCAATGCGTAGGTCAACTTTGCGTCAGAAGCACCTTTGCACTCATAGAAGCACCTTTGCGTCAGCAATTGTCGGAAAATTAAAAAAAATTGAAAAAAATCCTTGCATATTGTCGGATCTTATGGTAGACCCTAATGATTTCCGTTAAGTGCGTTGCCATAGTGCCAGCTGGTCCACCGAAACTTCAAAAACATATCTTGGAAATAATTTTTCTGTCAGTTTTGTACTTCCGTCGAATATATGATTTTGATATATGGTTCCTATATGATTTTTATCATTGCTGAACTATTGTTGGGGTGGAAGTTTTGTGGCAGTCGTTGAAAACTATCTTCATGCGTCTTACTAGGGTTCTGATATACCGCATATTCTGCTTGCAACTTTTTTCAGTTTTCATAGTTTCCTCGCGGCTCGATTTCGCTGGAAATATATTATTTTCTAATGATCTCCTATCTTTTGCGGAGCTCTACTGTCTCGCTAGCTCTAAATCGCAACATACTTTCACTTTGCCATAAAAAATGTATGTCCCACAGATTACGAAGTAATTTTTCATGTACCATTTTTGTAGTTACATTATGTATACATATATATATATACACACACGGAAACGAAGTTTTTGTTTCTTAGTCGAGTGCTCTCATGGCTTTGAAATATATTTGCCTGTCTAATAATGGAAGGTTTTTCTTCACAGGTGTCGTTGGACGAAACGTTCTTTTGGAAGACCTAGCGTATTACTTTTTATCGACTCAAATTAGAGCATGAAAATGACTTGAATAGCTGGTGAGCTAATACTTGAATTGAGTGTTTGGAATGGTTCCAGATGACTCCACTCTTGCTCGAGGGTCCCTTGATCGTTACTCATTCAATTGATTCCCACGGTAAAAGAATATGTCTTCAATTTCAACGGCATAGAAAATTTAATGCTTGTCTTTTTTATAATGAGAAGATGAAGATTCGACTGTGCCTGCTTTTTATCTTATCTCTGCGTGTTTTTCGAATGCATAAGTTCCATTTAGCACCTATAGGGTGATATAAACTAAGGGATTGTAGTGTCCCTTGTGGTTGTTCCTGAGAACGCAGTTTATCCCGAAACCAAGTGTACTCCAATCCCTTCTCCGTCGTGTTTTCGTTACCTCGTCTTATCCTCTCGCGTGTTATGAAACTTTAACCCATGGCTTCTATAGTATTGAGAAGCTTTCAATCACTAAATAGTTTTAATTGCATGTTGCTGCTTAATTTATATATATCGGCCTCTATCTATCTATCTCCTATATATAATTATATATTTATATAATTTATATATATTATAAGTATCGGCCGCCACCAATAACCTAATTTATATATGATTCAAGTATTTGAAGGTGCGGGCGAAAAGCCAAGAACGATGAAATTTTCTGAGTGTTTCGTGATGTGTATTGAGTAATTGAAAATAAAAAAATAAAAATTTCAATTTTCTGTTGAAAAAACCTGATGTATTTAATCTAGGTTATCCCCATCGAGTCACCACCAGGCCCTTCTCACTTGAACGAATTTTGCAGTGAGTAAATAAATATTTAAAAAAAATTAAAGCAAGGCTTTAAAGTTTTTAAACCAACATTGAAAAATACTTCTACTTGCGGCCCGAGACAGCTGAATTTGTATATTGATAATTTTATGTCACTGCTTCTAAATTTAAGTGTCATGATATCGCTGACGGAATGATTACTACAGTTTTTTCGGGCATTTGCGACTCAAGAGGCATACTTTAAGAGCAAACCATTGCACCGGGAGCACTATTCTGCTGGACATTTGGTACATTGCTGCTTGGAGGTTTATTATTTATAGCTTTAGGTTTGTCCGATGATGGGCTTACTGTGATATTTTGATTGCTCTTTGGTTGCCATTGGTTTCTCAACGTTTTCTCTACCCTGCCTGGTGTGGTGGGTTAAGTATATAAATCAGTCCCTATTCATTACACGTTTGAATGTGGGTTGCGAACCACTGGTGAGCCGATTAAGATATTGCTTTGTATTGAATGCTCTGCGTGTCCAAAAGACGATTAATTTGAGCCAAATATATCTGCCACATTCATTTCACTTGTGGTTTTAACATACGCCCGCCCCCATATTGTCCCTCCTTTTCTGGACGCACTGTAATCAAGGGCTAATTGGGAATTTTGATTTAGCACACTGACTCTAATTCAGTGCCTTCTAACCTACGAGGTAAAATAGAAGGGTCTATCATTTTTACCTGCTGTCATTCCCGAGGTTATTCATTTAACACATTCCACGTTCGTATAGTGCTTCAAGGCCTTTTTATAAGAAGCGTGCATTTGTTCCTTTAAAATAATGAATGCCATAGAAGCTCATTTTGTGCACGCAAAAAATCGCACGATTACGCAAGTGCTTTCCAAAATATTCCTTTAGTTTAAATCCTAAACATTCATTTTCTTTACTAACAATAAGTTTCCTTGATGCATCTTTGTGCGCATTGTTGCTTGCCTTAAGCAACTTGGCATTCATGAACGGCGTATTTCCTCACGAATATGTTATGGACTCGTTGCAGAATTAGGATTCGGTCGCACAAACAGAGGATTGAAGTTCAGCTTGGATATTGATGGAATGGAAATAAGTCATCTTGGAGCGCGCGGATGTGACAAATACTTTTTCATCCTGCGCTGCGCCCGTCTCATTCGCGGGGATAGTGCGACAGCCGTATTGTCTTTTGGTTTGCTCAGTTGAAGACGTGGTGGCGTAAGCTGAGTGACTTAACTCTCCCGAAACAGCGCCCTCAAGAGCGCTTCGGCGGGTGAAAAGAGCCGTGAAGTCTTGCCATCGACATGGCCGACAGGGACGCCAGTCATTTTTATCGTTATTGCGTGCCGCAAACGCTGCCGAAACTCTTGGCTCGAATCAAACTGAATACATCTCTTTTTCCCTGCGGCTGTATAAAAGGCATAACAGGACCAAGCAGCGATATTCTAAAGAATCTCTTGCTCTCAACAATGGAATTCTCGCGTGTCTCGCAGACATTCCTTTAGTATTGCCGCTCAAAAACAATAAAAAAATATTCAAGCCAGCCCCGCTGTTTCAAGGCGCCTTCGGGGCTTCCACCGTAAAATGAAGTATGTTTGTCATTTTCTCATTACTATCGTATATGGAAACGTGTTCTCTGCCTACTAAAGTCAACAAAATCTAACCATTCCTCGCTATTTCCCTCACCCATTGAAATTGCGATTACATGTGGTTGAAGACTTAAATGGATTAACATTGGGAATAATATTTTTACCTTACGCAAAAAAAAACATTTATTAGAAGCGATGCGTTCCAGGAAATCAAGGACCATTGTAGTTTTTTATAAAAATGTTTGGCGGGGTTGGGGAATAGGGATACGTAATATTTTAGTTACTCGCGAGTTTGTAATGCACCATTTTTATAATTATTGTCAGATTAAAGATCTTAGATTTTTATGACTCGTAGTTTCTCTTGAAGAAAATTTCGTTTGGGTGTTAGGATATTTTCCATTAAAGTACTGATAAGTAAAACAATTAGCCGTTCCCGCTGGGCCAGGGTTCTAGTAAGCGTTAAGCCATGGAATATATCGTGACGGACAAATTGGATTTTAGGATGTTTAATCCCCGCTACATTATGTTAAAATTGAGTTATCATTTTTTATAGCTTCTGGTTAATCTATATAAATAAAAATGTAAATTCGTTTGTTCAAAATCTTAAATCTCCGAAAGTTCTTCAGCGATTGCTTTGAAATTTTGACACAACGCTGCATTATAATAGGCGAGTGTTTTTATACACCTATAAATATATTAAACACGCGAGTTTTCGTATGCAGCGTTGGTCAAAATTTCAAAGCAATCGCTGAAGAACTTTTGGAGATATTAGATTTTGAACAAACGTACATTTACATTTTTATTTTTTTAGATATTTATATAGGTATGTGTTTACACAATCTATATTATATAAGTATATAAAAACACGCGCATATTCGAATGCAACGTTTTGTCAAAATTTCAAACAGTGTCACACCTGTGAAAGGAAAAAACATGCTTTTTTTTAAACAGCGCTATCTCTTAAACTAATGAGTAACACACACAGTACTAAACATTGCTCATGCCGGATAGCGTGTTTCTTGACAACTGCTGTCACATAGCATTTTCATTGTTTCCGATTGTATTGTTAACTTTAATTTTCCTAGATTTCGATTTATTTTCATTTTAATTTAACTATTTCGTGTGAAATTGCGTTGGAATTGAGCTGTGTCGTTTACCATAGCGTTCATTTCGTGAGTATAGTTTATTTTTCATTTTTCATTATTATATATTAGATGAAGCGGTTAATTATCCAACAGAATTTTTAAATTCACTCGATCTACCAGGAATACCACAGCACGTATTGCAATTGAAAATCGGCGTGTCACTTATCATGTTGCGAAATATCAACCAGCCAAAGTTTTGCAATTGAACGCGGCTTGCAGTAAATAAATTAACGAGCAACGTCGTAGAAGCAACAATCTTAACAGGACCATTCAAAGGTGAAGATGTCCTCATTCCTCGCATTCCTATGATTCCAACGGATATGCCATTTCAATTTAAAAGATTGCAATTCGCAATGCGATTGGCGTTTGCAATCACCATAAACAAAGCTCAGGGCCAATATTTAGAATTGTGCGGTTTAGATCTAGACATGTATTGCTTCTCACATGGACAATTATATGTTGCGTGTTCCAGAGTCGGCAAACCAGAAAATCGCTAAATCTGCACAGACAATGGAACAACAAAAAATATTATAAACCCACAAGTGTTGTGAAATTAAACATGTGAGAAACGTGTGCTTTCTCTTTTCTTTCTTTTCCATTTAACCAGACTGAGCCACAGCAACGCGTGGCCGGGTACAGCTAGTTTTAAATAGACCAGTGTCAAAAATGCCCCAACTCCAGTGTTACGAATTAAACGTCTGCCTGCAGCATAAATTGATCTTCCTATTCCCTACCGCCGAATTATTTCATGTCGGCAGACGGAAATGTTGGCTCCATCTCCGCAGAGCTGTGACAAATACCTTCCATATCTCGTGTTCTATACTCCCATGGGTTGCCGAAATTCCGCGAAACACCGTTCATCTAAAAGTTCATCTCAGTGCATGCTTCCTAAAATCTATAACAACTTAGCGTAAGATTAAGCGATGAAAGAGGGGATTTGTGATGGGAACCTGATCTTACTTGGTGGGGGGGGGGGCGGAATTAAAAGTGGCCGATATCGCCTTGCCTCATTCTTGAATGGCCCAATAAATGGTAATAAAATTAAGGCACCAAACCACCGTGGTTTTTGAGTTATTATCTACTAATTAACCGTAGAAATCTAAGTCTAAATGAATTTTTTCAATGATATTGGCCTTGGAGTCTGCTTGTTGTGCTGAAAACAATGTTCAACGTAAAACATATCCCTGTTTATCAGTGAATCCAGCATTGTTTAAACCTTAATTTAAATGAAACGATGGATAAGATGGAATTCCTTCGTTGTTTCGACACGCCCGGTCGCGATGGAACCTCCTTGATAAGGAGGAGGAGTGGAGATGATGTATAAAATCTTTTTGAGTGAGTAACACGACTTTTTTTTATTTTATCTTTATTTTCGACCCGCCGCGGTGTCAAATTTACGTCGGCACGCGAAATGGAGCTGCGACACGCCAGGATGTCGTGGGCAGGAATCTCCATTTCATGCCAGGCTCAAATGTTACGAGGGAAAACGGACGACAACGCAAGTTCGGGAATCGAGTCAACACGGCGGCCGCGAGCGTGACGTCTATTTCTGGCTCCTCTCTCGTGTTGACATTGGAGCAGTTTGAGCTATAACGCTTGCGAGTTGTTCAACAGTCCCGTGCTGGGAAATTTTCTTAATTCGTCCACATTATTCGTGTACTGGTCTTTTTACTGGACGGGCGACGAGCGTGAGAGGAATTGGGCACTTGCTCGAGCCCTCCGGATTAGTCAACTTTTTTAAATTTCCAATTCGGAGGAAAAATCACGCAAAAGATCAGCCAGCTCTAGCAAGAGAGGAATAAGGTTCATGGCTCTTCATATTTTATTATCTCCACAGAAGTCTGCTCGGTATCTCTCTCGGTTTTATTTACATATATTTTGCATCAAGTTTTTATTCCGAATTTGAAATATAGCCTTTTTAATCCAATTGAACTCGAACGTACTATTTCTGCTCTTTTACACATATGCATTGAGCCATGCATTATTATATTTTCATTCCATCATCATTAATGCAACGAGTTCAAACAAATCTACTATTTCTTCTCTTAACACATTCATTACGCCCTGCGTTGAGAAATAAATAATCTTTTTCTGCCGAGTAAAAGGTTTACTACTTTTAATGAGGAAGAAAATACAAAAGGAGGACTTGTAGAAAAAAGCCAATTTTACATTAGGAAAAAATATAGTGTAAAATTTGTTTGAACTCCTTGCATTAATGATGATGGAGTGAACATATAATAATTTTTGCAGGATTCGACTTGGCATTGGTTGGTAATCAGGGAAGCTGATAGACAGGTAAGGAGGCCATTAAGTAGAAGTGGGTTTGTTGATGAGGGAAGGGCCATAGAGGAAGGGAGAAACGTATCGAGAAATATGGCGATGGCTTAACTTCAAGAAAGTCGCCAAGGGTCACGGTCTACATCGGATGGAGTATTGTGTTAGATATTTTTCTTCATTGCAAGTAGAGATCGGGATTCTAAGGAAAATATTTCGCCTTCGCCGGGATTTGAACCCGGGCTCTCCGGGCTGGGATGCTAGTACTCAGCCACTACACTGACCAAATTTCTTGATGTGTTCGTTTATTCGGTTTTACGTTTTTTGCCCGCTTCTCTCGGTATAAGGTCACGTAAATTTTTCTTTTGTGGGATTTCGGCGGGTAAAGGTGTTTTTCGGCGTGTAAAGGGGTTTTTCGGCGTCACCTGCTTGGGAAGCGCACGCTTCTATGCTGATCGCATCATTTATGAACCTGCTTTGGGTATATTGCAAGGTTCTAACCTCAATTTTTTTCTAAGTTTTTCTCAAACCTTCTAAAGGCTTTGTGAGTATTGTTGAGGGATTCGGAATTGGCCGGAATTATGATTAAAAGTTCTTTAGACGGTTATTGTATTCGGATAGCATACTAAATATTTGCATCAGGTTGGATCCCTTGTTCTTACTGTTAATTAAGATCCCAGACTTTCAAGTGGTAGATAAAGCTGTCTATTTTACGATTTAACAACCTATTGTACGACTGTGTCTTTAGTTTTGTGCACTTTCTTTCATTTTACCACACCCCTTCGAAAAATATTTCGCACTCTTTTTTCGGGGCCGCCGGGAGCGTGTAATCTGCGCCCTTACAGAGGTCCCTATTAACCTAGCGTTTAATTTTGCGACTCTATAGGCTCGTGTACCCCTGAACATTAAAAAATTCACGTATTTGGTTTCTTTTGCGGCAATACTGGTGAAATCTGGGGCTGTATTATAATTTATCCGGGTGCGCTAACTCAGAGCTTTTGTGAATCTCTCCCCCTTACCGTGGCTGCTGCATACATATTCGTGTGTCATTCATTAACGTGATTTAATTACTTTTAATTAAAAAATGCCCTCTTTTGCTGTCATATTCGGTATGCCTTTTTTTAATTCCTCATTAATTCCATTCATTCCCGGCCGTATTTCCAGAATCTGCGAATCTCTAGAACTAACGGAAGTGGCCAAATAAGGGAGATGCTGTCAAAGACTTTGATACGAGAATTCCTTCTTCCCTTTCACCGTAAAAGGCTACGATCAAAACGGAGAGACTGATCCGTCGAGGGGCAACCTTTCGTCTTTTACCTCTCCCAGTTCCATTTGCCCATTCCCTCCCTTTTTCATGGCTGGTATCCTAACACCCCCTGTCACACGCCTTGCGGTGGCTTGGAGTAGTGCGTATATGTAGATAGAACAATATTGCTGAAATTTTCCTGTGAACCGTTCCTTCCTCCTCCACTCTAATTCACCTTCCATGATCCCATACACGAAGCGTAATGAGCGATTCTGCTGTGAGGGTACGCCGACCCGGTTTGTGGTGGAAGGGGATGAAAATAGGAGTGAACAGTGTGGCCAGAGCTTAAATAGTGCGTTTTGTTCGAAAATATATTGAGTATATCGCATTTTGCATGGACCGACTGCATCCTTATCGATTACTATGTTTTTTTTGTTTGTAAAATAGGGGATATTTATATATATGTAGCTCCAGTATTCAATACACATTATACTTAACACCAGTATTCCAGCAACATTACAAAGAGTACTACTGTTTTTGGTGTTACTTGCTGTTTAAACTAAAAAATTACCCTACGTGCTATCAATACCGAAAAACCCTCCTATTTAAGTGCGTTTGTATTGCTAGGTGTCGGCTGTACCCCGGAGTGGTGCGTTTCACACGGGTTTGTGATGTGATTGATTAATTCTGCGCTTTTTACAGGACATTAGTTCAATTTTCTTTACTTCGTCATTTAATATTTGCTGCTTAGGTAATTAAGTTAGGAAAAAAGCCACAAAACGCATTGTAAAAAGTGCTATTACGAATGTTTTTCTATTGGTCTCGCATGAGTAAAATCTGACCTATGGCGAATGGAAAACGCAGTAATGGCGGTGAAGCAAGAGGGAGACAACTTGAACCTGATACAGTCATTAATCTAAGATATCAGCCAGCTCAAATCATTCATAAACGGTATAATGTCATTAGTGAACGCATATTATACACCTATTTGAAGTTCTGCATTGATAATAAAACGACCGAATTCATAAGAAGGATGAGATGAGTACCAAAGGTGCATTTTTCAATCCGCACGTCCTTTCTGAGTCTCAAATTATCACGAAATTATTTGCTAAAAGAATGTGAAATTCAAAGCTCATCATTTTAAAATGAAACAATGGTTTGCGCATAAATATATTGCCCCCATAAAATGTTTTCCCAGAGTGCTTTGCAATGGCAGTTGTGCGCTAAAATTCGATCCTGACATCATCGGTTACTTCAGAGTGGAATAGAGTGATGCAGTTTCGATCCAGAATATATTGCACCATTTCAAATATAATATGGATTGCGATATCACAAGGAATCCTAGATAACAAAATTACGTTAAAACTTTGATAAGTGTTTACGTTAATGAAAATGTGTATAAAATAAAATAATAATAATAAATTAAAGGAGCTCCGGGGATATACGCTCAAGATAGGCTTTTGTTTTCCGCGGATGCTTGCAGTTGTGAGCGAGGGATCTTAGCACGTCCGAACTTCGCAAATCTCCCTTTCCTTCTCGCTCACATATCACAAGAAAAGGAACCCTTCCCCTTCCCTCGGAAATAATCCCTGTTGCAGGTCAAAATTTTCCTTCCGTGGGCTTTTCAACTCGCCCATCTACGGGGAGGAAGAGTTCTTGTTCCGCTTGGAGACGTTATTGCTATCCCGCTCAGGGGGGCGTGGTTCGGCCACGTCACATCGTCGTCGACTCGGGACTTAGCAATTTTTCTGCACCGAGGCGGTACGATTTTTTTAACAGAACTGTACCATCAATAGAATTGAGGCGTTTCCTCAAACACAGGAATCAGGAAAAATTATGGTTTTAGGTGTTGATATTTGGTGTAGCGTTTGCTGTGTGTGGTGATTCCGTAGTCTTTTTCAATGGTCATAGTTTTTCCTCGGGGCTAGCTTACCTCTACCGAGTGCGTTCCACCGGGTTGCGGATGGTGGGTCGACCTTTCTGAAGTCCTCTTAACTATCCTGCAAAACCTATCACTTGACGTACGGAACGCTGTTAAACGTTTAGACCACATCGCTAATGCAGTGGAGGAGGCTGGGCTGATCTTATTGATAAGGATAAACTATTCCCTTATACCCACTCCTGTTTTCCGTAAACTACCGAGCTTATATAGAGGATGGAGAGCTTGTCAGCTGTCATTCTCTATTCCGGATGAAGTCACTCCGCGGTTGATCGCGCCAGCTATTTACAAAAGAATGCCTCGAGATCTCGCCGTCCGCGTCCCCATACGTGGGCGGAATTAGGATGACTACTGAAAGGTTGAGGGAAGGAGGAGAGGTGAGTCGAGAATTCGAGGAATTGGGGTTTCCCTGCCGTTAGGGAAATGGGTATGGCAGATGTTCGGAGGAAAGAACGTCTCTGGGGGTAGGCGATGAATCATTCAACTGTCGGCCCGGCGCGAGAAGTGATGTTTGTTGGCTCGGGCACCATCCATTTACTTTCCACTCAAAGTCGAACGGCGCGGATTTAATTTTTATATCGCTCGACTCCACGGTTAAAGCATCTTGATTGCTTTAATATCGAATGAATGGGGAGGTCCTTCAGAGTGTGACGGTTCGTTCCGCCGAAACGATAATGAAATTGGCCCTTTTCTGTTTCTCCTTTCATCGTTGTCTCTTATATCCATAACGAAATTGCAATTTAAATGCAATCGTGCTGTTTTAGTAGCATTAATAAGCATTTTAAATTAATTAATTCTACAGCTAGCAACGGATAAATCCTTAGGATTTTTTTATTCAAATTTGATTTTGCCATCATAGTTTCTGCACTAGTTGAGGCATTGTACGCATGGATGTACCTACATTTTTTTGTGAAGATTAATAAAGAACGACTCACTACTTTGAAATTATAGCAAAGCTTATTTAATTTAGAAAGTTTATTACTGTATTATAGTGTTCTCCCTCGTTGAATGAACCCCGTAACTTGTAATGGTGAATTTATAACTCATCACGTAATTAGGAAAAATAATTCTTGAGTGTTCATTAAAGGTTATGTGGTTGCAAGCATGAAGGTTAATTTTAGTGTGATCAATTAAGTTAGTGTAAAGTGAGTGGTGTGTTTGCCCGTTTCGGTTATAATTTTGAGGACGTTTTTTATATGCATCTATGTCTTTAAGCCTAGCTAATATATTTCGATTTCGGTTTAAAATCACGCCAGGGTACGCAAGTATTTGTACTGCTGTATGTTGCTATCAGATTAGGAAGGATTCCATTGGGTTATTTCCGTATTTTTCCTCAAAAGTGGATTTGGGTTTATGTCTCTTTGTTTGACTCATGTCTGTCACTTGTATCATGCCTGCTTAAATACTTGCTTGGCTTCCCTTCCTCGTATTCCCGAATAAACCGCCGATCGTTATTCAATCGTAAAAAAAAACATTCAGATGTGCGGAGCGTCATTGACGATCGTTTTTTCCTCTCCCCTTTTCGGCTGTCAACAAACGCCCTCCCTTATGCGACGTTGTTTCCGAATGGATGGCATATAAAGGCTTCTTGTTTGCCTAATAACTCCCCAGGAGCGAGGGAGAGATTGATCAATCGGCGGGCGGGATGACTGCCACTGCGCGGCGTCCCACTCAAGGCTTGCTCGCTGCCGCCCTTCTTCCTGGTCTGGGTTATCCTCTCTGGCTCCACCCACACTTCCCTCACTCATACGTCTCCTCTTTGTTCTCCCGTCCTTCACCCTCACATGCGCGTGCCTGAATATATATATCGTTGTCACTCTTCGTTAACCTCCAAGCTAATCCCACGGAGACACTGCAAACTTCAAGTCCGTGGCCCAAGTTTGGTGAGTTGAAGGGGGCAGTGTTCGCTATTCCGCGACCCAACCGCAAGGCTTTCCTGTCTCCGTCTTCTCTCAGATTTTTTCTCTGTGTAATTTCCTTCTATACCTATGCTTCAACCATGAACATATGTATAATCGGACGATCATCGGGCATATGAAAATCCACTAAATAGTGAGTCCAAACATTCCGCATTTTCCGCACATTCCGCACCCCGATCTACACATACCCTGCCACGCGGCAGAAAGTGGAACCACCCTGCTAGTAGCATTTGCAAGTACGCCGAAAGAATAACGCACGTAAATAACAAGAGGGGGCAAAATAAATGACGAATATTATTATTCTTATATTATAACGTCTTTCTTTCGGCGTACTTGTTGTGACTAAGAAAATGCTAGCATGCCTGTTTACAAATTGGTTCCACTTTCTGCCTTGTGGCGGGGTATGTGTAGATCGGGGTGCTGAAAATGTGGAATGTTTTTGCTCACTTTTTAGTGGCTCGATGATCGTCCTATTATATATGTTCATGGCTTCAACCATGGCAGCAATTCTGCAGATGTCGAAATAAAAATTGAGCTCATTCGCGAAATACACCTCGTCCTAAGTGTGTATTAGACCGATAAAGCGTGGGATTTACAGCCAGGCAAGTTGCAAGAATTTATGGCGGTTAATGGAAAGCTGTTAATTGACGTATATTTCGACGGAACCAGGAAATGGGGAAATATACGGTCCTTGAATTCTGCAGCACTCATTGGCGTCTAAGGGTATTTCTGGGGATATAAACCTGGCCCTCGTGTGAATATTCCGGATGCTTATTCTCTTTATGGAGTCACCCTGCATTTAACTAATAATGATTGTTAGTAATTTGCGTAAACTTGGCCGGTTAATTCCAATCTATGGTGGGATCAGGTTCCTTCCTTCGCGTTTTAGTTACCGTTATTCAATAAGCATACCGCTATGTAAGGGCAGTTCTTACAGTTACCGACCCAAAATACGCTTAATCAATTTAAACTAAAGTACCCAAAAAATGTAAAGAATGACTCATGTATTCGCTCTCATGAGCGCAATTGAAAAATAACGATGACGCGAGCGCACGCGTTATGGAGATCCGTAATCGCGCTCCAGGTGAGAAAAAAGTGGAGTAAAGATAAGTTTATGGGCTCGTTGACGTCATTAACGCAATAGCGTGCGATTTTGGTATTTTCTTCCTTGAAGTAAGCGGTCACGTCTAATTATTTTTGAACTAGTCTCACCTACTCGCGGTTGGGTTTAATATGTATGTTGTTAGCTCTACTGGTGCTGCATCATCGGAACAAGAGTTATTTTAAAAAAGCCAATGCATCAGAAATATTACACTGCCGTTGTAAAATCGGGAATCGTAGACTGGTTTTAGCGATCGCCGGTATTTTACGTCTCAATGCAGTTTCGTTTCATACCGCGTGAAACTGTTTAGTGGAAATAAGGCTTTAAGGCGAGAGGTTGTGGAAATCCATAGTAAATAATTAAGGAGTCTGTAGTAGTTTTCCTCCTGATTTATGTAGATACTACTCATTTAGACTTTCCTGTCATTTCGGAAATACGGCGTTGTAGCATAAATACGTGTAATATTCAAATGAATATCGTGGAATATTTCTAAAGACTTGAAAATCTATTTTAAATACTTCCATGGACCGCACTGGCTGATAAATGGCTTGCATTGAACAATAATAAGCTTCGTGCCGTAAAGATGTCTTACCTAAGGAACAGCCTGAGAGAAGTCACCATTACAGGAGTGTGGATAGGACGTTGAGGTTTCACCAATAAGTGTCTATTCACGGAATAGAAAGATATGCCGAGATGCGATGTCTTTGACACTCTTCTGACCGACATCTTATTACAGAATGCACTAAATACGGGGTCTCACGAGAGAAACAGGGATTTTGTCGATGTCGTGGGCAACGTTTGAAAGAATCTGATTTGTATCAAATATTTGACGCCAAGTTTTAGTCGCGCGTTAATGTATTTTTATTGCCCTATACCTCTAAACATGCGATACTTAACATGTCGTGGTTCTATTCTTTAATCATGGGAATAAATAAGACTGGTTGCGGTTGAAATTGACGTCTGTTGTCGGGGCACCCTAATCCTAATCCTCCTTACCTCCGTACTTACTTGGAATGTTTGTAGCTTTCCATTCGCTTCAGACCCTGCGCACTGAGCAGCGCACTTCAAAACGGATTGGCGGCAGAGTTGATGTGCGCTTGCCAATAAAATTACTTAGATAATCGCATCCGCGATCGTTGTTTTTGTGCTGAACATTCGCGAAACACGGAAAATGCGAAGTTTTTTTTTTTACTTATCTAAAGCCTGGGTTATTGAATTGGTATTTTTAATGAATTCAAATGCCAACTATTCACAAAATATTCCATCTTGACTATTGTGAACCTAAATAATATGACCTAATCGCAGTGTACGGAACGTTTTGCCTGCGCACATAGTTCCATTCATCGTCATTCATGTTCGCTTAAGTGTACAGATCTTTGCTAATTTCAACTCTTCCAATGGAAAGCTCCCCCTTACTACAGATTCCTTAATTATCCACTCTGGTTAGTCTTGCCTACGGAGTAGTCTTTCGAGTGTCCGCCGGTTATTGCGATCGGTTCTTAAGCAGAATCCTCCTTCCCTTTATTTCCTTTCCTTCCTCTGTCCTTCACTCCATTTCACGTTCGTTCTTACTCTGGAACCTCTCTCTTCCTTAATTTCTCTATTTGTCCCACTTTGCTCTTCTATCTATCTCCCTATCGCTACTTGCTCATCTCTGCCCTTTCTGTTTCCTTTTGCCACTGTCTTACAATCTCACGATTTCTCCCTTCTCCTGACTCATCATAATCTTTTTGAATGGGATCATCCTTCTCTTTTTTATTGATTTCTACGATCTGGTATCATTTGCGTGGTGGGAGGATCCGGAAAACTTCTTTAATGGAGCATTCGTCTCTCGAGAGCGGAGACATTTTGGGAGGGAATGATTCCAACTTTCTCCCAACTTCGGTAATGACTCCGTTGTTGACGTACTCTTCGAGCTCCTCCTTGTGACGGCTGACGGATGGGAAACTTTTTATTCCTTTCTCATTCTACGCATCCCCTTGCATACTTTTTTCATTCTGCGTTAACCTTTCCCGGTTTTCCCCTAGTACTCGGGAATAGAAAAATCCCTTTGGGAATGTCCATACTTTAAGTTTGGATTCGTTCCGTAGGGCCTTTAGGGCAGCAGTTCCCGGCCTTTTTCTGTGGACTAGGTAACCTTTGGTGTAGTCCGTTTTCCGTGGTATTTCTTCAATCACTTTGATCCCCCGCTTTGTGGAAATGTGCTCGCTAAACTTAAATGATTTTGCAGTTTTTTTCCTCGTACCCGAAATAAAAAAAGCGCATGTCCCTACGAGTACCCGCACGCCAATTTAGGAAGTTTGCTCTGGGGATTAGTCCTCGGGAGTTTGGGGCCTCCGATGGAGCAGGTGAAGGGTACTGGTGCGGAAGTTGTTTCAGGTGTAATTCTTGGTATTATGGGGACTTTCACATCTGCATGTGAATAGTCACCCTACTATACACATGCGAATGCGACTTACTCGACGGAATCCCTATTTTCCCTCGGGTTGCGTTGCAAACTCCTTGAAATGCCTTTTGCGTAGCTAACGCATCGTGTGGCCTACGTACGATTTGTTATATGAGAGGTTATTTTGTAATTCTAAAGGACTTTGAGGGCTGACGGCTTTCGCGAAGCGAATTTATCAAGCGAATAATAGGAAGGTCCTCGGATGAAAAAATAAAAGAGAGATGCTTCTTCCCTCTGGTTAGGCCACATCTCGAATGTGCATCGAGGATTTAAGACCCTGAGCAGAAGGGTTTAATTGGAAAAGAAACGGAATATTAAGGAAAGCCGCACACTTCGTTAAAACGTACTTCGAGTGAACAGATAGTCTAACACCGTTAACGGAAGAACTAATTTTTGGTTAATATTAGTTTGTCTGTTCGGTCGCAGCCAATCTCTTTGGAACAACTCTCTAAACGCTGTGGAGTATCTAGTGTGTGTGAATATTTTCTAGTCTATCGGTGTCTAAATTTCCTTTTTTCCTACACAATTAAAAAATAAGGTGCTATTTTTTTCACAACAGCTGTAAAAATAGCAATGAACACAAATGTTATGATACATCATAGGCAAGAAACTGTTTAATTGACCAGTATAATATTTTATTCCACAACTATACAGCAACTGGTTCTGTATGAGCTATACTCCGGAGGTTTTCAGGGAAAGTATACGGTGGGCATTTGTTTTGCAAATTGTGTACGAATTTCTGACGTATATTGTTAATGCGTAAGAACTCAAGCAAACGGCATGCGCCTCCTCAATCCTCATACACCAATCAATGGAGAATGACCATGCCAAATCAAATTCAACTCCCGGTTAGAAAAACAGCACTTAAAATTTTGGCCAGAATTTTTCGATTTCAGTCCTCTGTGTCAGCTCTTAGGGTAGAACATAAATTATGACCGGCTCAACAACTGTACATATCGCTTTTTTGGCAAAATGAAGTAAAGGGCTTCCAAGGACTGGGCCACAGGCCGAAAAGGTCTAAAAATTTATAGAATGCTGAGCCAACTCTCAGCATGGGTCGGACCATTTCAGATTTTTCCATCAGCAAGGATGCTGAAGAGACTGAAAAATCACCACCGGTTGACTGTCCCGTGTAATCCATTGTAGTATGTTCATACATCTACAAATAGTTTCTTCCCATGGCAATTTATTTATAACAGTGAAATGATATGTTTTGTATAGTTCCTCTAAATGTTCCTACGGATTTATCAGATGGAAATTCTGGGAGGTATAGTGAGCCGTTTGCCAGGTGAGGTGAAGTGTGAATCTTGATTACAGTCTCTCCTTTACACTCGGTTCGGCAAGCTTTGTAATCTCAGAGTTTTAATTAATATTTGAAATTGGCAGTTTCCTACCGACGATATAAGAAAGGATAGTGGAGACTTATTTTTGACATGTTCAAGTATTGCAATAAAGGGTTATTCCGAATTTAAGCGAGGATTAGCGAACGGACATCCTCGAGTGCTGATGTTTGATATGTTCAGACTACTTTTACAGTAAGTACCCGTTTGCGACATGTTGTCGCCTTTGTTACCCCGTTTCAAAATTCTATTATCTCTGATGAAAACTCAGCGATCGTGCGGTTCTTCTTGCATTAAATTATGTTTTATGTTTCGTTTTTGCTTAAAAATTAGGTTTTCAATTCCAAAACTAATAATTTTCTTCTATTTCAACCATGGCACATTTTCTTGGTAACCTGAGCAATGTCTATGTTCGGGAAATTTCGCCCGGGCCATGTATTGCTTACATTAAAGTAATTGATTATTATTAGCAAATTCCAGTGGGATTTCAGTTGGGGTATTTCGTACCCCAACCTCTCCATGTGCACTTAACGGCTTTTACATAGTATCTGCATCGAACAAGTCGCATTGATTCTTATCATTAGGACCCATCGGTATGCGTAGCATATCGCTTTCTACGTAGAATGTTGCACACTTCTAGATATCTACGTGCTACACCTATTAAACATTAATACAATCATAGAGCTCAAGAGGGATGATTAGGGTTCCAATGGGCTCTTTAAGTCCCCAAATCACCACTTTCTATTAAGGCTCGGAATGAATGAAGTAATGAGCCGTTTATCTTGTAATTTTGCTCTTAGGTACATGATACTCATTTCAAATAAAAATTCAAATATATTGACCATATTATTAATAATGTTAAAGAATATCACTGAAACTCACTTAAGGGAAAATATGCTCGACGTTTATGGCGATCTTTCCCACGCCCCCCACCCGAAACTTGAATGCTTTTTTAGTTTTACTGTTTTAAAAATAAACATTTTCAGTAAAATAGCTTAATACTACATCATTAAGCGTCAAAACGGAAAATTTCCACGAAGGATAGAAAACTAAGATGAGGAATGAGGAGTCAGATTCTCTTCTGTATGGATATCTAACTATTATATTATTTGTTACTTTTATCTCTCCCGTTGAGAATCGACGGGCATTTCTTCTAGTGATAAATATTTTGTGGCACTGACATTTCCTGGTGTACTTGCGAAATGCTTGTAATTCCTTTTATACGATCGGTTTTTTTTCTTTAGAGTACAATATGACCCCTAATTGCTTGAAAAGTATTATTGACATGGAATTTAAGCAAAATTGTTGTTTGAAGTGATATTTTTGGCAAGTTAACACTTCAGATATTGGGAACTTTTGGATAATTAGGAAACTCACTGCGGTAGCTTCTTAATTCTTATTTATGCCTAAATTATTATCAATTATCAACGCTAAGGAAGAAACGTGCGCCTTTTTGATAGTTGCTGTTAGTTTTTTGCGGGCGAATTTTCTTTGTGCTGGGGTTCACCCGTCAAAAGTCCTCGATAGGTAAGGGTTGTTTTTTTCTCGGTCGTAGTCAGTAATATCGTTTCATCATTCTACTTTAAGGCTCGAATTTGACGCGCCCTCGTTTTCAGGAATAAGAACTCATCATGGTGTAGCGGACGTTGAAACTTCAACCTTTTTATTTCCTTCCGTTACTCTTGAAATGCATGCTAATTCCTCCCTGGATTCTCGAGTGTTCCAATTTTCCATGTCTTTCCTCGCTGTTTTCCTATTTTTTTTAAATAAACGTATTATCATCCCGCCTTTCAATTACTGTGTTGAATCGTCTGTGGCACTTTAAAGACCATCCCAAACCGCGTTATCGATTTATGATTTTGAATGTAATGTTTCTCTGAATGGAAGCTGGGGTCATGGACTGGAAAATCGCCATCGAGACGCTGATTTAGGGACTGCTTTTAACCTTTTTTTGCCTCTTTGAGGCATTTCGTTGTGACGGCTGATGTCGTATTTCTGCATTTGTCGAATTTTCAGTTACTTAGGTGCGTTAACTTCGAATTTATTGTTTCTTAACGCCTGATCAATTTTCTCTGCCGTTTCCATTATATAATCTTATAGAATCTTACCGACCTGTCGCATTTCTGTTCTAACTTGCAAATAAATATTTTCGAAAATGCTCGAGATTTGTATGCAAAAACAAAACTTTGAAGTCAAGAGACTTTTTAAATAAAATGGTTTTAAAAACTATGCATCATTAGTGTTCAAATCATTTGTACTTTTTCAGCTTGGAAAGAGAATTATTTGCAATATTTTAGCTAGCAGCGTAAAATCGATTAGTTTGGTGTTTGAACAAGTATATACTATATTTAATTTTGAACTGTGTTATTTTGAATGTCATCGACTTGATTTTTTGTTTGGCCTCTTTCATCTTTTTTCTACGTTGAAGTTGTTTTTTCTGGAATGTTAAGGTGTTTTTACATAGCGAATTTTGAATTTTGAGGTAGAAAATTCAGAATTTCTATGTTCCCGAAATAGTTAATTTTGTAAACATGTCCTTGCTTTCTTGTTGCTTCTATAGTTATCTTGTAATATGTTCTCTTAGTACATGCATCAACTGAAGGGATAGCTTATTAAGACGTTTTGTTCATGCCAAATGTAAAGACGAGGTGCTCGGCAATATCGTATCTAAAGACATTTTCCTTGGTGAGCAATATCTTTAACTTTTATTTTATCAATCTTTACACAATATTGTGAAGAAATCATCGTGATATGAAATCTTCTGTAGCATTTGTAGGAAAGACTAATGCTTGTTTTTTCTTTTTTGCTACATATCTTTGTTTTTCAAACGGTATATTTCAAATGGTTACCGTTTTAATTTTCTTGAACACTTCATTTATCGCGAAAATTCCAGCAGTATCAGCAAAGCGGAGAGTATCAACTTAAGTACTAATGTCCTGAGATCTGCATAAAGTAACGCGACTCAACTATACCAGAAATGTAAGCTTCTGCTACTCAAGGAATGTTTTCAATTCAAAAGTCAGTTTGGTGACGTGATCCCGACGTTAGTATGTTGGTGAATTACAACCGTCACGCGATGGTAAGAATTTCTTGAGGAATAATCTTGGCTTTTGGAAGCCGCGCAGAGTGTTGAAATAAAAAAAAAGTTGGCCGAAGTTCAAAAATACTTTTTCAGTACCTTGAAAAAAATAATAAAAGTTGAAACCTCACATGGTAGCTCTAAATTGTTTGCTTTCACTTATGTTTCGTTTTTCATCATTGTCTCGCGTTAACCTTGAGAAACTGCTATAAGTTGAACAAATGTTGCAAAAAAACCGCCTTCTATTGCCACCTTGAATCTCCATGTTTTAGCTAATGCAGAACGTCTTTGGAATTAATTATTAGAGTAAAACCAATAGACCTGTTTTATTTCGTAAAACAGTCAACCAAGTTCAAGTTATCGTAATTAAACTGCTTTTAAAAGTAATATTTTTATTTGTAATGCAAAAAAGCGGAACTTGATATTAGTTCATTTTTTTCCTTTCAGTAGAAAAATAGTTGTGTTAACATTTCTAATCCGATAAAAAGATCGAATATCACGAGAAATTAGGAAGCGATGCTGCTAGTTGCGTACGAGATTAAGTTGACTCTATGGGAATCTTATGGAGATTCTTTTCCCGGGACATAATGTCGGAGTTGCGTTGTTGCAATTAGCAGCAGGAAAATTAACGTAGTTCTATGAAGTGCACATCTAGGAGACTTTCAATATGCAAATAATATACCCTGAAATAACGTACTCAAATTTAGTGTTGAGTTGGAAATAGTTTCCTCCGTGGCCTTTAATTGGTTAACAGAGCTAAGTTTGGTAACATCGTACGCCATAAGGCCCCCATACTGTCAGCTAAATGTGGAATGCTATATTTCAGTGTGTTAGTTATTAACGCGTGATAATGATGGAAAATCGCACGCAATATCAAATATAGCAATTAATTTAGAGTTTAATTACTAATTTTTAACTTTTGTTCTAAAAAGCATTTGTGGAACTGTTTTGTATTTTTTTAGCCTGTCTGGAAAGGGTGACGTCATTAGCGGACCGCGCCCAGTGCTTATTTTTTTTGTTTTTCCTCCAAGGTTCCAACCCCGCCAGATCCCTCCTGTGTCATTTTCCTTCCTCTGTGGCATTCTATACACCTTCCACACACCTCCCACACACCAAGTACCATCTCCCAACCTCTTCTCTCCTTTTCAACTTCCGATCAGTGCTGCTCTCAAGTTTTCTTCCCATTCATCTCCGTTAAAGCGTAGATTGTCTTTTTTTCTTCTTACCATCCTCTGTTTTAACCTCCGAGCGAAGATATTGGATTCCGGATTCTTTTGCCGGAAAACCCCAAGATTGGGTTGCTCACGAAAGAGTCGTCTGGTGGGAAGGATTTTTTGAAGTTGGTGTATTGGAGAGGGCGGGGGATAAGAGGAGTATTGAGGGCGTCGTGATGGAAAGAGGGATTCCGGTAATCTCGCCCTGTGGCTCAGTGCTCCTCTGTAGTACCGCGGCCTCTAGGTTCACCCTACCTTCTTTCTCTCAATTTCATCGTCCAAAAGCGTTCACGTCGGTTTCCTCTCCGCAGTTCGGGAAAAGAACCACTGAGATTAAGAACAGATGATTTATGGAAAAAAAACATTTGGATACTACTTTTCTGTATTTAGTGGTAATTTCAAGTTTTGAGCGTGCCGCGTGTACCTGCTGACGTGATATTTATACGTACCTTGAGCAGAATATTATCGAAGTAGTATCGAAATTGTGCAATTTATATTAAAAAACTTAAAGGATAGGAAAACTTAACGAAATTAAAGGAAAATTTCAGTAGTAAAAATCTAACAACTGGAAAGTACTACTATTTCCACAAATATGTTGACATCCACCATGCCCCATTTTACGGATTTGGTTGAATGGTTGGGGTTGGAAAAAATTGAGGGTTGGTACACAAGGTTGGCTGCGGCCTTTGCTGGAAATGACTTAACGTCGCTGGGAGCCGACGATGAGGAGCAACAGGGCTAGCGAAACTGGAGTGAAATAAAACACAGGGGCATGCATGGATCTAACCTTCGCGGCTACCGAGTTAACTCTACGTCAAGCATAAACGGTGAGTGCAGATGGGGATCTAAAGAGAGAAAATTACTTGAGGCTGAGTCCGAAAGAAGAGACTCCGATCGTCCCAACTATTTCGTGGACGTTAGCTTTTTCAGTCCATTCCTTCTGCTAGGGCTTTTGCCCCTCTTTTATTTTACTTCAGTTTCGCTAACCCTGTTGTGCACATCCTTCTTCGTTGGCTCTCGGCGACGAAAAGCTATTCCAGCTAAAGCCGTAGCCAACATTGCTGGCCAACCCTTCAATTTTTTTCCAACGCGGCCCCATTCAATCAAATTCGTGAAATTGGGCATAGTGGGAGTTCGATTTGCTATGAAAATTTCTACCACTTGTTGTGTAAAATCCAGCCCTCCAGCCACCATACCGATTTGAACTCCACTGCATTTAATTATTGTTAACTAATTAGAAGCTTGTTAGTAGCTCTAAGAGTAAGAAGGACATGAAATTTTCAAATAAGTTGTACATTATATTTTGTTATTGGGGTTATCTACTAGTTAAGGTAGGTTTTAATGGAATAAAGTAAACATCCAGTGGCTGTTTGCAGATGCAGGCCTCATTCTCCTTACACTGTGTTTTTATTCATTTCAGCATACGCCTTATCTCTTCAATCCATCCATGAGGCCCATTACTTTTTTTCGCCTTCCCTGGTTACCCAAAATTATGGCCTTCAGCATCCTTCGCCTCTCATAACAGTTACAACCACCTACTCTGCCCCCTCCTAATCTCCTACAGAAGTTAATTTTTTTCACCCATCATACCAAGCACGATCTCGTTTATCTTCCTTTTCGTCCATTTCACTTTTTCTAATCTCCTCCACACCCACATCTCTCAAACCAGCAGGCTATTCTTTTCCCCTTTTCTTGGAGTCCACATTTCTCCTCCATACAACGCCACACACCATATTAAACTCTTTGCTAGCCTTTTCTTTGCATCCTCACACAAGGTTCATCAGCTCCCTCCTATTGCTGAACCCTTCTGTCGCTAGTGCAATTCTCCTCCTAATGTCTTTGCTAATATTTACATTTCCATCTATCATACTACCGAATTAATTACATTGCTCTTCTTGTTCTTGTTTTTGCCCTTATCACCAGTCTCACTTTCTTTGCCCCTAGAAAATCTCTTTAAATTGGTTTTCTTTGCTAATATTCATTGCGTATTTTGATGTACTGATTTTCTAATGCATTTTTCAGAAATGCAACCCCTTGATGGATAGACTAACCAACGCCTCTTCATTCGTGAATCTTTTTATCTTAGCTGCACTTATCAGCTGTCCTACTTTTTATCCCCAACTCTAGTTCCTTACAAATCTTTCGATATTTCCTCTGCATACATTTTAAAAAGCGTTGGCGACGCCGACGGCCTTACCCCGCGACGTATAACTGTCCATCCTGATTCTCCATTAGCCGCCCTCACTTGTGCCCTCTGGGCCATCTATAATTTGTGGATGAGTCTCTATCTCGCCATTCTATTCCTATTTCCATCAATGTAGTGTGTCCTAATGAACTCTGTCAAACGCCTTTTTTAAATTCCAAAATGCAAACAATAACGCACCGACTGCACCTAAAATGAGTATACTACTGCCAAGTAAATATTTCTTTTATCCAGTTTTGGTATCCATTTTATATGATTATTCAGGATTGCCTAATTGATTAAATATAATTGTCATTATAGTGTTTTTGCAGTATTGTCATCTGCTATGGTATTACTACCAAATTCTGGAACTATTTTTTTACGCTTATTTTTCAAGCCGTACTGTTATTTCTTTTTGGAATTCTAGGAGTATTTTTCCCAATATTTACAATTTTAGCGGAGTAAAAAAACCGAGAAAACCTTTTCCCCTGGCTTTCATAATTTCAGGAAATTTTGAATCACTTGTCATGCTATAATGTTTTTGACGACTATATTTAAGCTGCTAGTAGACAATTTCCGGTATTGAATCAAGGTGCTTAAAACTTCAATGATTTCTGCTGCTTGCCAGTGCCTTTTTCTCACCATGCAAATCGTTCGTTGCATATATCGTTTGAAAGTTGACTTTAGAAAGTAGGTCGGTCATGTAAATTTGGTCTATTATGGCCTTAGAGAAATATTTTTTTTCATGCTGCCGGTTCAGGAGTCGAATATTGTTGTGTGTGCCCCAGTCTAGCGAAGAAGGCATGCCCTTGACTGTTCTCCCGTTCTCTTGAAAATAACTTGAGTCAGTTTGACGCCAAGTTGTTTTTATTCTCTCCTCATTCAATAATTAAGTGTTACTATTCTTATTCTTTTGAATTGTTGTATTTTTGGTATTCAATGTCATTTTATTTATTCTTGCAGCCGGTACCCTTTCACCAAGCCTGAAGTTGGAAGTAATTTCACCTTTCTAAGGGTGGATTACCTTCTAAATTTACCTACCCAAGTTCTTCAGGAGCTGTATATTTCCTCTTTGGAAGTAATAGTGAAGAAATTCATCTAAGTTATATTTTTGTATTGATTCTAATTCTATTAGTTTGAATCAATACATTTGATGAATAAATTGACTTTAGCTATGGTGTCTTATGTGCAATTCAGGTATATCGCTTGTTTGAGTTCTTGGGAGCTGAAATTATTTTCGTACCCTTGAAGGACACTGTGATTACGCTCTCATAAAATCCTCAAAAATAATTCTGCAGATCATCTCTCCTTGTCCTCTGTTCCATTGGTCTATTTACTGTGGATACTCCTCATCGTTTGACATGTAGGTAGGAAGGAGAAGTATGGTTAAAATACGACGGACGGACCGAAAAGTAGACAAACGAATAGTGCTGGGCATTGCAGGTGTGAAAAGGATGTTGCAGTAGAAATTTTGAGGAGCAGTACAATGTCGGTGGAGGAAGTAGTAAAGGGCAATGGAATTTTCGAAGGCTGTAATAGAAGGGAGAAGGCATTGCGAAATGAGAAGAGGGAGAAAAATATGCATAGATCCGGGGTCTCCAAAGTACGGCCCGCGTGCCACATTTGGCCCACAAGATGATTATATCCGGCCCGCAGAAGAATTATGCGGAAATACGCCGCATGTGGAGTTGGGAAGAAAATTGTGTGATGAGAAAAAGTATGCTTGTAATGTTCATCTAGCCTTCACACACCATAATCGGTTGAGGACCCTGGGAAGGGGGTGTGGCCCTGGCTTCCAAAATGTGTTAGTACATGCTAGCTTCTTTTGTTGCATTCTGATTAATCCTTCACAATATCCGCCGCATCATTTTTTTCTATCTTTGAAAGTAACGCCTCACCTGTGGATTTGAAATCCACCTATCGTTGTGACTTGGTTCACTGACCAGGCATTTCACATTCACCATGCAAATGTTGACGTGCATGCCCTTAAGTCTCAAGGGAAGGAATAAAACAGGTTTTCCACTCACGGCTCATTGAGTCTCTCTCATGGGACGATGATGTGGGGAGAAATTGCTCATCAATTGCGCGAGATAGTAAATATATACATCCAGTATCTCCCACCCCGTAATCGGTGCACAGCGTTTGCGGCCGTGCATCCGGAATCCTTATCAACAATTTTTATCATGGGCAGTGGGTTTTTCCCCATCTCAGGTTTCACGTGCTGCATGCATGATCTCGTTTCATTGTTTGGCCTTTTCGTGGAACTCTCTGATGGAATCGTCGCCACTTAACTATGCATTTCGACTCCGGGGATACGCGGGAGGCGTGTATAGCCAGTCTGTGGCTTTCATAAGCCCTGCCTCTCTTGTTTGGGTGCGTGGTGAAAGCCATTCGTTTTCCGTTTGTGTTCCCAGCTTTCTGGTTACCGTCACGTCTACTTTTGAGGTGCTCAAATATATGTTGTTAATGCACGGTATTTGGCCCTCTATGTGCGTGATTTGGAGGCACGCCAAGTAAGTCAGCAGGATAATTGGTGTAAGATACCACCACTGCTTATTTTGGGGTCCAATTTTCTGTGTGGTTTATCTCTTCTACTAATGTACTACGCTGTTGCCGTCTAGAATAGCGCCATAGCATCTCGGGGTAGATGTTATTCCTAGTATTTTCACGGTTTCCGAGCTTTAATCAGACATATTTCTCCAATTCCTGAAGTCACACGCGACTGGTATCTCGTGTTTTTGACGTCAAATTTTGATTTAATATAACCTCTCAGAAGTTTTTATTTTTAATGTACCAAAACAAAATGACAACTTTTGGAATTTCCAGTGGGTTTTGGAGTGAGTGATGTGTAATCATGTTCATTTGCAGTGATTGGATTCTTTCTTATCGTTTAAAATTTTGGCCAGTTCCTTGATTTTAATTACGTTCTATGTCCAGTTGTTGTTTTGGCCGAAATCACGCAAAGCCGAGTTCTTTCGCAGAAGTATATGTCGTGTACTGTGTGATCGTGATTCTCTTGTGAAAGGTATTTAAAAAAACTAAAGTGTCAATCAAGAATAAGCGTGGTGTTAACGTGGAATCTCGGCCAATCCATATCCCACTCCCGAATTTCGTTCCTTTTTAATAATCATCCTATGATTTTCGTTTTATTCTATCTTTTTTTCTGCGGAAGCACATCTAATTTAGGCTTTCTTTTTTCGTTCTTAGTGTGTAATTTTCCCTTACAAGGGTCCCAATCATATCTGACTTCAATGAATAATAATATTGATGCGCGACTGCTTGAATTACTGACCTCGAAGGAGCACAACGTTTTACGTGTTTTTTCAATTCGAGTCATTCGTCTTTTGCCAATGGAAGTGAATTAACGGGACTGTAGGTACGTTACGATAACACGGAAATATTGAAGGCATTACTAGTCGCAATCAGCCATGTTTAATGAAGCAGATACGCAGTCAATTCAGCGAAAACGGGAGTTATCAATGCAAGAATTTTAGCGTTGTCTATACATATTGTCGATACATTTGAACTTGTAGTTGTGTACGAATAAATGAAGTCTTCAGTAACATTTTTGGACCCCAGTTTTGGGCTTAACTTTTCGTGCACTTAGGCGCCATCTGCTTTCCTCTTTAAATTATGTATGCAAAGGTAATGTGCCTGAGTCGCATAGTACTGGTATTGCAGGTTAATTGAATAGATTTATTTTGTTTATTTTGTCATCTGTGGAAATGCGGCTAAGCAATGGCGTCATTTTTGCCCCACGTATTTTTTTGCGAAAATTATGTGAATCGCTCATTCCGTAATTAATGGTTAGTTCATATTTTATATGCTCATGCATTTCAGCTGGTTTCTATGTATTGACGTCACTTTTTTATCACCGTCCTTGGTTTTATAACATAATTGTATTTACTGTCATTGACGTGTAATGCCTAAACTATGGACAGTAATTAAAATATTCTAAACATGCAAAGTAACCATTAAATAGTAGCGTGTTACATTTCCGCAACTTTGAGTCTTTCTCTTTTACTGCAGAACGTATTGGAAGTTAAATATAACATCTCAAGTTCGCAGTAGTGATGCATTTGATACGTTATGGAGAATTTTTTCCGTTCTCAGTGACCAATTTCACGGCCTGGTGATTTCAAGCGTGATTTGTGGAGCAAGTATTGCGAATTGAAATTTTTCTGCGGACGTCCATTTATGGAGGTTACCCTGTTCTACCAAAATGCCAAGCGTGAAAAGGTGACGCTCTCTATTTTAAGATCCGGCCTTCACTATTGTGCTCACCAGTTTGACCCATCTTGCTGCGCGAGGGGAATGCATTTATCACGCCGCGAGGCACGCCACTGGACAGGTGCAAGGGAACATCTTCGCCTCCATCCTTTTAGACAAAAGATCCCTGGCTCCATAGTTGTAGTCAGTTTTATGTACATATATGTATGGTGGGTGTGTTTTCACCCGATCGTAGAAAGGATAGGTTGTAAGGTCAGGTGGGCATTGATCCACTCAGGGGGCCCGTACTCTGTCGCGTTGCTCGGGTCTTTTACTACAATGGAACCATAAACGATTAAATTTACTTCACCGTAGCACATCATGTAGTCTCCCGTAGGTTTCCTTCATATTCATCCATCTCTCTTCTTTTTCTTTGCTATCGCTTACTTTGCCCTACATCTATATCTGCATTCTACTCTGCGAGCCACCGCTGAGGCGTGTAGGAGAGGGTGGCCAGCCATGAAAAGAAGGGAATAAGGAAATGGGAGGGGGAAGAGTACAGGTGTATGTACGTTGTTTCATGTGCTAGTGTCATGCTGCTTTAATAAAATTACTAATTGGGCGTTGAAAGATGTGACTTTTGTAACTATCAGTTCCGCAGCGTTTCTCATTTTTTCGCTTCTGTCAGTTCCAGAGATATAGTACGGGGTCAAAATAATATACTCTGTGTCATACTGGAACTCGGCTGTTCTAAATTGTCAAGTAATTTTAGCTTAGTGTGTAGAGTCTGTCTCTTACGGCTCCCAACCTAATCCATCCATCACCTGTGTTGCACTTTCTGTTCACTAGTAACTGTTTTTTTTAACGATGCTTGCACTTAAAAAAAACACAGAGGGAACAAAATGAGAGAGAAATACTGTGGAAGAGATATGTACAAAAATGTCTACTTACCATGCTTTACCGATGACTACAACAGAGGCGAGACGTCAATCCCTTAAACCACGTCTCATTTTTCTTCCTTTCCATCTTCCCTCCCTTCTTCTTGGTGGCTGATGTCCTTTCACCCCGTGCCGAACACCCTAGCGGAGGCTAGTAGTGTAGTGGGTATGCATGTGTATCTCTCCATTTCTGCGCTTTGTTCAAGGTCATTCGCTTGTCTCCAGCTCCATGTCGCCTCGCTGCAATCCGCCCCGCCAATGTTCCTCTACCCCTAAGCGTGACAAATGGCGACGAATGTGGATTAAAACGTTGTAAATTGTTCGTGAACGGAGCCGGGCTTAGGGTAGCCTACGGGAGAGAAATTACCCTTTTTAGGTTGCGCGCGGGAAAAGTTGTAGGATACTCGTGGAATGCACTAGGGAGCTGCGGAAAGTTAGGAGAGAATGGGAGGTGCGTTATTTCCCTCCAATGTGGCTGTCTAAGCGTAAATTTGAAGTTTCACCTCTGAAAATAGTGAGTAGGAAAGTTCGACTCTTGAAAATGCGTGTACTCTTAATGTTTTTATACGAATGTGTTAACAGCTGGATATGTCCGTTATTGGAGTTGATTGGCTGGCTAAAAAAATGGTTTATTCTTATTTTTTAAATATCTGAACATAGTCTGGTATCAAGGGCATATTTGAACGGTAAAAGAGAGAAGCTGTCTTTGTCACGTATGTTACAAGTTTTATGATCATTAAATATTAAATACACCTACTATAATTTTTACATCTCTCCTCAACGAAGTTAATGTATGGATGGAAATCCATGTGTGAAATGAATGTTACTACGCGTCATTTAGTGGAACTCTCTCATTATGGAAGAAAGTAAATATTAATGTTGCAAAATTCCACAATGGTTGCTTCACAGCGGTACAACCGGTTTCACCCGTTCGGGCGTCATCAGGTTCATCATCATCATGCATCTGATGATGCCCTAATGTGTGAGACCGGTTGTACCTTTGTGAATAAACCTTTGTGAAATTTGCAAAGTTGATATTTACTTCCTTTCAATCCATGTACATGTGAAAAATCTTATCCTGTACCAGAATAAAAACCCGGGCCCTCGGCATGGGAAGACAGTATTCTAGTCACCGTATTAACTCATTCCCCAGATAAATTTGATGTCATACCCTATCCGCTACCTGTCAAGCAGAGTTTTAGGTCAGAATATTCATTATTGGAAAAGTAGTACATTATTTGAACTTATTTTCATATTTCAGTACGTGAAGTATTCCTCAATCACCTAGTACCGTTAATGTTTCTTTGTATCAACGAAAACTCTCAATCCTCGAATTTGCCAAGTAATCCTTAGCAGAAAGGTTTTTTTTTTGAAGAATTATTTCATCCGCTCGAGTGGTCGGAGTTGGTAAACAAAAGGCGTTTATACCTGTTCTTTTTTTGAGGCCAGACGAATTGGATTCTTGGAAGTCTTAATGAGATCTGCTCACCGTAGCGTTCGTGAGACAGTAGTCATATTTGTGCCTCGTTAATGAGACGCATGCAGCACTTTCAGGAGAGATGAGTTGAGCCCATCTTCATGGAACTTCATTAAGGCTGAGTGGTTAAAACTTCGCCGTTGAAAGTCATTCAAATGCTTCTTTTAAAATTTAGCAAAAGATATCCGTTGTTGGGGTAATTGATAGTAATAGCAACCAAAGTGCTTACAATTTTTTTTTACAAGACCCGGTTTTGTAATCTGTGGTTAAATATTTTCGTGATATACAATCCAATGGTAATACACGTTTCTCTGGCGTTAACTAACCGACAAATGGATGTAATTTACCAAACCAAAACTCTCAGTTTACATGAAGTTAACGCAAATGCTAGGTCATCTTGTCGGCTACGATGGCGGCGGTACTAATTCTTCGTCTGCTGTCGCCTGCTATTCTAGTCCCGCCTTGTTGGGTCTTTCACCTCACTGGACATGGAAGTTTTTGCATTATTATTTAAGAATTTATTCTAAGAAAGGACCATGAAGTCTTAAATGAACTTGAGAAATGAAGACCACATAATTATTGTAATCTAAAGACACAACGTGTCTTGAGAACATGAGTGGAAGGAGAAATGAGTTGGAAGCATTATTGAGGATGACTAAGGATGGAATACATCAGGCATATTATGAAAGACATCTCATTAAACACTTTGTCGGATAAACTTTACAGTCATAGGCTTAACTTCGTAGAAGTTTTGACAGTTAGTGTTCATAATTAAAATAAAATACTTCGTATTTTTCTACTGTAAAACTAGAAAACTGCTAAGTATTTTAATTTAGTTATGAATACTAACTTATGTAAGGATTAAACAGTTAATATGAACGGAGGGAGTGGAGAACTGCAGCAAACCAATACTCGCAGGGATGAGCGTTGACGATGATGATAATGACTCAGTACATCTCTTGAGCATTTATTCACTGATCATTTTTTAAAACTCCTCTCATATCTTCTGCCATCGCCTTTTTCAATGGGGGATTCATGCTATCTTTCTGCTGTAGGAAATGCGCCGCCTCACGTGCATTCGGGTTTCCCCATCTTTGCCCATTCAACTCACTCAATCTTTCTCGCACGCCCCTTTTGTTTCCCCCAATGGAGAGGAGCATTGATCCCTAATTGGTGCGCCTTGGGCTGGCGTTCTCGGGGCAGGAAGGAGAACGAGAGAGAGAAGAGAAAGGTGATTGATTATATGGGGATTAGGGAGGATGCTCTCATACATTTTTATATTTTTAAATAGCTCGCATAGTCATTAATACATCGCACGAGCTCTCGCGCGCCTTACATCTGTCCGGGAATTGTTTAATCGCGTTAATCTCTCGGAGGATTCACAACTCATCATCGTGGCTGTTCAACATAATAAAGTGGTAGGTGTATGAATATGTCAATTCTTAATTTGGCTAAATTCAATACTGCTCCAAACGCAATAATATATCCGACCTGGGGGAATTTATGATGTTTCCTTCAAAAAGATGCATACTTTTAAATATTTTTTGGTACATTTTTCCACTCTTGAACTATTCTTATCTTTTTCCTCCGCGAAAAGGTCCATAATTACTATTCCCTCTCTATATTCTTCTACATGTTCACAACATTCTCCTTTTATCACCCTCGTCAGCGTGTCGCCCTCACGATGATCTTTAGCCACTACCGCATTGTGTGTAAATATTTTTTTGGCCAAGAATTACCCGCGGAAGATCACCCTAAGATCGAATGTAAAGTTGGTAATTGATACTAATAAAGCATACCAGTGGGTGAAAAATACTTTCTAGTTGCTTCAAAAAATTAATCTGGTTAAAATTCTGACAGACTTTGCTAGTTGGCCGTATTACATTACATTTCACCGTATTTGTAGTAGTAATAGTAGTAGTTGATTATTTAAGTAGAGTAGTTGTAGTTGGTTGATTCACCTTTTGCATTGCTTAATTGTTGTTTTCTTTTCATTCTAGGTAAGCGTAATGACCTGGCAAAACTACTGGTAAATGTGAGTGTGCAAAGTTTATTTTTTGCAAATGATGACTGGATGCTGAAGCATCGTGTGACTGGCCCCTGTAGCGTAGCCTAATCTTTAGTCAGAATTACATATAATATTTAACTGACTTCAATGATAGGGAAAGGAAAATATTGTTTTTTAACAATACATTTTTACCCTGGTGCTTTCGCTTGTGTGTTCATAATTAACGTGAGGGAAAAACGAACCAGTCAGCATGTGTATTTCACAGCAACCCTCTCTCATATTTCTATGTTTCACTAAATATTTTCCCGGCGTGGTAATCAAATCCTTTCGATCTCGCTAAAAAGTTAAGTTTACCGCTAAGACTTCGCTTTAACGACATGAAAACTCCACTTTCCAATTGTTAAATACTATAAGAATAGAAGCTAATTACAATTTTTCCCTAAGATGCCCTCCACCGCAATAATCCCATTAGTTAATAATCATATCCCGCATAGTATTATCAGTCGTGAACCAAGTGCTATGAAAAAGAAATGGATAAGGAACAACAGAACGATATGATGGCGTTGAAATGTAGCTCTCATGGTTTAGGTGGGATTGTGTAATTTCCCCGATAAAGTTGGGCGACCTAAACTCAAGTCTAATCGGCAACTATAAAATGTGCACAATTTTTATGAATGATTTTACCGTTCTTTCGGGTGTAGTAGATTATATTCTGCCACTACTCTTTGTTATGCCACTAAGTAGACCTTCCTTGACACGTTTTGCATATTTTACAGCTATATTTCACTCCCAATTTTCCTATTTGATGACACGAGGAGAAATGTGATGGATGAAGGAAGCTAGAAATCTTCATTATATGATTTTAATTGACAGATTGGAAGCATTAGAGGTCTAAGAGAAGGGAACGTCTCAAGGAACCATCTCATTTTTTAAACGCTTATTGCTTTGAAAAATTATTGCTGGTTTTCCGTTTCTTTCCCCAGCTCGACTGCTTCTGTAAGGGACGCGACGAACAGGTGTTGACGCGCGTTTCCGTTTAAAGGGAAAAATGCTGAACTTATTTCACGGCATAATGGATGATCCGAGCACAATGGAGCTGAACGTGTTTACTTTTTTTGGGACCAAACTCATTGATCGACCCTGGAGTTGGTAACGCTGCCGGGCTTCTAATGCTTGCTGCTCTGAGCGGCTTTTCCAGCTGCATCGTGACGGACCATGTCTCAACGGACCGCTGGAAGGAAATATGACCGGCTTAGAGTGCTTTGCAGTCTAGGGCATCGTTTTATTCATTCCTTTCCACGCCGCGCCGTTTCATACACCTTGTGCGCTTACTGTATTTTTTCTGCTCCTGGGCGAGTAGCTGCGGTCGTCGGAACTGTATAGCGGTGGTTTATGAAATTTATTTCTTCAAACCATGTTGGGAGCAGTTTTTCCCGCTTCTTGCCCCGTCATTTCAGGTTAATTTTTCAAGTTGTGTTTCTCATGAGCTACAGTAACATAGTACAGTTTTCCCTCGCACAATTCGTGTGCACTACTGGGCTTCGGTTAATAACGTTAACATTTAAATGCGATATTAAGAGGTATGCATCAAGTACACTTTATTTATTCACTACAGCACAAATAAGGCTGATTTTTTTTCTAACATCCCCAGCATCACCATATTGTGGCGGCTAGTCATTTGCATCATAGTTGTAGCTGTAAAAGTGTAAATGTCCTTCCAAGAGAAGTATATCCTTGAAATTGGTAACAGTTCTACGGCTTCTCCAAAATAACGCACTCACTCTTTTAATTTCGATTATTGAAGTGCTTTTTTGACGTGGACGCTAATCTAATGAGTTCCATTAAATAAGATCACGTTAAAAAGGGAGGAATCAGGCGTGATGTTGTGGAATATGAACATAATAAGAACTGAGATATTACAATATTATTAAAACTTTATCTGTGGAAAATTGTAATATCTCAGTTCTTATTAAGATCACGTTAAATTAAAGAGCGTTTCTGAAAAGAAAGAAAAATCAGCTCTTTTCGTCCAAATTTTCTTCTCGAATCGCCAATTTGTGGATTTCAGTTGTTGATGAATTTGTGTTACTCTTTATGATTATATTTTAGATGAAAATTCCTTTTACCTGTTTTTTAACATATCCCATAGTCACTTGCTTGTTGTTTGGTGTCAACTCCGAATTCAACTTTTGTTAGAGTACCTATTTTAATTGATGAATTCAAGTTTATTTATTTAATGTTATTATTGTCACAAAATGCTTAATATATTCGTTTTCCCACAAAACTTTATCCATCGCAAAAAAATACACCAATGATTTGATACGCAGTCACGCGCAGAGCAATTGGGTGATCCGGGCACGAATGCCAGGCAGGGTAATTTGAATCATTTTGGTGTTTATGCTTTCCCTTAAATGTTAGTTTCTTTTTTTTGCTAATTTTTTGGCTTGACTTCCCCTTCGGTATATGTTTTCTCTCGTACAGTGGATATAATCTCGTGATCAACCTCTCCAGAGATAGCTATAGACTTGTCACGCTCGCGCCTCGGGTGCTTCCCCTGCACAGTCGTATGCCGGCGCAGTAACTCGTCCATCCCCTTCCTATCGGCCCTTGCGGCCAATGAGCTCAAGCCGTGGGTGTAACAGAGTACTCGAACCGTTTGAGTATCCCACGGGCACTCCATCATCGTCCGATGCTCCCTCCATATGCGCTCGCCACCGCACCTCCTTTCCCTCGCTAGATCACTCGGGAACTTCCCATCCGGCCTGTGCCTTGGGCGAATCGTTCATCATTCTCCCCTCCACTGGTAGTGGTTGGATGCTTAGGGGAACGAAGAATACCGCCTGGGTCGCTGGATCTGAAATTTTCGATATGGCTTCGTTTCCACGCGTGCCGGCCTGGAATGTTCCCACTTTCGTTGTGTAACATATTGAGAATGAACTTGGAAAGAAAATTATCGAAAGTTTTGCGTCAAAGAACTTAATTTCATCGGCGTAGTGAAATTATTTACGTGTAACCACTGCGTCCGTAGTCATAATTTCCTTGGATCAGATCTAAGGCAAGTCAAAGGAAGTTCTTTTGTTAATGCAACACTCGAGGCATAGTTTTGCCTAATATGTGTATTTTTATTATATTTTTTATTTTACCATGCTATCATTATATATTTTTCTAGATGAATTTCAGCATCCATCTATGGTGAACTCTTTGAATCTTGATTTTCGAAATATTGTTATCCACGAATGTTTTAATAGCAACCACTATGGACTAGAAAACCAACACTTCGCTTTGAGCTCAAGTAGGTATATGGCAAAAAGATTGTCGAGCTGTGAATAGACGTCCTTCATCGGTGGAAAAATACAAGGGAAGGCCCCAACTGTAATCGGCGGATCGCGATAAAACTTCGTAAGGTGATAGAAAATGAAAATTCATTGGATATCTGTTTTCGGAAAAGTGTCCATTACGCCCTAGTTTTCCAGATATTTGCTATCGAAAATGTTTAAAACCTCCTGAATGATGCAACCCGAAGTACACCCACATAGCGCCTGCACCGTTTTCTGACTTATCTTCAAGGCCAGCGATGGAGTAGATGGGTCTCCGTGTGACTCATAACCTAACTAATAGCGTTGTGTGCGGCATAGCCTGTAGTTATCACTCGTCAGCACATTTCCTATGGCTTTAGTAGAGGTACACACGATCGTATGTTGAATGGACATTTGCCTTTACGCTTTCAGTTAGGCTTGTGCGATGAGTCGATTAATCGAAGTCATCGACCATCGACAGTGATGAGTCGATGAGAATCATTGACGCCGATGAGTCGATGTGGATCATCGATGTCGATGAGAATCATGGATGCCGATGAGTTGATGCGAATCATTGATGTCGATGAGAACCATCGATGAGGATGATCGATGGGCCGATGAAAATTATAGGTTTTGTGTCGCCCGTCCGTTCCGTGCCGCCGCCGGTGCCACTACTAATATTAAGAACCGCTTGAAGGCGAAGCATTGGAATGTCAACTTGCAATTAGTTAATGGAATAATGGAGCTTGCTGATGCCAGAGAATCTCGCTCTATGTTCAGAGATAGTGACGAGAGTGTGGTTAATGTCGAGGGGCTTCTCCCCCCGCTTGAAACGGAAGCCCCTGATGGAAGTAGTAATTCTGGTGCCCCACGACAAGGATCTGGCCAAGAGTTGCCCATCTCTTCATTTCCTTCTTCTACTCCATCGCCGTCATCATCTCGCTCTCCGTCTCCTTTTGCGGCGCCAACATCACCAGGTCTATCTGGCTTTGACTCCATGGTGATTCCACGATAACTGAGCTCCCCCTTCCCCTTAAATTAGTGTCAACTTCTTAAGCCTAGTTGTATTGTAAATACGCAGCCTGTGAAAAGTTTTTGGGGCCGTCCGTTAATTATATTACGCTACTGGTTTGATAAATTGCTTTCCCCTCCATAAAGTAGCGCAGAGGTGCAGTTCACAAAGCCTCTCCTATCATTCTTCCCTCTGTTTTCCTGCCACTTCAACATCATCAGAGCGGCTCTTCAACGATGCAGGAAATGTTGTGTTGGACGACCGACATCTACTCACCGATGAAAATGCGGAAAAGAGAATTGTTTTATACCACAGCAAAGAGTTGTTGCTTAAATTGTAACTTGGAGCTTGTTTCGCTCTTTAATAAATAGGCCTTGTCCTTCTCAATTAAGTTTGACTCAATTCAATCTTCACTTAATAGCCACACCATACTGCCAACCGAAACATCTGCATTGATCATCGAGAGTCATCGATCATCGATAGTCAACGATCATCGTAGTTCATCGATCATCGACATTCATCGATCACCGATATTCATCGATCATCGATATTCATCGATAGTCATCGATCGATTTCGATGAAATGTTTTCATCGAAAATCGATGACCAAAATCGGTCATCGCACAAGCCTACGTTTCAGTCGCAGACGATGCTCGTCGAATAAAAACGCTATAAGATTGGCCCATGGAATGGGCATCCCTCGACATCAGACGGACAGCGCTCTTCCCTTATACATGGGAAAAATCTTGAAACATTTATATTCCCCTAATTTCGTTCCTTAATTTTCCATACCGATAACTTAATTATAAATCTAATTTATTAGTCCCTGGAACACACGAAAGCACTTGGCCACCGTGTTTAACTCTTCCGCTGTAATCGTGAATTATTAGTGCCGATTCATCATCTAGGGTTTTCAATTCGAGGACTGGTGCTCTATAGTATTTTAGATACCTATTCTTAACTGATTAAAAACTATTCAGTAAGAGCAATCACTAACACTTTTCGTGGCTACTTGAAGACGGAATCTCTGGACCGTTCACACTACTTCGTTGCTGCGTTTCACACTAAGGGCGTTGCTTCTCACTTGAATTCAAAATTAGGGGACGAGAAATGGGTTGGTGGCCATTAGTCGCTTCCTTCCTGGAATTTCTACCGCGATGTTTTCGGAAAAAGGACAAGTTCATACAAAACCTACATTGGAAAATATTGCCCTTGATCCGGTTATTTTCCTGATTCCGAGTCATAGAAAACGTAATTAAAATAAAGGCATAAAAAAGTAGGGCCATGCTTGTATATTTACTTTTATCTACTAGCGATGGTGAAAGAACACATAATTGTACATACTTCAATTGTAATTCAATAAAATATTCTCAAGGTGTAAAACAAATGGTGGCAGAAAAAAATACTTTGCACATATGTGCGATATTCCACGGAGGAAATATCATTCGCCTTGACCGATATTCGAACCCGGATCCCTCTATTTCGCAGAGTGCTTTTACCAGTTAAACTACAGAGGCGTCCTTCTCCTCTGTGGATTTTGTGGCAGGTGGCTAGCAGTCCTGAACACCTTGTGTTCAGGACTGCTAGTCATATGATGTCAATAAGTAGTCCAAAGCGTGCGCTTAGCGCCACGAGGCGAGGATTTAGCCATACATGGAACACAGTGAGGTGTTCGCTCTTTTGACCAATTTTGAGGATAGTGGGACTAGCCACGGTATTTACCTTTACGGAGTCACCCGCAAGTGCACATTCCACAGAGGAAAAATCATTCGCCTTGACTGGGATTCTAACCCTCGATTTCGCCTCTTCCAATTGCTTTTGCACGGGGAGAGACGTTTTTACTGGCTTGCGTCGTAGTCATGTTATACTGTCGTAGAAGTTCACCACAATAATGCAACGCATTGGTTATAACTCCTGCCTCTCACTATTTTCCTTAAAACTCTAGGTGTTAAATAGGTGGTCGTCTTTGTCTTATATAATCCAGATAATATGTCGCTAGTTTGTGGAGTTGTGCTTGCGATCTCCATGTCACTCGGCGTTATTTCACTTACGAATGACTACCCTAGAGCTGTTCTAACTGTGCGCGGCGCGAGTGAATACACGTACCCCTTTGTACAAGCATTGTAAGACCCCCCTGGAAAACGGAAAGTAACGGTTTTCAAGGGATTTTCCATCTGCATCCCCTGGTAAACGAAGGCAAGGCACCCTGCATCAAAACCCAGAAACCAAAGGGCGGAAGGAGAGTAAAGGGACTACAACCATGAGTTAGACAGGAGAACCAAACTATTTGACGACAAGCATAACGCTCTATCCCTTGTGCTCCGCCTGTGAAATGTAAAGGTCATCATCATCGCTGTTTTTCCAATAATTTTTGCAAATTTTTCACTGCGTTTCTATGCACGGTATTACTTTGCATTTCACTTTTTAATAATATTCGTATGTTCACTTAAATAAAGATGAAAATAGGAAGGTAAAACTTTCCTTCAACAGGAATTGCAAAAACACTGAAACGCAGGAGAAAATGACAACAGGCACCGACGCACATGGCTAATATTGTTCTGTTTACCCCTAGCCATGCCATGATTCTTACGAATTTCAGGCCTAAACTTTCAGATGAGTCAGCACTTGTCACGAGATAGTTATTAATCTGCTTTTCTTCTTGCGCTTATGGCTGAAGCCCAAAAACTGAAGTCACAAAAACACCTGCTGCGGGGTCTCATAACGGTTGTACGTACGCAGCCACAATAATTTCTCATTCATTACCATTTATGTAACGTAACTCGAATGTAGAAGTTCACAATTTTACTACAATGGAAGATGGGCGCATAAACTTTGATGGAGCTAAAATTCAGTAAATAGAAATAGATCATTGAAAGGAATGAATGCATAATTAAAGGATAGGATTGGAATTGATTTAAAATTAAAATTAAGACCAGAATAAATTATTTTAAATTGCAAATAGTATAATTTATATATGTACTACTAAAATAATTAAGCAAAAAATTGCGACTTAAGAAGGAAAAAAATCCGCCTTACACGAGATTCGAAATTGAGGGAAACTACTGACAGGAAAGACGTTACCACTCGACCAGATATTCTGGTGAAGTTCAGGTATTTAAACTGGAAGATATAGATTGTGCCCGAGTATGTACGGCGGGTTGCATCTATCCAGGGTTTAAAAAAATAAATGCAAATATCTCGAAAACTAGAGCGTGATGGACGATTTACCAAAAAAATGTGTGTAATGAATTTTCGTTTTCTATCAGCCTACGAAGTTAGATCGCGATCCGTCGATTACCGTTGAGTGCCTTCCCTTGTTAGTGATTCTTTGCAGGAGTTTTCACAGTTCCACTGAAAGGCGTGATATGGATGGGCGAAGGAACTTCGTAATGTCTCGAAGTTTCTTCATCGCCAACTGACAGAATTTGGAAATGGAGTACGCAGCTACATGAAATGCTCTTTGGGTACCTAATGTCTTAATTAAGTCTTAAACGATAGTGTCTTCAATGGCACTTTTGTTCCGGATAGTTTCCTTTTCTCTCCTTTAGGAATTGGCAGTTGAGTCAATAAGACCATTGCTTTTGGCATTGGAGAGGGGAATCTTGAGGACGCAGGGATCATTATAGAAATTTAATATTTTAATGCCTTCAGAAATGGCGTTGAAGACGGAGACAAGTGAATGGAAATACGATACTAAATATTTTCATGGCTTTATAGTTCGGCTAACATCGCTTTGCACATTAGGATGTGACGGAAAGAAATGCTAGCAAATAATTTTTCTCCGTCTTCTGCGAAAAATCAAACCATTTATTAGTAAATGGTAGTTTAAGTGCGACGGTAAGGCGATGAAATGATTGGCGGGAAAACTTTCTGTTGTCAACTGATGTTACTTCATCGTTAACAGTAATGGTTTTATAATGGTATATGCTTCACATGAAGTGCTCTTTCGGCGCTAAACTTTTAGTATTTAGTGGTGGGGTTATCCTTAATAGCACTTTCATTCCGGTTAGTTTCATTGTCTCCCGGAAGTGAGCGCAACCTTTTGGTTATTTTCCAGCTGGAATCATCAAAAAGGAATCGGTGGTCTAGTCATGAAGACCCATTACTTTTTGGCGCTGGCGAGAAGAGCCATCAGGGACTCGGGGGATCATAATGGAAATTTCAGAGTTCTTTGACGAAGGCCGGGGAGCGAGAAAAAACGCTCGACAGCGTTTTACTTTTTTTCTCTCCTTTTTATTCCATCGCCATTCAAAGCCTCAAAGAAAATTCGATGGCTGATTGGAGAGCCATTTTCTCCTCTAATGGGCGCGCGTTGGTTCCTCCCCAACCAAATACTCGAGAAAGCCTCCCGTTCTTCAATCCCGGTGTCCCCTTCATATATATATAAAGAGAGATCTAAAGCGTTCACTTACCTCCCTTGCCATTCTCTATTGTGGCTACGTTCCACGCGGCCGGGATTGGGAATGAATCTTTCTCCAATAGTTGTGAGTCATGTATAAAGTTTTAATTCTGACTGAACTGCAGGACTGAATGGATGCAATAAAAGTTGTGTATCCTATCAGCAGCCTCAATTCTAGGACGAGGCTGGTCATAAAAGTGGGAGAGCACATGCTGGAATAAGTGGTTCAATTTAATTATTTGAGTTTAAATTTGAGAGAGAATGGGCTTACAATTAGTAGAGGGGACATAAGAAAGAGATGAGTTGTTCTCGGGTTTCCCACCGGATTAGGCTTTCCATGATTGCCGACGTTTCGGCAGGAGACTTTCCTGCCATTTTCAATGTCATCCACATCCAAGGCCACACGAAGTATTCTGATATGAAGAAAGAAATTATGTAAGGGAAGGGGCCTGTAACTGTATAAATCTACAGGATTCTTAGCCTCTCCCTCTTAAGCCGACTTTAACGGTTGCCTAATATTAATCAGCCTTAAGTGTTGTGAAATGATATCTTGTATGTCACGTAGTGTATGATATACCGACAATTTTTGCGTTAAGTTTTGGGCTTTCTTGAAAAAATATGTTCACCTTCCCGTTTTATATCCCTGTCTTTTTTCTTCATTAAAGGCTAGGTTAATTTTATATTCCAACGGTCTGGTTTTTAATGGCGAAGTTGTATTTATGCCCATTCCGGTTTAGTTATTCTCTAATTATTTTGAAATAAAATTTTAAATAAATTTATCGTACCGTTTCCCCTCCTGGTGGGTTTGAATAATAAGAAAAAAATAATCCTAACTTGTTGATGTTAATGCAACCGTTTGCCGCCGTCTAGTGTCCATATTAGTGTCCAGTTTATATCCTTCGTAGTATTCTATTAGTGTAAAATTTGCCGGCGTACATCCTTTTCATCACAATGAAGCGAGGGCTATCTTAGCTGTTGAGGAAAATTCTTGCCGTTCTCATCCGAAGCCCTCTTAAAGAGGCTTTGAGGGCCCAATCGAGAGCAGAGTTCACAGAGCAGAACTATCCGACGTGGTAATGTCTACTACTCCTACATTCTCCGCTTCCTCACTTCTCACCAACTTGCATTTCCTTTTTTGCGTACCACCCCATCCCTCTGCTCCCCACGCTTAATCTGCCCAAGAACGCGTCCGCGAATCTCCTCCCGTCATTCCGGCTGAAGAATGGATTCGCAGGATTATCCTATGTGCACTCTTTATCATATTCGCTCTTCAAGGGGAGCGTCTGGTCGGACCCCAAGCTTCCTTGGGCTCTCGTGAAAGGCGTTTGCATGCCTTTTCCCTCGTCTCGCAGTACGTTCACAGGATGCTAGTTCCTCCGACGATTGGGTAATCATTATCCATTGTGAGACTTTTATAAACGTAGTTCATAGTCGTGTTGAAAGGAATCGGTAATTTCTCTTATGTTAGTTTAAAAGCTGTATGTTAGTTTATTCACTTTTTTAAACAAGCGTTTAAAAAAGTGAATACACAAAATAAAAATAGAACAACATAATAGGTTGTGGTCTAATTTTATTTTTTGTGATCGAAAGTTCATGTCGAAAAATAGATACTGAGGATAATCCCTGATAATATTTTAAGCGTAAATCTAGCTTTAAGAAGGACATATTTTGACGCTGCGCTGAAAAAGGCTCGTTGCCATGTAGGCTTTAATTTTGACGTCACTAGGCAGTAACCACCATACATATATTTCTTGAAGTATCTATTAAACTTTTCTATGTTGTACATACATGAAGAAAGAATATGTTGACTATTTATTACTAACGAGTTATCTCTCACTCCTCTAATCTCGGCTATTATCAATCTTTCGCCTTCTTTCAGGAACTCTATTGCCTTTTTTTTGGACTATTGTTGGAATTAGTCTTTTATTAACCATAGTTCACTTTTCTTGAGGCCTATTATTAACTATTATTCATGTAAACTTATTTGCTTTTTGGGTTTGTGGCAAGTCGTAGCCGCTGCATTGTTAATTGTGGTTAACGATATAGACGTAATACTGCTGAGTGTCCTCTCCAAACATGGTAACAGGTTTTTTTTGCGCGTTATGTTTTCAAAATGTTGCACTATTTTTTTTCTGGCATCCAAAGTTTGTCATGCATTTTAAATTGCCCTTAATTTAACTATGCGTGAAATTTCAATTAACGGTCTTAATTTCAGGAAAATTAATCTAGTTCTCAACCCTATTAGTTAGTTAGCATTAAAGTGAAGAAGATAATGCTATGTGTCTTTATTGTAAAGTTGATAATGGCTGCATTGCAAAATGAATTCGCTCAAGTTTGCAAATTAATATTTGTATTTCCATTACGCTGTCGCAATGTTTCGTCATTAAAGCCTTAGTAGCTCATGTTGAGTACAGATACGGGGTACGTCGTGTGAATTTAAATTAGTTCGGAACTTTTCGTCACCACTCATGGTCGTCTTTTTAACCACCGAAATTCGCGCTACTGGAATGCCATTCGTCTCCAGATTTTAGTGAAAGTGGCTACTGAATATTGAATGGGTAGCTTTCATTTAATAGAGGTACAAATGGTCACGTAAGCCACTGAACTTGCCCATGGGTTTCAATTTTTCTCTCAAAATTTCTCAATACCGTGTCCTCTGTTGGTAATATCACTTATTTCTCTCTCTTGGTGAAAATTAATCAATAGTATAGTCATCGTTTCGGCATTCCTCTTTTCTGTTGTTTTTTATGGCGAACATACACAAAGACATGTTCTTTTTTTTTGCAGTGATTTTTGTTCTCATATTTTGGTAGTAGTAGTATTTTCTAAGGTGTAATAATCAAAGTGGCTGGGTATTTATATAATTTTATTCTCTTTATGTTAGGTGAAGAGAAGGGCGTGAATAGTAGCAGGTACGAGTTTGATTCTGAGAATAACGACTGTTGATTTCGAACCCAAGAAACGAATGATTTTAAATGTTTGAAAAGGGTATTAATGCATTTAATGAAGCTGTAATTAATTTATTATATTGACAAATAGTGATGGGGTTGTTAATTGCTTATCATTTTTTAGGACTTTCCCACGCTGGTTCTCACAATGATAAGGTTCCCACGGACCGTATCTTGAAAACTCTTGCATGTGAGCAAAGTGTGTACCTGTCATGGCCATGTAGTGAGCAAACTGTTGACCTTTAACGATGGTTGCTGGGCTGATGCTTGCGGAATTCCAACTAGATGAGTCGATCGTAATTCCCTGGGGAATTTTTAAAGAATATTTCCATGAAATGAAAAGAGCCCAATGCCGCTGTTGGGAATGCCCCAATATCTTCTGTTCTTGTAGGACTACTATTTCCGTCTTTAAGGAGCCTCTTTTCTTTCGGATCCCTTTTCTACGCCTTTTTATTATGTGTGGATCGTAGCAAGTGGGCTACAATCCCTACGCCCATCTATAACATCCTTCCCTATTTCTTTTCAAGACCTTACCTATTTTTTTTTCTTATATTTTCCTTCTGATTTGTTTACTTTCTGTTTTTACTATAGGCCGGGAACCCTCCTTAAAATCCACGAAACCGGGGAAATACCTTGAAATTGCTTTTTTCTTCTGGCATAATTTATGAATTTTGCCATGATTATTTGTAATGAATATATTGCCATGTTAATTCTTGAAAAAACTAGCGTGGCCAGAATTTATCATCCTGGTTTCTTGAAAATCATGAATTCGTTGATTTTACCCACATATTATTTGACTCTTATTGCCTTGAGCCTGTCTATTCCTTACCACTTGTTGGTGCAATTGTTTCGTTATATTTGCATTAAAGCGTCCCCCAAGCTTATTAGATTAAAATTTCTTCCCAAATTTTTCCGTAGAGCGTTGGTCTTGTATGACTCCACGTCTAGTATTGTCGCAAAGTGTTGGATATTTTAAAGCCTGCCTCGAATTTCATTGAGTCGATTTTTACGCAGTACTTCAGTTTACCCGTTTATATCCCCTTTCATATAAAATTGGTATGGAATTGAACACCATGCCAAAAATATTTGAGGGAGGCAGGTTAAAAAATGCGAGAATAACACAGGCCTGCGAAATTGAAGTTTTTGAAGAATACAAGAGTGGTTTTCGCTGAGTTTTCTGTTATTTGGTGTGCTGATTTCGAAAATGACCTCAATTTTTTTCCATCACGTCAGGATGTTTTGTAAAATCGATATCGAAAAATTTGCTAAAATCTTATTGAAAAGGAATTCTTTCGAACAATTTTGCATGTACTATCTGGAAACAGTGGTTTTTATCCATTTAAACCTATGTAAAATAATCGGTTCATGGTGGGGAAAATTGATTTTTCAGCAATTGATTATTTTTTATAGGTTAAATAAGATGATTACCACTGTTGCCAGATCGCACGAGCCGCCTCTGGTCGAGAAAAAAACAAAACGTTCCCTTGAGTTTAAACATTTTACATCAAATTATGATGCAGTTTCTAGAAGAAAAGCAGCAACATACTATTTTAATTTATTTTTATGAAGGTAACTTATATAAAATAGACGATTGACAAAGAGGAGCAAGTATTATGTATGTGTACATGAAAGTTTGAAACAAATTTTGAATTGAGAAAAAAAACAAAACAAAATAATGTTTCAATTTAACTCTCTTTCCTTTGAAACTTCTTTTTGACGATCTTCTTTTATGCTCAGGCCTATCTCGTGTTAACATCCAACAGTAGTCGGCGAGCATGTTCTTGTCCCATCTTCCTTAATATTTGCGCTCCATATCTTTGATGTCTTGGTGGAACCTTTCACCCTGTTCTTCGCTGACTGATCCTAAATTTTCGGGGAAAAAGTCAACATGTGAGTGAAGAAAATGTATTTTGACACTCATGGAGCAACCCAATGCTTGAAATTTGTCCAGCATATTCCTAACAATTGCTTTATAGTCAGGATTCTTGTAATTACCCAGAAATATACTGACCACATCTTTGAAGGCAACTCAAGCTTCTTTTTCCTTTGTTGTCATGCTAGTCTCAAATTCTTTATCCTTCATAAGCTTGCGGACCAACAGATTCCCTATTTCAACTTGGCTTTGGATAAACCTGGAAACTTTTTGCATAGGTATTTGAAACAATTGCCATCTTTTGGAATAGTCTTGACAAACTGCTTCATTACACCTAATTTCATATGCAGAGGTAACAATACTTTTTTTGGATCAATTAAGCTGTTCCGTATCACATTATTGGTGCCTGTCTTTTCGGCCATTCTTTTTTGACCCAATGTTGAGTATTATCACGGCTGTCCCACTCACAAATGAAACATAGGAACTTCGTATATCCGCCTTGTTGACCAAGAAGCATGGTGATAACTTTTAAATTACCGTAAATGGTCCAACCGTGTTCGGCATATTTTATTTTGTCGAGGACGAGAGCCAGGTTTTCATAGCGTTCTTTTAAATGCACCGAGTGTCCATCTGGTACAGATGCATACTGGCTTCCGTGATCAAGAAGGGCAGCTTTAAGGCTCCTTTTCGATGAATCTATATACAGCCTTCATTCATCTTTATCGTAGGTGATATTAAATTTACTCATCAATCCGGGAACATCAGAACAATAGACTAGGTTCTCCTCTTCTTCTAAGTACTTAACAAATTTTTTTTCTCGATTCCTGTGCCAATAAAAAGAAGTTCCTTTGGCCAATAAGTTTTTTTCTTTCAATTTGGAGCCCAACAATTCAGCTGCCTCTTTCGAAAGGCCCAGATCTCTAGTCAGATCTCCTAGTTCAACCTGAGAGAAGGGCTGCGGTGAATCGCCTTCAGAGGGCTTATATTTGGTATCGGAGCCTTGAACTTCTGGATGTTCCGAGTCTGAAGACTCTGAAGAGATGACTGGCAATTCAGTTGGAGGCAAAGGCACTGGCACATCAGGTCCATGGGGAACGGGGTGTGTGGTCGATGGAATGTTATCAGGATAAGAGATAAGCTTTTGATTTTTGCTGTTATACCCACGCACATGGCAGGAACAAAAGTAACAATCATCAGAGTGGTTTTTCGGCTCCCTCCATGTCATAGGAATTCCAAATCGTAAAGCAGTCTTCTTTCTTTTGAGCCATAGGCGTAGATCATTGAGACACTGTACAAAAACTTTATGAGGAGCCCACGATTTGTCCTGGTCTCCGAGATTCATGCCAAAATACGCAAGATGAAGTTGTCTTACATTGTCTGTAATGCTTCTCGTGCGATTTTTAATAACACTATATTCGCCGTATATGTAACAAAAGTCATCTGGCAAATTTTCACAACGTCTCGAACTCAAAGCCATGTTTCACGAAACGCACAGAGAAAAGCAACCGTTAAAATTGTTTCTGTGATGAAGTTTTCACTTGTCACTGTAACAGCGCACGCACGACGCTACACATGAAAGAAAAATTAACACGAACTTAAATATTTCCACGTCTTCTATCTTACTACGAACACGGTAAGTACACGATCTTCTGGGCTAATGAGAGATAAACTGATTCTCTCATGAGGACATCTCTTATATAGTTTATGATGACTCCAGAAAAGTCAAGAGAATTCATTGTTAAGAAAGATACCACGTTCAGGATCAATCCAGATGAAGCTCAGAAAAAATAGAAGGTGACTGCCGATTATGCTCGCTTAGCGAGCGTGCTTGCGAGGTCAGCGAACCATGATAAGGAATTGAGGTAAGGATTCGCGCGACGCTATTGGTAGAGAGAGATTGCGACGGGGAGGGGGACGGCGACGGGGAGGTGTCACAGAGGGGTATTCTGTAGGTTTCACCGCGGTAGAATGATGGTCAGGCATGGAGGGAAGAAATTCAACGCCGAAAAAAAAATTGTAAATGTTCATATAAATCCAAGTACAATTGAAATTTTCAGGAAAACCTGACGTGATAGAAAATTTTCATTATTATTTTTGAAATCAGAACCAAAAATACATAAAGTTCAACTCTTAGTTCCCTTGTATTTTTTCATCGCAGGCCTGTGTAATTTATTTATACCTACACACCACCCCGCAGTGGTTTACAGCCTTTTTAAAATGTTTTGCTGGAAAACCAGGAGTACTCTTCGATTTAGAATATAAATGAATAGGCTACTCTGTTGAATAATAACCCAATCTTGCTTAATAATGAAGAACCTTTTCGGCCCCATAGTGAAGTATGAATTCTAATGAGAAGATATGGCTTTCATTCTTCTATCTAATATCTTTTAGCTTAGAAACTTCTTCTGGAAAGCATTGTTCCCATTTCATCGTGCAACGGATTTGGTTGTATGTCTTACTTTCTCGCTGTCACTGACCGAGAGACTTATTTTCTAAGCCCAAGGTGGGAGAGATAATGAGTAAGCCACGGCGGTTCAACTTAGCATTTTTTTCCTCGTCTCGCACATTCCGTCTTAGTTTACTTTCGGCTTTCTCCTCCTCCAATTTTCCTCCATTCAGCGCGCTAATCTTCGGTGGAAGTGTTAGTATTTTTTTCCATGGTTACGGGGAAATGTTTGAATTTGTTACGTGGTCGGCGAAGATGTTTTCCGCGAACTTTTTCTCGGGCACTTAAGTTTCCTGAGATTTTGTTCTCTTAGCGGCTATTCAAATATGCACAAGGCCTTTTCACTCATTCTGCTCCTCCCCTTCTCGTTCCAAGCGGTGCAGTAACCTTTATTTGCATTCTGGGATGTTCCTCTGGCCGCTAGGGTGGTTTGGGCCGGATTTTCTTCGCTTGATTCTCCTTATTTTGTGTGCTTTTTGTCATCTAGATTTAGTTCTTATGTAAGATTGCGTCACTCTTCTGTCTTCCCTCTGATTTGGAAAAAGGGCTCTTGAGCTGAATGATTGACTTGCAATACACTTTGAACTGCACAATCATGGCTTTTAATTAGTTGCAGCTTTTACTTCAACGATTTAGTGTCATCTTTGGGGACAGGTATTGCGCCATAAGCATACTCTTAAGCGTTCAAAGTTTAAAAACGGTATACATAGAGTACGGCTCAGTATGTACTTGTGCCTTTAAAGGTCATCTGCCCTGCAGGTTTTGACTGATCCCATCTGCTCTTGATAATGGCGTTGTAAATAAAACAATCGATGTGGAAAATGACTGCGTACTCATTCAGTTTATTATGAGTATTCCTTAATTGGAAAGCTATATGAGGAATAATTATCACTGGGGATTGTGGTATCATTGCTACTTCTCCAAAACTCTTTACGAATGAAGAGGGGGAGATTGTGATTTTTCCTGCCTCGTCAATGTGTTTCCCTTCGCCACCGAATATTGGGGTGTTCCCTTAGCTGGCTCTTGGCTGCGGACACTTCCTCGGGAGGGGTGAACCGGAAATTCTTTTTCAGAAAGTCGGCAAATGATATTGTCAAGTGGTCTTTTCTCATCCACCTTAGCCTGGGAATTTGTTTTGCTCACTTTCTTGTGTCCCGAAAAGAACTTGAGCTTATTTGGGGAGGAGAGGGAATTGCCGCAGATTTCTTTTCGAGTCCTGCCATCTTTTCAGCTGTCGTTCGTCGCGCTGTCTCCCGCACTCCTTAAGAGGAACACCCGAACGCATGCTGACCTCCTCCTCCTATGGTTTACTGAATCCCCTGGCCCCCCTTTTCGCTTTGGGCGTCTCTTCCCTCTTTTCTGACGCTCTGTTCAATGTCCCATTCCCTTGTGTTTCTTTGGTGCGAGTACTCTTAAAGGGCAAGGCTTAAATACTTGCTTTCAGACTCCGTTGTGGGTCAGAATAAACATCCCTGAGAAAGGAGCCGAGGAGGTTTCGGTTCAATGGTGCTGCTGAAATAAGCCCCTGCGACTGTCCCTTTTCTCTGTCCTCAGTGTGGGCTCTTTGTATATGTTCGATTTAAAACCCGGTTTAAGGATTTTTTCCTTGTCCGTCTTATTTATTTTCATGCGTTTATCTCGTAACTGAGGTTGATTGGCTATATGCAATAAGCGCTACCTGCTTATACTTTTGGCAGGACTTGATTTTTTATAGCCCCGGCGAAGGGGACCGCATTGCAGAATTAGCACAGGTATAGCATATCGTAAGGTGCTAATACTGTCTTGTTGACAGTATCTCTAACTAATGACACAATTGATCATGCTACCATACGTGCGTTGCTTGGCTAAGCATTGATTTGGAGAGCTTATATTTAAAAGATGTTTTGCTTGGAGGAAATTCGAATTTCGAATTCGAAATTTGAAATTCGGCCTTTGGAAAATTTTAATTGGGCAGGGAATTTTTCTGATAAATATGCTCTGCAACTGTTTGAATGTGTTTTTTGTGAAGAGTAGGTACAAATATATAATCAAGAGTTTCAGTAATGTCTCTGTTTTTGTGAGTTGTTTTGAGGCTTGAATGGTGTATTTCGGTAAAATTACTAACCACCGAATTTGCTCGATGAGTATATACTGGCACAAAAGATCCAATGGATTGGGAAACATTCTGATTTTGCCTGAAAATGTGGAAGTGACAAATCTAAGTATAAAAATGGATTCTTAGAATTTTGATCTGGCGGACACAATATACTTATAACGTCCCGACTTCTTTTGGTTTTCTTGTTTTGTGAACTTTGTATGTGTTCGATGCCATGGATAGTCGATAATTAAGCTGAAACCAAGGATGAAAACGATTGGGAAATATTTTGATGTGCCCTGAAAAAATTGGTTGTCTTCTCCAAGTATGAAAATGTAATGTTTTACTATAAATGCGGTGGACGCAATGTGTTATATCTCAACATCTGTATTTGCTCACGTCCTGCTCTCCTGGTGAACCATTTTCTGCCACTTTTGCAGCTCGTGTAATCCTACCCTTCGTCACCGTGTTCTCCTTTCTCTTGCCCATCGAGGCTTTGTCCTCGGTATTGCTCCTCTGCTCCTCATTCACCCAGAGTGCGCGTCATGAAAGATCGCTCGAAAACTTGAATAACGCCTTGGTCTTCTGTGCTACCTCGCGAGCCTCCAACAAGGCGTGTGGTGGGGTGTGCTAGGACAGCAGCCACTAAAAGGAAAGGAATGGAAAAAAATGAGGGAGGAAAGGGAAGAAAAAGTGATATTTTTTGGTTGGATAGTGTTCCGCTTTGCTTTTGTGGTAATTATAATTCGGTAAATGTGGTAATCGGTTACTAACGAATTGGATTTCTAAAATACGGGTGGACACGATGTTTTAATTTTTTTTCTAATTTTCAACTATCACGGATAATAGCACTAAAGATCTTTCATATCAGGGATTTATTGTATGCAATACAGTTAGCGGCGGACGGAAAGGAATACAATCGAGGAAGTGCTTGAATTGTTGAGTGAGGAGAGACTGCTTCTGGATGAGATAATGAAGAGGCAAAATTGGTTGCTGGAAGCGGTAATAAGGGCGTTGTTTGGCTTGAGGCCGTGTTAGAAAGGAGAATGTAGGGTAAGTGGGGGAGGAGAAGAAGAAGAATAGGGTTAATGGACGGGATGCAGCAAGGTAGGATGTATGCTGATGAGGAAGGGAATTTTGTCGGTAGATATGACCTTGCAAACCCTATACCCTTGGGTCGTTTTAAGTTTTGGTCAAAGCTGTTTTTCTTTGCATTTTACTGAACTCCTGGGTTAAAACTTTCGGTCCAGGTTCCCAGGTGCTTTCGGCGCGCTCGAGATGTGCCTTAGCGAGATAAAATGTTTTGTTTACTTTTTCGTTCGTGGTCTTTCCTACCTAATCAAAATCAAAACTCTAATCAAAACTCTTCTACATGTACCTATTACCGTGCGAGCCTCTGCAGATGCTTATAGTAGAGGGTGTGAGGACACCAACCATGATGAAGGGAGGGAGTAGGGAAAAGAAATTGGAAGAGGGATATTACAGTCTTTTTCCGGCTCCCAACGTACTTCATCCATCATCTGTGCTACACACGTTGTTTGATCGTAGCAGTTGAAATTGATGGTGATGGATTGAACATGATTGGAAACCTGCAAGTTTTAAACAAAACTTTCAGGTTTCCAGTCAGTAGAATGCACAAATGATAGTTCAATGATTTTTTAATGGTGAATTTCACTGTCTTTGGTTTTCATGCTGGTTAATTTTCATTTTGTGTCTACTGCTTGTTAAATCTTTCCGTGAAATACATCAAATGCTTGTAGCATGATGTGGCTTCACAGCATGGAGCGAAGTAAAATCTCTCTATCGCTCATTCTTCCGAGGAACTTTCTACTCTTCCTGCTAATAGCTTGATAAATACTTGTCTCTTTAAATCAGCGCGGCTAATGTTTCATACGTGTTTTCCTCGCGTTGAAACCCTCATTCCCTAACATCTGCTACACCATTGCGGCAATTTTGCCGTTCCATTGCCGCTCCCCCCCCTCCCCCCCCCCGGAATCGCTCGATGCCGCCGCTGCGTTCCCACTCCCTCGGCTGTGGGGTGAACTGTTTGCTCTTGGGCATCCAGCCCTCGCTTTCCTGTCTCTCTCGCCGGTTCACAACTTTCTCTTTTCCCCCAATAACTCCCGGTCCTCTCGCAGGCAACGTCCTCCCCTCTTCCCCAACCAGTTGTCGTCATTGTCCTACGTTCATTCTCATCTACCGGTTCCCTTATATTTTTTTTCGCTTCCATTTCTCCTCTACTATTTCACCCTCCGGAGATTAGGTTGGTTTGGTGGTTCAGTATGTTGCCTGCTACGTACATACATGCATACCTACCCGTCATGATCCTTCTTCTACATAATACTCTGAAAACCACTAGGCTTGGTTGTGTATTGCAGGGGGTGATCTTTCGGGGAAGACAAAGTCAAAGAACTTAGTTATTGCTGTTATGGCTTAGGAAACTGACTCTCTTTTAATAATCTCCTCCATAATGGCCTATTCCTGCATGTCTCTTTCGCTACTCTTGAACTCGTGCATTGCTTCCTACCCGCTCCACTATTATTAGAACCTTATATTCCTTCTCAGACTATCTTTCACCACATTCAGCCATGATTTATTGGTCTACCCGTTCCTCTCACGCCATTCCACTATCATATTCGACTCTCATTCAGACTCTCAACATAGTCAAACCAACGAAGCAACACTCCTTTCATATATACGTCCATTACTGGAGCATCCAAACCACATTCATTCATTACCCGCACATTCCTAATTCTATCCATCCTACTTCGCCACCAACATTTCTCAGGTACCCCATTCTAATTGTCTTGAGTCCACCCTCTTGCTCATCCTGTTATACCTAAGTTTTGCTGCCATGCAATATCGTCAGGTGAAGAACACTTTTGTCCTGATGATAGCTGTGTGCAAGGAAACATATCTCTGTGGAAATACTCTTCCTAGGACACACATTTTCTCTATTGGGTATCAGGATGGTGTGATGTATATATAACTAGCGTCCCATTCGTAGGGCCCGAGTCCGAATTTCGGGAGTGACAGTTTTTTTCTTCGAAATTTCGAACCCTGCTTGGGTACTAAGTGGTGAGAAGTTTAAGATCAGTACTCCGTCTGTAACCGTATTCAATTAGGTTTCTGTGAATAGGGATATACCGTACCCACTGAGATACATTGATGTGTGTAATAGAAATGTTGGAGTTCTGTGGTGATTAGAGAACTGTCTGGGCTTCAATCCCGGATGAAGTGTATATCGTTCGGCTGGTTCACGATCCCTATTTGGGTGCTACGTGGAGAGCATTCTACGGGTGTGATCACGGGTCTTTATAGCGTGTGTGTTCTACTAACCACTTATCGTAATTTTGTTACCGCTTTGTTGGACAAAAGAAATATAATAAACGTTCTTCAAACTGCGCCTGTTTTTAAAAATCTCTGTTCTCGCATTTGCAGAGCGAGTCGCACGAACTGTGACAATAATTGACATTCGTGCTTTGGATCGACAACGTGCAGGAAGGATCCATAATCGCTCCATTGTAGTATTTCGTACGTCGAATACGTTAATCTGTGGAACCCTTGGTGTATTTCGTCAAGATGGCTGGAGTTATTTTTGTCTTCTGTTCAGAATAGCGTGAAACTTTGCATTCGTGTTCTTATTAGTTATATATATTGATAAGAGTAAAGAATTACATGTTATCGATTCTTTTTTTGGCAATTAAATGCTATATTAACAGAAATCTTTATGGCAAGTAAGATATATTTCGTAGTAATTCGATTACAAATGCACAGATTTTCCTCTAAACGCGAAATAATACATATTATTATTATGATGGATGCTATAAAATATCAAGATGTCACGCCGAGTCCATGATTAGAAAAAAATTCTATTATAATTTTCGCCTAATACCACGCCGAAAACTATCAATAGCTCAAGTCATAACATGCTTTACTTAAGCCAAATATAAAAGATAATTCTTGTATCATATCCATTACTGCATGTATGGTGAGTTCCACCAAATAATAGGTGCACTCAAATGAAATATGGTCCTAGTATTTTTTCGACCATGTTGAAAAAAATTAAAATGTGCACTCAATGACTCACCATTTCCGCTCCAGCCAACTTTGGAGTAGACCAAAGCCGATTCCGGATTTCCCTCCACTCTTCCTCGATTCCTCCATTCAATACTTGCCTTACCAAACCAATCCCCCTGTCTTTAATGGCGTCAATAATTTCAGCTGTCGGTCTCCTCCCCATGCGATCGATTTCACTTGTAATTTCTTCCCACTCAGTCCCCGTCTTTCCCCTCGTCTCTCTTCCTTCCTCAGGAGTCAATTTTCCTCTCTCTCTCTCTGTGTTCCCATTCTCTACTTTTTCCCTTATGTGTCACTTCCTCTTCTCGATTGTGTTTGAGGAGTGCCGTTTCAGGGTTCAGTGTTTGCTCCAAAAACTTGAACTCTTCCACACTTCCCGCTCTAGAAGAGAAAAGAGACTGTCGAATCGTAAACTTTTACAGCTCCACATCCTCACGGAGTTGAAGTAGGTGGTGTGTCTAAATCACTCCTTTACGGTCGGAGAAAGTGAGCCGTTGGATGGGTGACTGTGGAGCTGATCTTGCTGGGAATTGGTAGGCGTATCTATTGTGGATATAAACGGCGAATGCTGTTGCCATTTCGCTCTATTCGGCCGTGAAACTATTTGAATTGTGAAAGGCTAGCTTTCTTGCTCCTCAAGGCTAGCCAAAGCCAATTGGTTCGATAAACAACACTGTGAACTCCCTCTCGGCTCCTTCAATATTGTACTGCGAATTTCTTCGTGTCACCCCGTTAAGGTGTTTATGAAATCACGAAAAGTCCAACAAATTCAGGCTTGATGTAGCGGAAGGGATCCATATTAAATAAAAAAATTGCATTTTTCCGCAGGAATTTTAGTTCTACTACGCGTTTCCCGAGTCTTTTTTAGGTACAAGACCAAAAATTTTATTTTGTACCTGAGGGTGACTCTGTAAGTTGAAACTCGTAGTATGTATATTCAAAAATCCTGTGGAAAAGTGCGAATTATTTTAGATTTTTTTTCGAGGGCTTATTAATTCACAGCAAACCTCTAAAAAAATATAAAAAATAGGGCATACCAAGATACTCAATATCCTCAATAGCATCAATTAATCCCATATTTAGTGTAATTTATTCACTTATTTATCTACAACCGGTCCGAATTCAGCCTCTTGGGTCATTTTTTGGGCGTTTTATTTTAAAAAATATTGGACATTCACCGACAATGTCTTGAGTGTTGAGAAGTCCACCCAGGCGTGACTCGAACCCGCGAGCCTAGGGATGACAGATGAAGTCTTTACCTCACCGCCATCGGGGCCGACATTGTCAATCGGCGTATTAGAGTGTTCTTGAATTTTTGCTTACTGGAATGCGACTTTTAAAACATCTTCTTTAAAAATGAATTTACTATTTAACTACATTTCCGTCGCGTACTGCATTTTAAACCCACGCTTTTGTCCCGACTTACCTTATACATTTGAATTTAAATCTGGAAAGTAATTTCGATACCTGTCCGAAGTTACATATTTCAAATATGGGTATTAAATATGGACCTTTATATTAATTTTCTCTATGCAGAATAGTTCTTATTTTCCCAAAAATAAATTTCCTAAGTCTTTTCTCATTTGGCCTTATGATATGGACTTTTCTGGAGACTAGGAAAATTTATTAATAATGGGTTTAGTTATTCGCAAATTCCCTGATTAGGGATGGGTATTAGCTTTAGATCTTATTCTACACCTATGTGTAGCTGTATAACCTTCCGCTGTCTTCCGTTTCAATGTGATTTGGAATAAGAAATTGGCGTTTTTACCAGATTAATTCTTCGTGAGAGCTTCAGACCTCTTAGTTTCTTCTGCTTCCTCAATCTTACTTACCACGGAGTGTCTTCCCATTCTCTTCAAAGGAATGAAGTTGGCGACGACGTGTTTTTTCGCCTTGTTTTCTTTCCTTCGCTTCGATGGAGGCCTCAGGAGATATTGGAGGAAGTGTCACGGGATGAACATGGCGGTGCCCTGAGCGAGTACTGGGCCCGCCACCTCTTTCCGTATCGCCTTCTTTTGATACGTCCCCCCCCCCACCACCGAGATGGCACCACCGTATTATGACGCCTGAGAAGAACAAGGAAGCTTGAAGGGGAAGAATGAGTGGGCGGAGGCAGCTGTGAGAGGAGGATGATATGTGAAGGGAAGTTCTTATTTAGTTGAAACAGTTCGGCTGTTTAACTCGGCTCCCGAGTATCGAATGAGACAGCGGGGGAGCAAATAGTAAAGGGGATGTGGATTGTGGAAGGCGAGCCCGGTGATTGGAAATTTCGAGGTTCGTACAGTGTTGAAATATAAAGTGACAATCATCGTGGGTGTAAGGGCTTCGTGTTCTTATGTAGTGTGAAATAGGAAAACTTGGAGTTGATAGGTTGCTAACTCTCTCGAATTTTTCTGTGATGGAAAGTTACGACGTTGTTGTTGTCAGTGTAATCTTACGGTTAAGTTAGGTTGAAATGGAAGTGATTAAAATATTCTGAATTTTATTTAACCTGTGCAGGGCCCTATCTACCTATCTTGTTTCTCTCTTCATCTCAGCCTACGTCCTACTCTTCTCCATTCCGTCCATGAAACCTATTCTCTTTCTTCCCCTTCCCCGCTTACCCAACATCTTCCTCACTATTACAGCCTTAGGGAACACTTCGCTCCTTATTACCTCGTCTAACTACCTACTTCGCTTACTCTTCCTAATCTCCTTCATAGGTTTTCTCGTCTCCCACCATACCTAGCACTTACTCTTTTTTCTTCCTTTCCGTCCACCGCACCATGGACGCGTTCCGAAATTCACTGCCAGTACTGCCTGTGCTGCCGTAAAACGGAACGCGAAGCTGTATTGCGGCTGCTGCAGTAGCATGAATTTCGGAGCGGTCGGTAGTGGCTTGAAATTCAATATGGCCGAATTGCGTGGTTATTTATTATAAGCGATCTTTCAATGCGTTAATTCTTAATGCTAATCCTTATGACATTGATAAAGAGCATTCTAATTGTATTCTAATTTTCATTGCCTTGCTATTTAATGCTACTTTATACTGGTTGGTTACTTTCTCTGGCGAGAATAAAATGAATTCGCGTCAGCTACCCGAGCATGGAGAAAAAACCCTGTGTTATTAAACAAATCTCCGTTATAATTAACGCTATTGAATTTATAATAAGCATTTTTAATCCTGGGATTATAAAAAAGTCCTAGAATATATTTTTCAAGCCCTGGATTTTCTTCATTGCCAGTCGTACGAAGCGTTTCCTAGAGTGATATCGAAAATTAGGTAAATATACGGGTTGTTGAGGGTTGCATCGCAGAATATTTGCACTAACAATTAAATGTATGCAACAGATTACGTTTCCCGACAATTGTTATACATGCCGGTGTTATGCTAAGTTACCACTCTAGTAAGAGGCTGTATAATTACGTGTACCACATTATTCATGACACTAAATTAATTTTTGGTACCTTATTTCACAAGTCGCTTTCATTCGCAAATATAATTGCTTCTCTACTTGTATCACTTGTAATGTTCTTCACTCCCTCATCATTTTATTAACGCTTTTATCCTGTTGAAATATTTACCGGTACGATTAATTATAGCTGGTTTACATACTTGAAAATAAATGCGTTTTCTAAACTATTATACGCTAATCAGATGTTGTTAGCTATTTAAGTGCATCGAGACTTTTCTCTCCCGCCGATATAAACATTAAAATGTTCGAAGCAGTTTCTCTAAACTCTTCTGATTTTATTTATTAACGTTGTAGATTTGATTTTTCCGCCATTTGCTCGTTGGCTGTCTGCTTTACTGCCGCTACTGCTGCTCTTGGGCTGCAGTAGTGGCAGTAGAGTTCACAGTGAAAAACGTCATCAATTGGCTGACGTCATTAGTCACTGTGCATTACTGCCAGTTGATTACGGAACGGTTTGGCAGCACAGCCAGTACTGGCAGTGAATTTCGGAACGCGCCCCATCTCCATTCTCCTACACACCCAAATATCAAACGCCTGCAGCCTATTCTGGTCTTATTTTCTCCGAGAGCCCGTTTCTGCCGCGTACAACGATACACTCCATATTTCGCCAACATCTTCTTTACATTCTTACCAAAGGTCCGTGTTATTAGGCCACCTCCTATTGCTAAAAGGTTCTTTCTCTAGCGCTACTATCCTTATAATGTCTTTTGCTATTATGCCCATTCGAGGCTGGGTATCGTTTCGAATTTCGGATATCCATCTGGGGTGATGTGAATTTACTACATCAATTTCTTCGTGAGTTAAAGGGATTAATATGTCTATGGTGAAAATTACGTGCTTTCTTATACTTCATGAGGTGCTTCGTATTTATGGCCTGTTCATTGCTTGATATGTCTCTTAATGCATCAATAGTCGCAGTTACCTTAACTTTAGGGTATAGTGAAATGCACGTTGGTGACTACTCTCTCCTGCCACACACCATTGAGGTTGTTTTCAGGGCATTTTTTAGACATAAATGTTAATATTCAACGTTATTATCGTTTAATTAAATCGTCGTTTATTGCTGGGACGGTAAAATTCATTGTGATCATAAAATCGTCAGTTTTAGATAAAGATAATGGAAATCTTTTGAAATTAATTCCTCGAAGGTAACTCAATGGTAGGTAACTATTTGAACACATGAACAAGGATTTATTATGAATAGTTTTGGCAGCTTCATCATTGTAGCTTACTTAAATATGCGATAGTGAGGGTGTAATTATGTCTAATATAGTCCGTTGGACTCTAGCATTGGAAAGAAGCGGAGTTTATCTGGATGTTATACTCGCTTTATGTGTATACTCTTTAAAGCGGTTACATACTTCATACTAGGGATCTTTCATGTTCATAATTGTTTTTCAAGCAGTAATTAGGAGTGAAGAGTTATCACTTCGCATGTCACATGTTTCGGAGGAATAAAACCACTAATAGAACTAGGCGACCAAGGTAAAGATGTGTATTGGGTAAACATTGGTAATTTCGTGACAATTTCTTTTTTTATTAAAATATGGTCTTGAAAATAGACTTTTTAATGACGAAAAAAACATTATCATAAAGTATACACATTGTTAAACATGTGAATGTACAAAGTGAAAGGAAAAATTAACATAAATATTTCTTAATTTTGTTTAAGAAAGTACTTCCAGCCATTGGTTATTCCGTGATGACCTTGATAATTTCGTGATAATACATTGATAAGTTCGTGTTAATCAATAGAATGACCTATTATTTCTAGGTATTTCATATGAAATTCACTTGTTAATTGTAAAAAAATTCAAATAAAAAACAAATAAAATGTTTAATTTTTGCTTATATGCAAATGCATAATGTTTTGACTCAGTAATAATTGTAAATAATCAGACTTAATCGCTGTCGCTTTGACAGCTGTCACACATAAGCTCGTCTTCATCTTCTTCATATGTCTTTTGACATCTCGTGTGGTACCATACCAAGCAGAAACTACTCTGCACCCATTGGGCTCCTGTTTTCTTTTTGGTATCTTCAAAATAACTATGACAACAAACACCACAGTTATAATAATCTTCCTACTTAGTTTTCCTTCCTTATATTCTGGGAAGTTGCCTTTACGTTTTTCTGTGGAGGCGTCTTCGATGGCTTCGTTTAAGCACCTAGCTCTTGAATCTCTTTTCTGCTTAATTTTGACATTACCGCCACTTTGAATCTTTGGAATTGACAAAATATTTCCAAATTCTTAAGCCTGGAAACCCTTCTCTAAAGATGTCTGTGAGATTTGATTTTGTTAATGCATCATTTGACGAAGCATTTCTGTTAAATTGGGGAAATTCCAGTTTTTCGGAGGCTTGAAATAATATTTTCAGCACTGAATGCGCTAAAAAAGGCTGGTTCCAGCAATTCATGCAAGTTTGACCTGTTTAGTTTTTGATCTGGATATTTTACCATATGATTGCTTATGGACTTCCCTTGCCGATCCTTGCTTAAAAGGTTTATGAATTCCTACGTGTAAAGGTTGCAGCAAATGAGTAGTGTGTGAAGGGAAAGTAAATATATATATTCTATTTAGTTATTGCTATTACTTCTTCGGCTACATAAGATGCGTGAGAATCCATTACAGGTAAAACGCCTTGTTGGAGGTATGGATTTGATGAAGAAGTTAAACCACTCCATGAAAAGGTCGCCATTAATCCAACCCTTTGGTGACAACCTCTAGAGTTCCAGGAATATCATCCCGAACAAGGTCTTCCAGCATTCTTACAACTTTGAAAATAATCGGAGGAATTTATCTGCCACTAGCGCATGTGCATCCAAGCATTGTGTGGTTTTCACCACGATCAGCATAGGCTCTTTTGTAGACATATTTCCTCCCTATTGCAGTTACGATTTTTGAAGATATTTCCACCACCATTCACCAGCTGCCTGGTTAACACTGTTGAAAGGGTGTTTTCTTCCCGAAGCTTCTGCTAATTTAAAACCTAATCTCCTTATTTGAATTACGGTAAGACCGAATCCCAACTCCTGCATTGAAATTACGAAATTGAAAATTCGCTGCTCTAACTCAACTGATTATGCGAAGGGCTTCCCTAATTTTGGTAAGGTTTGTTTGCCATTTCCGTCACTTTATGATTTATTCAAAAATTCTTAAGGGTGGACCACGGAACTCCGCATAATTTGGAAGCTTTATATTAAGAGAAGTTATCGCATCAGTTTTGCAGCTTTTTATAAATTTCCACACTTGAATTGTCGATATTTTGTATCCATCTTCAGAGAATGAAACTTGGTTAATAGGAAATGCTACTTTAAACTCAAAATAACAGGTGCAGCAGTCTAAGAAACAAACCAAATGCGATTCCCATCTATATTTTCCAATGCTTTCATTGACACTTTGAGACTGATTATTAATTATGGATAGTGGTTATTTCGTGGCATGGTAAATTCGTGATACATTGGTTATTTCGTGATATGTTAAATTGAGATAAAACTTAGTGCATTATTTTAGCAGTAATGTCTATTATATTGGTTTGTAAACATTACTTGCATGCTGGCATGAAAGTTGCAGCTATAAGTTAGAACACATGATCGAGTCGCGGACTTCGAAAATCTTAGGCAGAAAAGCTGAAATGTTGATAGTCATACATAAGACACTGTCACCCATCAAAGACTTTGTAAAACGTTTTCAACACTTCCAAAAAATCGCAAAAAGTACTGTTTATATCATGAATAAATTACAAGTATTTACCTTTCATCTAATTACGAAACCAGTCCCGTGATTCAATGTTAGCACCACATCGAGTCAAGTACACGTGGAGTTGCCAATGCGGCATCTCAGATCAGTACATAAAGATTCCACGTGGTGTTTGGTATCAGAAAAAAATGTGCGCTTAAACTATCTATGTGGAAAAAATAAAACTAATACACTCAATGCATAATCCGTGAGGATTCGTTGAAAAAGTATCACGAACATACCAATATCACGAAATTACCAATGTTTACCCTATTTGCAGTTGAACACTAACTCCAGCATCAAATGAATTTCCAGGCCTTAATATTTTATTAAATCGTAAAGAGGCAATGCTAGGATGAGGGGAAAAAATCGCGGTAGAAATGGATAAAATTAATTGCGATATAATGCGCTTCGTTTGTTAAAAGAGGAATTGGCCGAGCATTCGTCTGCATTCATCTCCGACTCATAACATGGTCGTGAAGCAGTTACTATGCTTTCATTATCATCACGGGTAAGCTGGCTTAGAAATTGTTTGTTTAGGATCTCCAAGGTGACATGCTCTCTGCAAATCTCTTCATTCCATTAAAACTTTTTAGATTCGTGTTTTTCGTGACCCAATTCGTTAATTCGTCCTTGGCCTTAATGCTGTATTTTTTCCTCCTCCCTGGCTTTCATTATGGCCCTGAGAAAATCATTGTACATGTATAATCATCACCTCACATGTAAGCAATACTTTTCTCGCTCTCGCCTTTGTCTTTTAGGCCTATTCATCTTCTCTTCCAAACTTTTTTTCATCTGTATTGACAATTCATTTTCATAAGTCTTCCGTAACTCCTCATTTCCATCTTTTCCACGAACATACGTTTCTCTCTTGCTGTTTTGGTCCATATTTCATAGCCTTAACTAGGCAAACTGAACTATATAGTTTTTATAGGTCCTCTTATGTGGCAGCGAATGAAATTATACCGGTAATTGCTTACTATTGAAATTATCAAAGAACAGAGTGGTGGTTTTGAATGGAAAACAGGGAAGTCTGAAGGAGTTTTAAGAATCTGAAGACTGAGGAGAACATGTGAAAGCAGGGAGACTGTACCTGCAAGTTGGGAAAGTTAATTAAAATCATCGTGCTACCCCGGAAAGCTTCCGTGGAAAATCGTCCTGGTCATCATCTTGCATGGATACCCCATGTCTCAATGTTCGTGTTTTGTTTAAACACGATGCAAAAATCAATTGGCTTGAATGTTTTAGCACTTTCACGGTGCTGTACAGATTAGATATAAAAAACTGTGTGATAAAAGTTTTAACTACACATTTTCAACTAGTTGATGAATAAGTCTATGAAAAACGTGGAGGTTCCATTAATCAGTGAAATAAAGGTATGGTTAAGCAAGGAATGTTTAGGCATAGTTTTACTTCCTTAACTAAATTCAATCGGTAAAATAACATTATTTAATTATTTGCTGGAGGTGATATACCGGTTAAGGCAGGATTATGTAGTAAAAGATTACCTGTACTAATAATTTTTCTAGTCGCAGGCCCACACCTAGATTCTACTGACGTGATTTCTTTAAACAGCTAGTATAACTTTAAAATATTGACTATGAATCTGCATCCACGTTCTACCCTGCGAGACACCGCATGGGCGCATGGCAGGGGGTGTTGGGACAATAGTCATGAAAAGGAGCGGAAATAGGAAAAGGTAATTGAAGAGGGAAATGGCGAAAGTGAATTGTTTCTGAACAGTGTGACTTCGTGTCTGTCTGTCTCTCTCTATACTCATTATTACAGTATAACTGAGAGCATGGTCGGAAGACAAAAAAGGTCGGTTTATCAGAGGAACACATTTATTTACATAAAAACGTGATAAAACAGAAAATATTGCTATATGTATGGCTTTACAGTTACCACGAATAAATTTAAACTGTGATAAAAATACAGTAAATGAAGAGAAACATAAATTGTAGAATCGTGAAACACCATAAAATACGACTAGCACTACGATCGTTTCACTATGACACACTATCACATCATGAAACACTATACTGTAGATTTAATGTTCTTGCGCGGGTCGAAAAAAGTCTGTAATGTTCTTTTGCTTAGCTGACGACAATCTCGATTTTACCGCGATGTTCCTCCATTTTCGTTACCACAAAATGTTTTCATGTAGAACAATACAGGAACGCAGCAGAATCAATCGAACACCAGTATAATTTTCGAAATTTCACCATTGCAGAAATTTCCAGAAATGCCTGCTTTAAGAGGAAATGTCTTAAGACTTACTGTCTATTTCTGGACTACTGAAGAACTAGTGGTGTGTACGTTGCTTCCGCTGTAGAGTCAAGGCGCCCGAGGAGGAGTGCAGGAAGGAATGGGCCAATTGGTCCTCGGCCCAAACTCTTGGGATTATTGGAAGAAAGACCTTAATAATAGAGCATGTCGGGCGGTGGAAGAGGGGGTTACCATCTCGGTCCCAGAGGGTTGCGTATTGCGGGAACGGTGCCCTAGGGAAGCAAGGGTGCCAAGGGATGCTGGATATAATGGTCCCTTGCGTCTCTACTCAAAAGGGACTCGACGGCTTCCCTTACGATTCGGCCCACGGCACGCACCTCATGCCCTCGACTGTCCTCTTCTCTGAACCCTTCTCTCCTCATACCAGGCCTTTCGTCTTCGCCCGCCTTATTAGATTCCACTCAACTCATCGTAATGCATTGTTGTGATTTCGTGACTGTTACGCGGTCAAAGTGTTCCTCTACCAGATTCTCTGGGCCTCCGTGTGCTGCAGGAGTTTGAGATTTGTAGTGTTCTGACTAGTCTCCTCTAGATGCGTGGTGAGTTGCGAACCCTGCAACTCTCAACCATGTTAGCATGCAAATCTATTCGCTAAACTTGTGTCGAGGTCTACCGCTGTGAGGTATTGGTTTGAGGCCAAGAGGCGATAATTGAGGCGGGGAAGTTGCGGTAAAATAGCTTACTCAATACGCTTGGCAGGTATTTAGAGGAAGTTGATTGCACAATTCCCGAATTAAGTATAATCAAGTAAGTCCCGTCCCGTCCACCGAAAGGGTATTAAATGGTTAAAATTAGCTACTTTTTGGAGGTCATTGAAATTAAAGTGTCCAGTTTTGTGCTTTGATAAAACCCGGCATATGTATCGGCTTCGGGTATTTTTCGCACATTTATCGAGGGGAGGCAGATCGGCCCTGTAGTAGTTAAAAGGTTCAAACTAAATATGTTCAGCGGGTTATATTTTTCAGCAATGACGGTTTACATATTTATTGCCCTAGTACCGTACCGCGTCACTAATGAGTAATCGGGATTTATCGATATTGATTGAATTAAGCTTCCCCGTTTTGCAAACTTGATCACTATATGCGGCTCTACTCAATTTATGAAGTAGAACTAAATCTCTCTGGACTTCAAATAAAATATTTGCGAAATGCAGTCCGACTTCTCTCTTCCTTATTGGTATGTTTTCTTAATGAACGATTAATCTCCAATTTTCATATTCAGAATAACAAAATATTTGAGCATAGTTAATATGTTATTTATGATAGACAGCAACCTTCGAATATGCTGCAGTGCCTGTACGATCGGGAGTGTATGATATCGGAATTACTGAACTTTTTTATTCACCTGTCTTAAAATGTATTCGAAAGACAGTTACTCTGTCCACAGTTTTTTAGATTTGCAGAATTGGTTGGTTGCTCTCTTCGTTTATAACGAAGACCACTCTTGCTTGTATTGGATTTTTAAAATCCTTAAAGAGTTTCATTCATTAATCTTCCGGTTAAGGTCGGGTTAGTTGGAAATCAGAAAAGAAACCTGTAAGATTTTTACTTTTGCAGGGGCCTATCTACATCTAGTATTTCTTCCTTTTTCACATCTTAAAATGTTCCTAAGTCTCTATCAGTTAAAATACGTGCCACTTGTGTGTTTATATATACTATAGTGGTAAGGACTACTAATAATCGATGTTTCTAGGTTAGATGCGGTGCGACGTAAGTAGATGAGCCCACCCACTTAAATAGGTCTGGCGTGAATGAGTTATGATTTACGGATATTAAATTACTTGAAAACCTTCGGGGAAAATGCCGTAGTTGGATTGACGATAAAATTATGGAACGCTGAATTTTTAAGCAGTGCATGGGAGTCAGTCTATTACTATTGCCTCTCGGAATAGTTGAATGAAGAGTCATGGAAGATCAGTAATCGCTGATAAGTTAATTAGTTGAATGAATGAGTAATGTTAATAATAATCGTATTTTTGCTTAAGGGATCATGTATTTTATCCAAATTTTTACGATTTAATCACAAGTCTGACGATTTAGTTAGTAGTATGCGTTTATAGTTCTCGGGGGATTAGATCTCATGCGTTTGTACGATATGTTATATCGTACAAACTATAGATTTAAGTATGTCATCATTAGTGATTTTAATGGTAATTGTAAATTTATTATATACCAAACCTAAATGGAGATTGGTTTTAATTTTGGGGAATGATTTCAGTGTTGATGTTATTTTATTAGCGAATCGAAATTCGCAAAGCTTTTTTGCTACTCTTTGTGAGCTTTGTAGCTTTTATGATTTTTGAAAATGTGCCGCCAAAATGCAAAGATGTTTCATGAATGTTAACCATTATTGGGATATATTTTTTCGGTGTGAATTTGCACGATTCGATTTTTTTTCCTGGCGTTGTCATTCGTTGAAAGCATTGGCTGCACTCGCTGCATTTTTGATTTCTGCTTGTCGCCGTGAATTTATGCAGTCCGCTTGCATGTTTGTCATGCCGGTTGCTTCTCGGAAACTCATTTGCCTACTGTATTATTTTTAAAAAGGAAATTAAGAAATATCATGAAATGACCTAATTAGGTGTGTTTTCACGCATAGATTACTGGTTTTAGAATCTGCAGATGGGAAGTCGATTGCCTCGCATTTCGAGAGCATCTCGGTTAGTGCCATCGTGGCGACTGTAGTGGGCATACTATTTTTTCCGTTTGCAAGCTACCACTTTGAGTTAATAATGTTTGCTCTATTTTGATGAAAACCTTAATTTTCATTTAAATTTTAGCGATTAATGAGTAAGTAGTAACTATTTGTTGTTTATTTGGTGAAGCGCCACTTCTGACGTCGTTTGTTGCGTTATTTTTCTTCAAATGTTGTATTTTTTAACTTATTAACTACAACGTAATCTTATCTTTTATTATTCTTCATGTACTAGGTACTTAAAAATCTGAATCTTTCTTTCGTTCCTATCTCCGATTCTTTTCCGATCTCTTTCGTCATGAAGTTTGGCACACGTTATTATGGGGTCGTTAACTTTGACTCCAAATCGCTAATTTATACCAATTTTAATGGACCCCGAATATAAATATTGTTTCTTTTGAAGCTCATCCATAAATCTAATCGGTAGTCATCTATAATCTACTGTTATTTTTAGTTGCAATGACATTTACTTTGTCTCCTCTACAATGTTTTTAAAAGTTAGTTTTTCATTACAATTACTATTGTTATGTCCTTATACGAAGTGAAGTTTTATGCATCAATGTTCACAATTACAGGTGAATGCGTATCGTATAATTTCGCCTTATCTTTCTCTAAATCAATTTTCCAATCATTGCGATTGCATAAATGATGTGGTACGCTGTCACGCGCACGGGTGCAAAGAAGTACACCAAGGAGAGTGAAATTCGTCATGAAAAATTCATTTGACTTGACAAAATCATCTCTATATCGCAATGTCCACTTTACGAGGCTATGTGTTTTGTGTCTAATTCGTCAGTCAGTCTTGCTTACGGGTCATTAAGGTGTTGGTCATGCACCCAACAATGGTTTTATGGCTGAATGTTTGGGAGTGAAAACATTCGTATTGTCTTATTCTGTCGTCCCCTTACATTTTTCGGATGAAAGGGGTAGCGGAAGGAAATTAATTTAAGGAAAGTGGGTTGCAAATGGTCGAGAAGTTAAAATACTTTAGTGTTTAAGAAATGGTTTAATAAATTTGAAAAGAACCGGTATGGAAGAATAGTATCTATTTGGACCATTAAGTTGTGAGTAGTCAATTCGTTTTTGTTTGTCTTAAATTCTTTCTTGTCTTTTTTTCAATCATGTATATTAGATTTTCCGCTCAGGAGATTTTGCGCGCGAGCAAACGGCATTTTTTCTTCTTGATTCTATTCTCAGGTTTTCCCCTCCTGCTTTCCAGCCACCTGTCGAATTACGCTCACGTCCCACCTTTTCTCCCGCCGCCCATTCCCCCTGGCGGATTGCCGTAGCAACTGCGTCCCCTGGTGCCGCTTTCAAAAATAATTCTTATTTTTATTTTTTTCCCATCCCCTCTGCCAGGGAGTCAGTCGCAAGAGGATGACACGGGATTTCTCCGGTGGCAGTAGTCCTTCCCTCCAATTTTTCCGCGGATCCCCAAACCGCTACTCCTCTCCCCCTAAATTCATCCTTGCCAGCCCGTTCGCTTCCATACTATCCATAAAATCCATAAAACCTGGGAAAAGTGCCTGAAATTGCTTCCACCTAGGGAAATATTTTTGATTTTTACATAATTTGGCAATGTTCCTTGATTTACGGAGGTACGGAGTATTATCGAGGTAGTTTTGCATAGTCACGAAATTGGTCTTGCATAAAGTTTATGAAACCATACATGATGATCATACTTAATTAGTCAAAACCCGGTCGTGAAGTTTGTGTATTTCTGTGGTTTCTAGTTTCCGCACGAAAATAAATTGTGCTGGTTTTCAGTCGAATCGCGAAATCCTTGACTAATACTGCAGCTTTGAACCAAGTTATTTCTTATTCTTTCATTTAGTTTTGTTTATGTAGAGGACTAGGCTGCCCACCATTAGCCTAGTCCCTTCATTAGCTGTGTTAAACTCTGTATCCGCTGATAGCTGTTGGTTTTGACGAAGCATACGGGTTTCCTATGCATTTTGTCTTTCCCTGTCTTATATCTTTCCACGCAAGGTCCCAAAAGCTTGATGCGTACTTGTGGCTTTAAAACAGAGAGCGAATCGTCTCGCTCTTTCATCGTGGATTTTCTTAGTATTCGATTTATAGCAGTAAAATTAAATCAGCGCCGGAAATGTTTCCTGTGTGTTTTCCCGGCGATATATTTACGTCTCTTGTTCCTCCCCGTCAGTTTAGTCCTTCCATCGGCTGCCTTAAGCTACGTTTTCATTCGTCCATTTTTGCCTTGCCAGTCACTGCGTAGCCAATCAGAAGCGAGATTACCATCCTAGGCTGCATTGCCGTCGAGGTTGCCCATCTCTTCACTAATGACGCTGCTTGCGTCGCCGGAGTTGCGGCAGGGAGTGAATGGATACCTACGCTTTCTACGAGTCATTTGTTGGCCACATGACTTTCCCGAGGAATTGTGGGTCATCTTCAAATTAAACAAAAAGAATAGGCTTAGGCTGTGTCGATGCTCCTCTTGAAAAGTCTTCACAAACTTGCACGCCATGATCAGGAATAATTAGGAAGACTGAACGCGACGCGGTGTTCCACTGTCTTTTGTTTTCATCCGGTTCCGCTGCATTGAAATACGGAGTATGTGTGTAAACGACGCAAAAACTGTTGCACGCAAGCGAAGCTTTGCAACTCTGTGTGCGCCGGAGGCAGTTGTTTTGAACGAAACATATGGTTTTCATTCGTAATTTGTTTATTTCGCATATTAAATCTTTCTGCGCCGGGTTCCAAATGCTTGGGGCGTCAGCCACTCTGACAACTCGAGCACAAGTTCCCCCTTCGCATCTCTTTCTCACCCTGGCGAAATCCACCGGGCCAACTCGCCCGCTGAGGCACGATTTCCGAGCGTGGTTAAGTCGGCTCGTTATCTGCGGAGTGGAGGAACCCGCAAATCTCGTGAATTGGGGTTATTCACAAGTGGAGCCGGTATACTCCTCCACCGTCCTGGTGGCTTGGACCTTCCTTCTCCCACCCCGTCCGACTTGTCCCCTCATAAACCACTTAACGCTGATGGAGCTATTTAGCGCGTGAAGGCTGTGGGACCGTGTTTTACGTTTGTATTTTTCTTTCAAGGGAAATCGCGCTCGAAGCTCACCTCTCCTTGCGTCTATCGGGCCAGTTTTCTTGTCGTCGTCTTATTTTTTTAGCCGTGAAAAAATTATAAAATAACCAACCACACTGCTCTTTGAAATTAAGCGTTTATACTCTTGGAAACGTCTTAAAGAGATTCCCTCTCGAGTGCATGGCTCAAACCGAATGAGAAATACCACGTATTCGTTTTTTTTTCTCGTTCTTCCATCATCTTATGCTTTTAGGCTTTATTTTGCGGTTGTCATGCTGTCTTTTCTTCGGTCTTCTTACTCTTCTTTTCCGTGTGATATGTAATCACTGAAGATCTTTACTATTCTGTTATTACACATTCTTTCTCTGTCAGTTGCATTATCTTTATATGCTGTGTACCCATTCCCCATCGCTTCAATTTTACAATCTCGTCTACTCTTCTTGCTCCACGTTTTATCTATCTGCATTTTATTTTTGATTGTTTTTAGCACTTTAATGTCTGCAGTCTTCCTCTGTTTTTTGTGCTTGATGTTTCATTTTCATTTCATGTATTTGTTCGTGTCATTTTAAAATATATGCTTTCCCTGGTGGCACGCATTAGCTCCTGAAAATCAAAAGTAATGTAATAAATACTTGAATCATTCGGCGAATATATTTCTAAGTAAATTTATTGAATAAATTTAATTTCCTTTCCTAGACCAAGGATCACACTGGCGAGCAATTTCTGTTGAACTAACTAAATTATGATGGATTAGTAAATTTAGAAGAGCTTAATTTCCTGGAAATATTACATTCCTTAATGTCCTTCACAAAGAGGTAATTTACTTGTGGTAGAAAAGCTGGCCCCTGCTTTATCCATCCTTGGCGTTCAGCTTATGTTACTTCAATTTTTAACGAGCTCTCAGATAGAGGACTCATTTCTTCATTAGTACTCCGGAGAAAATGAAATTGATATGCGGTGGAACCTCATTAAAAGTGGCAGTCTAAATTTGAGCTGTTTAACTTTGAAGTTGCTGTATCTCAGCCTGAAGTACTTGGACAGCTAAAACTGATAGCTCCTTGAAGATAGGAAAGGAGGACTCAGGAGGAATTGGACGATCGCCCGTCCAAGTTCGAGCCGATTCCAACGATGGTAAACTTAGGTGATCATGCGGAAACTGGGTGTATGTATCGTGGCAGGCCGTTGCCCGCGAATATCTTCATCTCCGCGCTGGTTCTTCTATCCTCTTTAATTCCTGTTTTCCTCCCAGTGTGGCCATAAATGCTGACTCCCTCTTCTGCTTGAAATTTAGTGCATTGCGGAGATGAGCGTTGGGAATTATTACGATGATCCAGACCGTGTAATTCAATTTGCCTCAATGAATTGTTCAGCTTCCATTCCCCATTTGCGTAGTCACTCCCATCGTATCGAGGCTTCGCTGCCCTACCCAAGGAAACACAGTTCCCCGTCGATGGCCGTCTTTATTTCGAAGAGGTGGGATTAATTAATATCGGAGCCACATTCAAAATGAACTTATCTACTATCTTCCCTTGCAGATAATTTATTTCGAAGAATTATTTCAGCTCCCGGTGTGGTTTTTAGTTCCATCGGCATGAGTCGGCAATCTAAACGAGCCAGTTGATGCATATTCCATTGTAATAATTAGGAGGTGAAGGAAGGATGCTTCAGAGTTGACGGTAATGGCTCTTGATCAGCGAGACGGGCAAGATGAGATACTAGAATTTATTAGGAAACATCTTGTCGCCCTTCAGCTTCAGTGTTGCGATAGGGGCCAGAATAATTCTTAAAGACCTCATGAAGGAAGAATTACTACTACTATTATTACTGTCATTTTATGTCAATCAGAAGCTTAATACCTTGTTTGGTGTATCGGAGTGTCTTTTGACGACCATGGGATAACGACTTGCTCTCATAGACATTCTAGAGAGAAATCCTACTTCTGGTTAATTAGTTAAATTGAATGTTGATTTATATAAACGCTGAATTAGTAATTGTACCGCTATTTTGTCGACCAAGCCTGATTACGTTCCGCTCAATGTGACCGGAAATCATGTGAATAATCAATTATCTTGATATGTGGGAATTGACTCATTATGTAATGACTAATAAATTTATTGATAATCCATTTTCACTTTAATTATTCTGTCATTGGTCAGGTAATGTGAACATCGTAGCTTACTATCCTTAATAAACTTCTGTTACGCTGTTTATATATTTTTTCTTTAGCCCTAAAATGCTGGGAGATTGAGAAGCTGGTCATAATTAAATACTGATTTTTGTGTTTGAATGAACGCTTTCATTCTCAATTTCCGCTTCGAAATCCTTGTGTTTCTGATGAAACGATGTTTCTATAGCGCAGTGTTATTTATGAAGCAAGTACTAGTTGCAGTGCAACTATGCATACACTGATGGGACTTTTTCTTTTAGTTTCTATGTTGACTTGAGTAAATTTGGTATTTGACAATGGATATCAGCAAATAGTTTTTTATTTTTCTATCTTTTTTACCTTTTGAAGCGTCGATAAATTAAGATTTCTAATCGCCAACGATATTAATAACTTAATTTGTTTAAAGTGATATGCATTTCGATTACGTGTATGGAAGTATAATAGTGTTATTATCATTTTAATACTACATAATATAAAATACTTTGAAGAATTTACGTCGTAAAATAAGCTCATTTAAGCTCAAGGAATGAGGTCACAGTTTTTGAGGTCTCACGTCTCTCAATATTGACCCACATTTTAGCTGCTTTTTTGGACGTCAAAAAAAAGCATCGTGGTGGACCTGGCAGTTACATTTTCTTCGCAGAAAATCCTTTTAGAATGGATTGTATAATATGTTGAAACTATTTCGCACTGATTCACGTTTTAACGTGATTAAGTGGATGTCAAAAGTGTCATGATGTGAATTAAACTTGCAAATGAGACCTCATTTACGTCGTGTTACTATTCGAGATGTATATATTCTCGCGTAGCGTTCCCGGATCAGTTCTCTGCCCGTAAGTTAGATCATTACTCCTTTGTCACTTTTTCGCGAGGAAGATTTCGATGTGAATAGAAGCCCCTAATTCATCCGCTTTTATCGCAGCTGCGTGTATACTTTGTCGTTTTGTTTAATAGCAGGTGCAGGGGTAGGATGCTGGGAGCGTTCATTTTTGCCAGGTCCGGGCGATATATTAAGCGGTCTGCGACGTCTTTTGCCGTCGTTTGCTCAATGCCAACATTCGGCTTGGAGTTGGGCTGCATTTGTCTGCCGTGTTTTTATGCCGTATCTCTCTCTTTCTCAAACCCTCCTCCCTGTGTCGTATACCTACCTACCAGCCGCTACCCTCGTTCCACACGATGTTCACCTTCACTCAGTCTTCCTCTGTCATTTGTCATTTTCTTTTTCGGACTTCATAAATGATTATCCGCCCCTTGTTCGTGTATTTTTTTGTCTCGAAGACCAGCGTTTGCGAGCGTGGTTTTTTCTCTTTGCTATCACTCTGCGTCCTTACTCATCTTTTGTTTTTCGCGCCCTAAGTATTTTTCTCCGTGTATTGATTCCGACAATGTTTTCCTTGCGCTCAAATGAATGCATTCAAATGACACCTTTCTCTTTGAACAATATGATATAGATTTATCTAGCTACAAAATGCGTTTTGATATGTAAGGTTTATTTTGATGCAAAGTTAGGTAGATTATTATTGGTTCAGTGGAATTAGTTGAATACCCTCCCTTGAAGAGAAAAAATATTACCTGTAAATTCTTCTCGGGATTTCATCCGGGTAATCTCCTCAATCTCCATCGCTGCCGACGTTTCGATGAAATCCTTTTTCATCGTCATCAGGGCCGATGACGATGGAAAAGGATTTCATGGAAACGTCGGCAGCGATGGAGACTGAGGAGATTACCCGGATGAAATCCTGAGAAGAATTTACTGCCACCATTCGCCGGGAAAAAGTGAAGTCCTACAGAAAAAAAAATTAGTTTAATTGATATTTTCACATTAACTAATGGTATGTTATAGCACATAATGTTTTTAAAAGCACATTTATTGTGAAAGCTCAACTTAATGTGATTTATTTTGCATGTGATGCAATCAGTTGGAACCTGGTTCGGTATTTAATTTCAAGTATGGATTTTACGAAGTGGTTTTCATTTCATAAGTAATGCAATTTCACCAAGTCATGCCTGAAGACGTAAAGGACGTTAATTGTTTGTTTCTTTCTACTCGCGCGTTAATGTTTGGATGACCCGATTTCCGGTATAGTTTTCAGTTTTAAGGTAGCCCGTGATATTGCTGATGCAATACTGCGGTATCTCATTACTTTTTGATGGGGGTGGAATTCTCTTTCAAAACTAGTGGGGAGAACCTTCGTGTTACTCTCATTAAGAACAACATGATATTTAGATCAAGCGGATATGAATTTCAAACGCCAAAGCTCGTCTAGCGGTGTTCAGCGAGCTTTATGCCTATGGCAGAGTTACTCGGTCAAAAGACTCGCTTCGAAGCTCTCCTTTATTGTACCAGGATATCGGTTTATTGACTCGGCGTCCTCATTGTTTTATGTGCTGTTCCTTAAATCCCTCCGCCCAGCACTTTGGGGTTAAGTGATTTGTTTCGTATATGGGGCAATAGTACGAGAAAAAATAATTGTTTGTATTTGAATGATGAAAAGCATGGTTGTGGGTGCCCTAGTTCACGAAGGCGGTATCCCATGGTAAATATTTTCCGCAGTTGAGTCATGAATTATTTTGTAAATATCAGAGCGTATTTGCGTCGGTAAATGGAAGTGATCCGTAAATTTCTCCGTTTTGAATGACTCGATCGTACTTGCGGGCATATATGCCATTAACGCCGTTCCCAAATTGGGAGATGCAGGCTTCGTCAAAAAATAAAGTTAATTGTTTTTCGAAGGAACTGGCCCTTCTTGATAAAAGATATCTCGCTACGCATTTTGGGTTTCGGACAAATATGACCCTAAATGAGGACTTTTGGCCAACAGTTAGTAAACTTATAAGTATAATGACAATTGTAGTCATCCAAGAAGGAGACTTGTCGAACTCTAGATCGAGAGTCATCGTCTTAATCCCTCCTCGAGCATGACTTTTGCCGAACGGATTTTTTCGTGTTGGCGTAGCAAGGAAGGAAGGGATAGGTATTTTATGACGATACTTGAAAAGTGTGAGCAGACTCTAGATCTGTCCTCAAAAAAGAACAAGGACGACGTGAATTTTTGATAATCGTCGTAGCTTTACATCCCACTAGTAATTGGATGAAACTAATTACGATGAAGTTAAGCTGTGGCGATGTGAATGGATGTTTTTCCAACTCTTTCTTTCGAATAGTTCCGCTGCCGATAAGGGTTGGGCCTCGATGGAATAGATAAAGAATGCGTTGCGAGATAATTCCGTATGCAATACGTAATTAAGGGATTCGATTCGTAGGAAACTGTAATCGCAGAAGAAATAAGAATTTTTCGAGTTGATTTTATTCTCTATCACTCCAATTTCATCTGCAGTATATTCTGCGAAGAGTTCAGGAGAAGTTCTTGGACTAATGTATTTTTTGTTTCCTGGATAGTGAGTTCTTTATATCGACTAAATTTGCTTCTCGGCATTGCAGATGCTCGAAGCTTTTACTGAAGATGCGTATTGATGATTTTTGGCGTTAAGTGTCATGGAAATATTTGCCAATTTATATGTTTTATTATTCTGTTCGAATTAAATTTCAATGCTATTTATTTTATTTGTATTTTCTCAATAAGCTTAAATAATATAATTTAATTACTGTATCATCGGGGTAATCGCGTCCTGAATTAGATAATTATGTTATAGAAAACTTCGGTTCGGTTTCTTCATTTATAATTCAGTATCTTCAATTTGCATCGTAAATAATTCCAAAATATATAATTTTGATAAACATTTACATTTATCTATGGAACGTAATACCTGTAAAAGGTTGCTAATTAAATTTATCTTTTTTTCAGGTAAGTGAACATGCTATGTCGTGAATACTGTCCTTGGCTGAGAACGTGAGTGCTAACACAGTTTTTGTTCTATTAAGAAGGAAAATCAGAAAGGCGTACTCTGAGTGGTTTGTTGCTAGTAATTATGTCATAGTTGATGTAATTGCTGTAGACAAGTATCGGTGCTTATACATAGTTTTAATGGGCATCTTACTGAAAGGGGAGTATGTTGGAGTAGTGGGGAAGAGCGAGGAAAACAAGGGGATTCAGATGTCTTGAACGTAGGAAGAAAATGTGAAGAGCTTAAATGGAGTTTTATTTGTAAAGAGCTGATTCTTGAATGAGCTTTAGAAGAGGAAGGTTTTAGAAGGCCTGGAAAATAGGGAGATATGTGTAGGAAATATTCCAGGACTACTGCAATGGTATTTCCTATAATGGTGATATAAGCTACTATTCAAATACCTTTAAGTGCTTTGAGGTGACTCGCTAGACTTTGTATCTGATTTATTTCTTTAGAATTTTATGTAATCGTAGTTGTAGCTGCCTTCGGCTCCAAGTCAGTTACAGAACCGGCCTAAAAATATTGCAGATCCAAATCCTGTCTCTGACATGGCTGATATGTTTTGACTTAGGATTGAGGTCGTGTCCTTCGATCGTTCACATTTAACATGCGTAAGTCACTATTTGAAAAATAATTTCCCTACAACTGCCAAATAATTCAATTCTGTTAATTCATCGCTCATTTTTTGATACTCGGACCATTTTCTTCTAATGTACTACCCAAGTAATTAAATTGCTCTACTTTGTCCAGTTTTTGCCATCCAGTGTTTATGCTTTCCCATAACCTTAACTCTTAACATACCCAATGATGATGATAATGTCATGTTTACCATTTATCAAAGATGATATATTCCATGATTGATGCATTATCATGTCAACCTTCGCCAATGTATGCGCCTCTGGGTCGCATTGCTTACTTTTGTTAGCCAATTTTATGGGTTATGGTTATTCCTTCATGCGTGTATGAAATGAGATAGGAGGGAGCTGATGTGGGTTGAGTATCGACGCAGCATGCCCGCTGATTTGAGTCTCTTTTGCCCGATCCGTCCTTTGTCGGGGTATCTCTCTGCTCTCACCCGCTGCCTTGGCGCGGCGTTCCGGCATTGCACCCCGCGGGGTATTAGTTATCGGCATCTTTCAGACCTCTCCGTGGGGTCGTGATCCCCGTAATCGCTACGTCTTCGTGCGTAGGATGGAATGCGTTGCGGGCGGTGGAATGGAGCCTATTGAAGTGATCAACCTATCCCTCCTGCTCTTGGGGATAATCCTCGAAACACTTGAGATAATTATCGAATGCAAAAATGACATTATATTGTATAGTAAAGTGAAGCATCGCATGGTACCTTGAAACTACACTATTTTTATTGATTAAGTGATATACCGATTGAGGTCGCTCAGTGAGTAAAATTCTCTTAGATTTTTACTTGCGTTGTGCCCTGTCTACCAAGAATATTTCTTTCTTCATCTCAACTTACGTCCTACCCTTCTTCATCCCGTCCATACAACCTATTCTCTTCCCTCCCTTTCCCCGCTTACCCAACTCCCTCCCTTTTTATCACAGCCTTAAACAACCCTTCGCCTCTAATTACCTCCTCCAACCACCTACATCGCCTCTACTCTAATATCTCATCCAGAAGTTTCCTTTCTTCACTCACCATGCCAAGCACTTCCTTTGAAATTTATCATGCAGTAATTATCACACGCGAACATGATGTGACGCCTCGAGTATACAAAATTGACGAAACGATACATGGTTTATCATTGTATTTATTACTGTAACGTGCTCTCAATGGTATTGCATACGATAATTATCGCAGGTTTGGAGGATAGACCCCCTGGTTGCATTTCCACCGTAGAGGAAGCATTCTCCTATACCTTATTCTGTAGTTCATCTCCTGCTTTCCTGTGTATCCATCTCCCCAGTCTTTAATTTCTCTTTGGGGTGCTTTATACCCGGATATCCATATTTTGTTCTTCGTTGCTAGGCTGTATTCTAGCCTTCTTGATTGTTGTAACGTTTGATCTCTAAAGTCGCATGTGTGTGGAGGGTGTTAATACTTCATCCGACGTAGTATAAGGTGAGGTATTACCAGAAATAAGCGCTACTCTTGATGCAGTTTAGTTTTGGTGGTTATTCGTCCGGTGTATAATAGTCAAACTTGCTTCCATCTTATGCTTCCCTTTGAATGATTTGCTGTCGCATGTTCAATTAGCGGCAACTCTTAAGATATAAAGTGTAGGGTTTGAACTATTTTGGCAATCTTAATTATGAGGTTGTACGGATTTTTATGTATTTTCAATATTTAAAGAGTTAAAACATAAAAATATTTTCATTTTGACTTTTAAATTTCATAATGAACAGTATCATTATGCGGGTTGTTACGTTCTAAGGCATCATTGAAATAATAACTAATCCATTATCATAGATGCTTAGCGGTTTAATCGCAGTACAGACGGTATAGGTAGTAATTTCTTGTGGGGGCGTTGCACTAGTAATTGTTTATTTAGGCGTTCCAACATGGCGTTTGATGGTTTCTGAATTCTGCATGAAAACATTGGTTGCGCATTGTTGATCACAGGATGTTTTACCGTTCCTAAAATACTTGCAGACCTTTGTAGGGGAGTAAAAATGTTGACCGTTAATTTTAGTATTAATTAATGGATAATCTAGCTTTATGAATTACTCCTTTGATGGGGTGCTGCTTTAGTATCTAAAATGATTGTATTTTTAAACTAATGTTTGTGAAAATTTTTAGGAGAAGGTGATGTTTCACCCACATTAGTAGCCATCTTTTCATTTAGCATTCGACGCTTTTAATGTGGCTTATTTAGCGTTTCGCTCTGCGTATTTTATAGTTCTTTTCTCATGTGTTTTTCCCCATTAAAACGATCAATATTCATCCGCGGCCCAATTACTCTCTTAAAAAGTTGGCTAAATTTACATCAGACGACCCGTTTATTTTGTTCTCGGGAATATATATCACTCCTGTTTATCCGACCGCAATTGTCCCTGAACCTTTGAACGTGTTTGAGGAAAAAGTGTTACCATTTTACGTCAAATTCGTAGTTCTTTTTCGCTTCGTATTTCTTCCTTGTTATTCTTGACCTGCCTGTTCCTTTGTAACATGAATAACGCTGGCAGTGCGGTGCTACACAATGTTTCTCCATGCAAAAGGGGAGCATTCCACTCCAGCTGTGTTCCTTGAAAATAAATTTTAAAAACAAAGTTATCTAATTATGGTAGGTATAGTGGCTGGGAATAATATTTATCGTCGATAAAAAGTGTAAACTAAAAGAATATAGTACGTCACTCTCCTCGGGCACACATCTCTTTATTGTTTTTTTCATGGAAGTGGCTATTCATGAAATTAGAGAAACGATTAGATGGCTGCTTTCATCTTTAGGGTTTATTACGATCCTCAGAACCCTTTGTGACTACAGATAGATTGCCCCTCCTAGGCCTGGTTTTATGATTTCTGGTTAAACATTATATCAGCGTGTAATCTGAAGCTAATATGTCTTCTCATATATGACGCTCATGTCAACTAATCGGCAGTCTAATATAATAGTATACGTCCGGTACATTTAACGTAAAATAATCGAAAAGGCCTTGGCAGCTTGCGGTTAACGTTAACCAGGCATTATAATTCCAAGCCCCAGTGTATTGTTTTCATCCCATGTATCTTTTGTGTCTGTTAATGCTTAGTAACTATTGCGAATCTTAGCATACATTTATATTCCAAGCGTTTACACAAGCAACTGGAAATTTGATTCTGACACATACGACCCCGGTTTCCAAGAATTATTATAATCACAGGGATGATAAAAATTCATCGAAATAATTCATCTGATTATGATGATATTTCACCGACACCCAGGTCGTATGTCTGAGTATTTAAAGTTTGTGGTTCATGTATAAGTTTGGAAAAAACATTTTTGTTAACATACACTACCTCAAAGCTTCATATGAGCAATTTTTGTTCATGACGTATCTTATTCATTCGATGCTCTCTCCATGTATGTCTTTCGTGCGCTTGGAATCAATCCGCCCCTTCCGCGCAGCTGTCATATTTTCGAATCTCTGCATCCACTCTCTTCGCACGTTCTTCAGCCTCCAGTAAGTTTTATCCCCTCCCCAACAAATCCCTTCCCTTCCATTCCCGTCTCACGTCCTCCGCGAATCCGACACGCGCTCTCTCCACCCTCCTTCGCATTAGGTGCCGCTTGCCGCGTCCGCGCCTTTTGTCTCCGTCCCCATTCCTAATTAGGACCCTTGTCGCTCCTTTTTTTCCCTCCCTCTCTCGCCCCTTTGTGTCTAGCCCACGTAGGTAAAGAGCCGGGAGGTCTCACTCGGTGGAATCACACCTGAGTCTCTGGGGACTGGCGAGTCTCGGTCTTCCTTGTGCTCTTGAAATATGCCTCAAGGGCTTCTCCGAAGAGTTGAGCGTCATTCTTTCCGGTTCTCTCAGCGTCTCTCTCTCTCTCTTAAGAGGACGACGCGGAATGAATTTTGTCGCGGACAGAGATGCGTGAGGATCTTTCATGATTCTCGCGAGAGGGTGACTGTAATACAGTGCTCTTCTCCTTAAGAGAGATGTTCGTAATGAAGTATTGGTCTGTCTACGTCTTCATTATTCATATAAGTAATCTACCGGTTGAAGGTAGGTTTAAATGAAAGTCAGTAAAAATCCTCTAGATTTTACATATGCAGGGCCATATCTACCTCTAGTATTTCTTTCTTCATCGCAGCGCACGTCCTACTCCTCTTCATCCCGTCCATAAATTCTATTCTCCTTCTTCCCCTTCCCCGCCTACGCTATATCCTCCTATCTATAGCGGCTTTAAGCAACTCTTCGCCCTTCATTGCCCCTACAACCGCCTACCTTGCCTCCTCCTAAACTTCTCCAGAAGTTTCGTCTTCTCACCAGCCTTCCTCCTTCAGCATTTCCTCATTTGTCTTCATTTCCGTCCACCGCGCGCCTTCTCCATCCTCCGTCACACTCACATCTCGAACCCCTGCGGCCTTTTTCGTCTTATTTTCTCCGAGGTCACGTTTCTGTCCCATACAGTGCTGCAGTCCATACATCATCCCACGAATACTTGGTTCGAGTATCGTTCGTATATTTTGGCGACGATGGTGGGTAATTATCTGGAACTCCCTCTGATGGTATGTGGGATTTAGCCATCAAGGAAAACTCTGTCGCTGAATGTCAGAAACTGCCGCTCGAAGCACTTGTCGTAGGTCGGAGTGTGGGTGTGTCGTTCTGTATGAATGAGTATGATAATCATTTCGCATACGCAAATTAAAATATCGACCGAAAAGATTTGGTCGTCTAGAGGGGTGGTCGCTGAATAGGGATGATCAGCTAGAGATTTCAATGCAGCCATTTTTTCTTTTGTCGCTCATTTCTGCTGAGGGAATGGTTGCTTATTCCTTTGCTCCCGCTATTTTTTCATGGAAAACCTCAAATACCAGGTTTTGATGCTTAAATAGACAAGTAATGGTGCAACTACTCCCATATATTGCTACTTATACCGTCTAAATTGCAGTAATACCGCCAAGCATCTATTGTATGTCCTTGATAAGTTACCTTATCAACGTTACCTTTCTATGCGTAATCCTGATGAATGGTGCTCCTCATTATGAAATTGGTAAGTGAAAATAAAGAAAACTTTTACGCCTTTACTCTTAAAAAATATGAAAATCGTTAAACATCCGTTCAACGTCGTTGATATGGCGTCATCACTGTTGGCCTTGTTACTGTGGTCGCGGTTTGTGTTCATTTTCTTATAGTAGCCTTTCGTCTATGTCACGTTTCTGAGCCCGGATAAACTTAATTGATTCCTTCTACCATTTCTCATATTCTTTTTCCATATGCTTGGTTAGCGCTCCCTTTGTGTTTAAGAATGCCTAAGTGAACCTAAACTTCGAAGGTTTCACGCTTAACAATGTGGATATTCTTTTTTAAATTGTGTCCTTCTACTAATTTAAAAAAATCAGAAGAACGATACGTTTTCTCTCATTCTCTCAAATATACCTAGACTTTTTTGCCTAAAATTAGCCACAAAGTTTCTTATATGGCCTTAAAACGGAGCAATGAATTGTAGCCATGACAATACCGACGAGAGAAGATTTATTTAAAAAAGGATCTTTACTCTCAGTTTTTGTTTTTTATGAAGACGTATAAATAAAGTGGACTCTTCGAAATCTGTTTTAAATTTCTGAGAATGAATTTCAACTACGTGACGCCCAATTTTTTTGACTTCTAGCTAGTTAAAACTAGCGATCGCCAATTATGATAAGCAATGTGTGTCAGCCATGAGTCGTAAATTTAGTCGATGTTGTGTTAGTTCACCTGTGAATTCACGGTGCATGTGATATACGCCATTATGAATGATTTCTTCAGTGCTCGGCTATTATATTTTTTTTACCAATGTCGAATTCTATTTAGTGACAGGATGTGCAGTTTAGTACGCACATTTGGTGTTCGTATTATTAATATAGTGCGAATTTTTTTTTCAAACTTGATTCGAGCCGTACAGTAGTATATTGCTGCTCGTGATCGTCGGAATTAGGCTCTTTGGTTTATGGTGGCAAATCCCTCGGTGACCTTCTCCTCGGGTGTATTTAGTTGTAATTGCCTCACGTGTCCCATGTCCTACTAATGGGTGAAGTGGCTTTGTAATTTATTTTTCATTTTCTCGTTGGCGAATTCACTCTTTAAATGGGCGCGAATGGGGGAAAAGAAATAAAAATGTTTCATTTTCTCCAGGGTTTGCCATGCGCTGCATTTACCTGACCGTTTCCCCGTGCTACCCCTCCTCCGTTAACGCTCGCTGAGACTTCCTCCTCCTCCCCCCCCCTTAGCCGTTTGTCCTCCTCACACTACGTAACCAGCTTCCCTTAGACCCCAGTCGTATTTCAACGCGATTTTACTCGGCCCAGCTAACTGTCATATCGTGGCCTTCCCTCTTACCTTCCTACCATTTTCTTCATTTACCCCACCGGGGTAGCAAAGTTTGATGCTGTTTAAGAAAATCAGCGAGGCATATTTCAATTTTTCAATTGGATTTTCTACCAGCTGATTGGTAGGTTTTGGGAAAGTCCTTTTCCCAGCATCCCAAATTCTGAGACAACACCTCACCCACCCTAAAGGTGGCTCGCCCGTCAGATATCTCTTCAAGTCCTCATATCGTCTACCTTTTCTTATTTAGTACAGAATTTCTATTCTCTTCCACGCTTCTTCAGTTTTCTTCCCTTTTTAACGCACCTTCGACTTTCAAAACGTCCTCTATCCATCCTTTCTGCCTTCTCCGAACCTCCGCCACCAGCTTTCTCTCCTCTCCAACCATATCCAACCATACCTCCTCATTTGTCATCCCTTCCACCCAGTTCCCCCTTGCTATTCTTCTCTAAGTCCACATTTCAAATGCCTCAAGCCTACTTGCATCCTCCCATCGTAATGACCAAGTTTCCGACCCATACTGCGCCACGATCCATATTCGAGTTTTCACGTATTTTCTTTGCGTCTCATCTCAGGCATGTTCTCCCTTATTAATTACTTTAGCCATTTAAAAATATATTTTGATTTAAATTGTTATGTGAGATTTTATTTTGCTATTAAGGTAGTTTGAGCGAGATATGTCTACACAAAATTCAATGAATTTGGCTTTATGTTATAGAAAAAGGTATCATCTCTCGAGTGATACCATCTCCTACCGCACAATTTTTCGAGATGTTTGCCAAGAAATAGAAGCCGGTGAGCATGGCAGTTAGTACGACTGTAAGATCTATAGAGACATTATTAAAACGATGAGGAAGTTCTGATGTAGGTATAGCGTGAGAAACATGTGTGCCGTCCGTCCGTTTTTTTTTTTAATTTTTTGCAAATTAATTTATTAGTAACCTTAATGCTTTTCATGAAATCGCAGATAAACCTTCGGTTTTTACGGAGTTTTCAGCTAATAAGGTAAAACATGTCTAGTTTAATAATTTCTTCACGGGATTCCCACCAGGTGAGTTTTTCAGCCACAGCCGATGTTTCAATGACTAACTCTGCCATCGTCCTCAGGGCGTTGAGTCCTCACTCAACGCCCTGACTCATCTGGTGGGAAATACGTGAAGAATTAATTCACATTGTGCTCCAGGAAAGCACCAAGTCTTGTATGTCTAATTTAAACTTCAATTATGTATATTTATTCAGTTACTGATATGTTCTATTATATTAAACCAATTTGCGCGACATTAGTGTTATTTTCTCAACCTTTTGCTTCTTAATACTGCATGAACTAAAAAAAATCGAGTACAGTCTGTACTTCGACTTAGGAAAAATCTCGCTCAAACTACCTTAAGAATAATATTGTGTGCCACCCTTGTTTGCCCTCCTTCCATACGCTTTGCCCGCCGGCCTGACACGATTCCAGCTGAGCTTTTAGTAATCAATCTAAATATATATGGGCTTGTGCGAGTATAACTCTCAATTTCCGTGCTTCCTTTGGGGAAGTGGGAGTGGAAAAGTTGTGGCATTAGATATGATAGTAGGCGCACTTATTTCATGGAATTCTGGTATATGCAGAATAAATGCTTTTTGAATATTAAAATTAAGTGTTACAAAGTTTAAAAAAATGTTTTTCGTTTTATACAACATATTGCCCCTGTTACTAAGTATACTTTTTATGGGAGTCAACTTTAAGTGTTGCTCCACTAACCAAGGTTTTTGAACTAAAATTTCCCTCATTGACGTAGACAAGTAATGCTAGCCAGATAACCTGTAAGCCAGAGAGCAAGTGCTCGGTATTATGGATGAAGAGAGGAAATTTCTGGAGGAGATTAGTAAGGGGCAGAGTAGGTGATGGAACAGGTATTGAGTTGCGAAGGAATGCTTAAGGCCATTATACAGGGGAGGACGTTGGGTAAGCGAAGCTTGGATGGGACGAAGAGAGGAGGTGGGGTGCTGCGTAAGTTTGGACGGTTTGGATGTAGGAGCGTGAGGTTTTAAAAGACTAGAGGTAAATCATATCTGTGTGTAGCCCTATCTATATTAGTTGGCCACGTCTATGAACTATAAACAGTGTGTCGCGATCCCTTCGCTACTACAGCAGGATTAATACTTCGGTTAGGAAGTGCATACGGTATTATTACGAAATTCTTCATTGCCACGTGCATGTGTTTCCTCCCGGTCGTTTTCTCGTCCCTTGCAATTCATCTTCCTACCCTTTCCGCTTGCCCTTACTTGCCTCTCGTACTCGAGGGAGCCCACCCCGCTTCAATTGTCATCCAACCTGACCCCATTCTCGTGTCAGTACTTTTCCCCGTGCTCGGGACGTCTTTCGAAGGTCGCTCAGATTCTTCCCGAATACCTTCCACCGTTTTTCCTTTGTCCGATGCACATTCTTGCTCACTGCGTCTCAAGTCCTTTTGTGTTGATAGAAATAAAACATATACCATCCCTTTCTATTTTTAATCTTTCTTTTTCATCTTGTGTTCAGTCCGCGGTTCAAGGTGTCTTTAGCCGTTTGTGGCGAAGCTACAGTAAAAAGCTTTTGAAAATGTGTGTTATTGCGAAGTAAGCCAAGGATTTTTCTCCTGGAATTTACTTAAATGTCGTTTTTTCCCTCACGGGTTTTTGCCTGATGCTTCTCAAGTTAAGTATTACATTTCAAAGAACTTAACCATATGGATCTCTTTTATTCCTCGAATGTTATGGATAACGTGAATCTTTTATTAAGATGCACAGACGGTGATGGTACCAGGAATATTGATTCTGCCCTATCATAATTAATTGGAGTTTTAACGTTTTATCATTTATTGGTGTTAATTTTGGAATCGAATAATATTTGGGAACGTATGATTTGTGTCCTGTTTTTCCTTTATTCGATTTTTTATGCTTCTCACTCCTCAATTTTTTTTAAAACACCCACGAGCGAACGAGGTGTTACACAGTTGATGGTAGAACTAGATTGGGAGCTGTTAGAGACTCGAAGGCGACTCGGCTGGCTAATGTAACTGGAAAAATTCAGATCACTTCAGTTACAGGGTGACGCAGAGGATAAGATTTCAGACCCGCACTGCATCTCCGAAACTTTAAGGTGTCACAAAGTAAGAGAGATGCTCTGTCGCATAATTATTATTATAAAAGTAATCTACCGGCTAAAGTTATTGAAAGTCAGAGAAAATCCTCCAGATTTTCACTCGTGCAGGGCCTCATCTACCTCTAGTTCTCTGTCTCATAGAAAGGTTAAAACATTCCTAGACACATCACACTTTTCGTCCTTTTTTCTCTTCACATTTCTTTTTCTTATTTCATCACTTCTTCATGGCTGGTGTCCTAAAATCTCTTGACGTACGTGTTTTTAGCGGATCGTAGTGTAGTTATTAGATTAAGGTTTTAATCGGCTACTCTCTCTCCGTGGTGCCCCACAGGACTAATTAAATGAACGTTCCTTGATGTCTATGGTGCGAATTGTTTGTAGGTTCCCGATTCTATCGATGGTGTGGTGTTACATATATCGGTGGTTTGTCTGAGCCTTATGTAAACTTCTCGTTTCCACATATTTCGGTTTATTTGTGCTCTATTTGCTTCTTTACGTTCCAAAGTTCACTCTCAGCTTTCTACGTAATCCCCAAATACGAGTTTTTCCGGACCTTAGGAATGTTGTTAGGCTTTCTTGCCTTAGCTCCTCGGTTCTTATTTCCTCATTTTCTCATCCTGAAGTTTTTTAGATTCTCTTCTATTTCCTTATAACTTTCCTCCCTCCGGGAAATGGCGTTTCCATTAGTGGCTTCATGCGTAGTTGAATTCGTGGAATATTAATTAGAATTAAAAATCTTAGGTGTTTTCGGCATGCCTCGTTAATGCCGTTCGTTCTTTGAATTTGTCCTCCTTAACTTAATTACAAAATAGAACTGTGATAAGTTTCCGATCGTTTTAGGAAGAAAGCGGTAGTGGTGTCAATGCTGGAAAACGTTTGCGAGCCGAAACTTAGAGAGTAACCCGTTCCTTTGCGTATGGAAATGTAGGGAGTGTGGAATGTGATTTCAGTCTAAACTCGAGTCAAATAGGGGGGCGCGAGGAGTCAAATGGAGAGTGGAAATGGTGAAATGGGAGCATTTAAGTATGGGAGAGGGAGGCTGAGTGGAAGATACGGACGCAAAGGGGAGAGAGGAAGATGGTAGTTCGACTGGAAAAGTTGGGCCCATGGCCTGGCTCAGGAGGGATTCCCCAGGATCCAGTTTTCTTTCGTTCCCAGGGAAATGTTTATGTTTCACCATTTACCTTGGGGCGCCAATTTACCTTCATACGCCCTTGCAGAAGTCTACGGGTTTCTTAGCAAATTGATTCCAATTCTCTTCGGCATTCATTGAACCCCTGGGATTACGTAACCAATTAGGCAGCCACAGCAAGTTACAGGCTTCTGTATACGGGACCTTTTCATTTACGCTATTAGCGAGTAGTCTTGAGAAATTATTGGGGCCGTGGCTCGGAGAACTAGGACGACTGACTTGGGAGTAAATTTTCTTCTCGGCGGGTTCACGAAGTGGAGGATGACGGAGTGGATGCCCAAGTTTGGTTGAGACTCTTCAAATTCCGATCCGCTAATTTAGCGCATAACGTGGTAACTTGCTGTTAGTTAACGTTGGCATCTCATATTAAAATTAACTTGGTGCGATTTCAGTGGTGGGATCACAGTTCCTTCTTTCGCGTTGCCCTTATCGTTATCCAAAACTCAAACCGTGCTAGAGGGGCAATTATCTCAGTTGCTGTCCTAAAAAGTGTTTCATCAATATAAACTGATGATTTAAAGCACTTGACAAAATTTTAAGAATGATAATCGCGCTGTTGCTCTCATTTGCGCATTTGAAAAATAACGATAACGTGACCGCATGTGATATGGAGAACCGTAATTACGCCCCAAGACGTTGTGAATTGGGTTTGATTGCAGTAAATACAGCTTATTGTCAAAATTATGTCTTATTATAGTTTTCGGTGGGAGAGGCGTGAATAGTAATCGACGAATGTTCTACCGGGACAGTTACCTTTTTTTAATTGGCACCCGGCCATTGTGCTAATTTTCTTGTTACGGCTCATTTAGCGTTGTGTGGATTAAGTGGAAGCTGTTTTAAACTCTGAATTGACATTTATTTCGCTTCGGAACTGTATTGTCATAATTCTGGAGTGCCCTTACTTCAGTGAGATATTGAGAAATGCTTTGCTATTGTCATGAATTTAAAGCACATTCGATGCTTGTCGTTAGTTCTAGAGTCATGAGTAACTTCTTCGGCGTCTAGATTTCATTACAACAGCGGATAATTAGAAAAGATGCTCGTCTGTGGAGGTAAAAGTTCCCACATCTGATTATTATTTAAATTAACCTGGAAATCTACGTTTTTAATGTAGGGAAAGGAAATAGTGTTTTTCGGGAATAATTACTTCAGTTGTTCCTTCCATCCGTTTTCTTGACATTATTCGCCTATGTTCTTATGAGAGAAAAAAAAATTATATCAATGTTAAAACTTGGCTATTTTCGAAAAATTGTGGTAAAATGTCTTCAATATATTGAGCTTGAGAATCGAGGGTAATGGTAATTCGATAATCTCAGAGAGCCACTCAATTAAGAAAGTTGACGAAGTTTGGATACAACTTTTTCCACATGTAATTTTGTAATTCGCATGATGTGTTTTCTCGACCTCTTTACATTTTATGGCGTATTTATCAGTAGTTTTAGGTAAAATAATCCACTGTTAATTTCGAAGAAGCCAAAATTATTGATTCAGAACTAAATTTGTGAAAAAGGTTATTCAAAGAAATATACAATGTTTCAAAAAAAACAAAAAAAAGTTGTGCTCTAAGGACAGACGTCTCCAATCTAAGTTAAATGTACCATAATTTTTTGAATGAAACGTAATGTTTCAGCAAAGAAATAAAAACCAAGCAACGAAATTAAATTTGTAAATAAAATATAAACAAACTTGAAAGGTAATGTAATTTCAATGTCTGCTTTTCTTTTTAATGACTGTTTTATATATATATATATATATATATATATATATATATATATATATATATATATATATATATATATACATGTATAAATAAAACAGCGATACACTAAACAAACACAGAAACACGCGAAAAGGACACTTAAAAAGAAAACTTGGACGTTTCGACGGTCAAGCCGTCATCATCGGCGGTATGATTCTTCTATATGAGTGAGTGAACGATATATATATATATATATATATATAATACTTGGAAGCTTTCACGAGCGTGAACACAAATATATAAAAACTTTGTCACAAGTGTGACTAAAATGAAAACACATAAAAAGACACTCACACGGGTTGTAAATTTTTCGGTGGATCGCCGCCACCTTCTTCAGCGAAAGGTATAGGAAGAAACTTTCCTATACCTAAGAAACATTCTTCCTATGTCTTTCGCTGAAGAAGGTGGCGGCGATCCACCGAAAAATTTACAACCCGTGTGAGTGTCTTTTTATGTGTTTTCATTTTAGTCACACTTGTGACAAAGTTTATATATATATATATATATATATATATATATATATATATATATATTTTTTTTAACAGTTCTGTCTTCAAAAAAGGATTTTTTACATTTTTTTTCATTAAGTAACATTTCATTATAGCTCTGAGGATGGATCCGAAACGTTGGCAGAAGTTTTACATTTTTTATTTGACCTAAAAATTCTGGTATTTACACTATGTAATTTTATATTTCACGACCATGTTTTCGTAACTCTGTAAGCGGTACTTTTGCGAGCACTATTACATGCGAAGAAAGCTGTGTTGAAACTTCGTCAAACTTTCTTAGTAAGAAAGACTTTCACAAAGTTACTCCTAAATCCTTGTCTTATAGTCATTCATGTGTCTCATGGTGTAGAATAAATAACGTATTGAGCGTTTCACGTACAGTTTACAGTATTATTGGATTGACTATTATGGAGATTCATTTGCTGTGTACATCTCTATAAGGCTGGAAATACGATTTTTCCAATAGCAGCAGGAAAATTAGCATAGTCCTATGGTACTATAGGTGCTACTTCCACATCTACGAGTCTTCCAATTTGCAAATATCATTCCGTAAAGTAACTTATTTAATTTAGCTTGATGTTGGTAATGGTTGCCGACGATGCCCAGTAGTTAGCAAACGGAGGTTAAGTTTGGCATATGTGTTCTCCATAAGGCCAATGATGTCAACTAAATGTGGAAAGCTTTATAGAACATTTTGGTGTTAAACTACCGACATATTTTTTTTAAATCAATAGTCAACCTGTCTGTGTAAGGTTGCGGTGGCATTATAGATTCTCACTATTTGGACATCCGATGGCTAGTCTTTGCTTACTCATGACCTTAAGTGGAGTAGCTACTTGAATTCTGCATTGTCTGCGTTTGTGTCTGACGACATCACCGTGTTTTTTATTGTGCGTTCTGCGAAAGCTGACGCTGGAGTTTCTCGTACGCCCATAATTTATCGCTGCATTAATGCTCTTCCTTTCTTTTTTTTAGACTTCGTCGTCTTTTTAAGCGTCCCCTTATCTCCTCCTTCCTACCTTTTAAACCTACGTCTCATTTCTATCCCTTTCACGCCCTTCTGTCCCATCGTCCCCCTCCCCTTATCTTTCCATTTAAGGCCTCGTCGTCCGGAAGAGAAGGGATATATATAGCCCTCGCTTTGTATCTTATTTTGGACATTCCGGCCTTTCACCTGACGCTCTGGACTTGACCTTGGCTCTTCGTGTCCGCATCCATACCCATTGCTTCTAATTCGGTCCTCGTAATGCAATGAACAGTGTTCCCGTCGTTTGTCTTGCGCTTCGCTTCCCCACGATCCTCTCTGAATAAGTGCCGCTCTGCTAAGGTCGAGGATATAATCGACATTTCCTCCGTTTTTCTCGTTTCTCTGTTTCTCTTCCGGGCGAGGGCGGTTCTAAGGTACTACGCGATATTTTATTTCGCACCTCCAGAAATTATTGTAATAAAGTGGGAAATATTTTATGTGACGGTAGTATGTATACATGATTACAAATGCCGTATCTTCTATTCTACAATTGTCTCGAAAATATATATAATACATTTCCGTGTTTGACACGCTCCTTGTACCTTAAGGTAGGCGTATTTAATATTGAGTGCACCCTTGTTATAAAGTGTGCGAGGCAAAAAACACTGATGACCTTTTTTATTTAGAGGTTCTGTATGTCGTAAGATAAAAAGCCATTGTCGAAAGGTCGAATTGAACTACATACTCTACATTCTGCATTTAAAATTATGTGAAGTAAGTGAAGTGGATTTTTTTTCACGTATTTTGAGGATGGTTAATGAGTGGTGTAGTCCTGAGCGATACGAAGAATATTCACGTAAAAGCTGGAATAATATGACTGAATATGAGAATCACTGTTACTTTGGGTTTAAAACGACACTCTATTTACTACGTGTTGTGGACTCGATGAGACATCGTCAGGTATAGTAGAATATGCAGGTGCTAACAGTTAACCTCATGACCCAAGGCACAAAATTTTTTCCTGAAAAATAGTTAGATTTTTCGCTAATCGCTAAAATTTATTTTTACCGCCGCTTTTACTTGTAAAAGTCATCAGATATAGAGATAAATTTCCTAGCTTGGCATCACTGGTTGTCAGTTGCCTCCAAAATAACTAACCAAGCGTATATTTTGAGGAAACTTTGGTGACCAACGTAGGTGGTAAAAGCATGGAACATTGGATACAAACGATTGTTTCTGGACTATCGACCATGTCTACTCTTTCGCTGTCCGATTTAAGCATTGCGAGTTCTGATCTTTCCGTTCTACCCCTTTTCCACAGATCATTCTTATCTACGTGCCCTTTCTATACATTTTCCCTTCCCGCTTCTCGTCCTCCCCTTTCATCCGCCCATCTTCCTTTGCATGGTTTCCCTTTCGGTGTGCCCTTCCTCTCTTCCGACTTCCCTTTCCTCCCGAGGACGTCCGCCACCGACCCTTCCCTCTTCGCCCTCATGCTTTCGTCCCTCTCTGTGCTAAGCTTTAAGGACCAGATTACCGTTTTCCCGTAATTTACCTTGTAATAGTTGGCTAAAGGTTGCATTTTTGGTAATATGAAGCGTATAGTTACACATTATAACAATAGAACTTGTTAATACTCCACCCAATATTTTAATAAACTAGTTTCACTGTTCTCACAACTTTATCAGGATGATGTAAGTACGTCGAAACCGATTGGTAACAAATATTTTGTGGTATATTACCTAGTATGATCTTATACTTAGTCGTATTTCCGTAAAGTTGCATTTCCTACCACCAAGCACATAGTTTGCTTAGTATGCCAAATAGCAGTGTCTTCCCATCTCTGCGTCATATTTCTGGGAAAGTTTTAGTCCTTGCAGTGTGACGAACGTTATTGAATATTCAAATACTCGAGTTGGGACTCTTAATGTTTTTCGCACAGTAATTTGTTCATTTTATTTTGCAAACTGCTCTATATTTTATAAGTTATCGTCAAGATGAACGTGTTCCGTGCTCTAGTTCCTCTTTACTATGAGTTTCTTTTAGAGTTAAATTTGGCCTCAACTCTCGGAATATGATGGATATTTTCTGAAATCCTGAAGGCTTTAATTGCATGTGTATCCTATGTACCTATCTAGGGTCTATAGGAGGGTAATCATTGCCGACGTGTTATAACGTTGCAGCATTAATTGTTTGTGACGAAGGTTAAACAGGAGTGAAGGCTATAGACTGAGGTAATGTTGCCCGAAATTTTTGCCTCAGCGGTCAAGTATTATCTAATTTTTTAAGGCTATGTATTCTCGATAGATGTTTCTTTTTGAATATTTATTTGTAGTTTCACGGATTCGATGCTTTTCTAATTTTTATATCACTGGGTAAACACGACAGTAAAAGGAATCGTCTAGTCTGTGATAAGCTAAACTTAAAAGTGAATTAACTATCGAAAACGGGATGAAAACGTCAAAATTTGGAACAGGTTGAATTATGACATCATTTTTTGTGCTACCACAAACCTTTATTGACTATAATGCCTTTATTAATGTGTATCATTTGATGTTATGTAGGTGTCTCTATCTTTAAATACACTTTACTTCATAAAGTGAAGCATTTCTGCCGTCACATTTCACTGTCAAATTCTACCTCTTGTACGTCCGAATTTTTAGTGTCCACGAAATCCTAGAAATCAAACGTCGACTTGATTATTCGCGTGACAATGTATTTCCTAGCTGCAGGTAAAGGAATTTTTAATATCTGCCAAATTAGTAACTTCTCAAGGTAATGTAATCACAGGCAATATTACTCTAGGGTATGGGTTAAAGAGTTCCGATTCTTCGAGGCAGCGGAAGTAAAATACTCCTGGACTGGTGATTCTGGTATGCTTTCTGCTAAAAATAGTGTCGCCGTGATTGCCATCGCTGGATTGAACTCAGATTTTCTTTTTTCACTGCTTTGGCATGGGGGTTAGAGGCGAGGTCAAGTGTGCTACCGTGCCGCGAATTTTAATATTACTCCTCGCGGTTCGTGGTATTTTTAGTCCTTTCGCAAATCCCATTTTCCCCTTCTCTTGCCTCATCTTTCATTCCTCCCTACCCTTGTCTCCTAATCTTCTCTTCCTTTCATCACTTCTGCTTCCCAAGGGCACGAGCAACGCTTTTTTTACATATCGTATGTGCTGTGTTTCAAATCCATGAATCATGTGGAATGGGTAGCTTCCACCATCACTTGCCATCCATTTTTTCATCTCTTCGTCGGGTCCTCGCCCCTTCAATTTCTCCTTTGATCCGCACTCCCTTCTTCTCGTCAGTGAAAATGCTCTTTTGAATCCTTGAGGAGAATGAATGGGCAGAGGAGATTTTCCTGGGCACTTCTGTTTTCACACCCCATCAATTTCTTCTTCCGTAGGGAAGCGCGTATCGGAAGGGTTTGTATTTACGCGTCAATTCGTGTCTACTAGTAAAATTCGTGAAGGGTGGGGCTCCCGAGATATTTATTTCTTTTCATTTCCTCTCTCGAGTTTCTTTAAATCTTCTTCTTTTTGCACATGACCTGTTGACTTCTCGGTCTCGAAAAGGTAATCCAAGCCACTGGGCGCTCCAACAGTTATATCCGATACACCTACGCTTTAGGAAACTTCTCCGAGGGTATTACGACGAATCTGCTAAACTTTTAATATTCGAGTCTGTCATTTCTAAAAAAGGCTTTCTTCGAGTTAGTTAAAATAGTTAGTAGGTATTTGATAAATCTTGAAGTTTATTGAAGGTTTTAGAGGTGTACCATCAAATAGAAAAAAATTGCGAACCTTAGAATACAAAAATCAAAATTTTCTAGTGTTAATTCTGGCTATCGGCATAGAAGTTAAGATAAATGGCAACGTTTTTATTTTATCTGAGACATTAAGCACTTTTTGAAGAATTCTGAAAGTAAACGTTTGCCACATATCGCGTGTCTTTGCCTATTTTTGGGGATTGGCAATATGAATTCGAATTATGCTAGCAAAGATTGTTATTTTTCGCGTCGTACTATAAATGTCACGCTAGAATAGTAGCTATTCCCGGATTTGCTTAGGGTATCTGGTAAAATTCTCGGCTACTAGTACACAGCATAATGTAAAACTTCCGTGGATGTGCATCTCAATTAAGGAATTTATTTGAACTTTGTATAGATTTAAAAAAACCCGTGAACAAAAAAATCCTCATTCCATTAAATGGAGAAAATTTTCTCTAACATTTTGGTAAAAACATCATTTCTAAATACAGCTATGAAAATAGTCCTTGAACGCGATTATTTCATGAATCAGTATGTTGGTGGTGGTGGGCTAGTAAAGGAAGCTGATAAGTAGAGATTAGGAAGTAGCAAAATTGGCTAATTGAAGTATTTGCAGAAATACGAAATGCTGAAGAGGGCAATTGAAGGAAGAATGTTGGGCAAGTGTGGAAGAGAGACCAGAGAAATATTTTTTGCTAAGTATGAAGGGAGGTAAATGATGTGAAGGGATTAAGGGGAATTTGATACCGATAGCATAGATATTTTTATGAGAGAGAACTCCTCACGGTTTGAGAAATTATCGACAAATATTGTCCAAAGACCTATTATTTATTTGGTTGATTGGTCTTAATATAGGCGACCGATAACTGAGTGATCTGTCTGTAGTTGGGCTTGGGAAGGACTATTTGGGGAATGAAAGGAGAGAAGTTGGAAATAAACACTGCGTGGGCGTTAGCTTTCTTGCTATTAACGGATATAGCTCTGGTGACCTCAGTTTACCATCCCTTCTGTCTTACGGAGTACCACACTTGAAGTGTTTTCCTCATGGCACTTAAGTAGGAATCGGAATTACACTGAAAAATCTCCACCACTCCTTTGGGCTTTGAATCCGAGCCCTCGGAATGAGAAGCCAGTACTGTAGCCACCATATCAAACCGATCCCCTCATTTGTTATAATGGCTATGATTACCTTTATTTTAACTCTTCTTGGGTTGAGGGGCGAAGGGATGCTGACGGCCGTGATAGAGGGGAGGATATACTCGTATGGTGAAGAAGGAGAAGAAAAGTAATAGACTTTATGTACGGGATGAAGAGAGGCTGGACGTGTGCTGAGATGGAGAAAGATAGGAGTCTGCGTCTGTGAAAATCAAGAATATTTTTACCTACTTAAATTAAAACGTACCTTATCTGGTATATTTCACTGATAATAATTGGGGAAATTTGTTTGAAAAAATCTAGAGAGCGCCATCGGCGGGGAGACAGCCTGACTCTTTAGGGTTTATAGCTATAGAATCCATACTACCGGCCAGTGTCGTCGTCTCCTCATAGGCGGCCACTTGATCTCATTGATTACTCGTGGCCTTCCGGACTCGGGGGCGAGTTGGGCATAACCGCGTTAGGTATGCGGTGGACGTCGGAGGCGTAATTAGCGCCTATTCAGCGAGTCGGCGCTACCCCACGAGTTGTGGGGACGGGATTCTTAAAGAGGACGCATGGGTGGGAGAGTCTTTAGAGGGCGACGACGTCTTCATTGTGCCCACCACATACCCACTTTAAGGGGAATCTCGGATTAATTTATGCGTGTATGGGTTTCATTTTCGAGGGAATAGTTCTCGGTCCAACTTCGGTTTGCCCTTTCTCTGCCTTCATCCCTCGCAGTCCCTTAACCCTTTTGCCGTGCAGCATTCCGTTTGAGTGCCTGGCTAGGGTTCAGGGGTGGCTGAAGCTGGTGAGGTGAGGGACAGATATGTGGGCCGTCGAAAGCGCTGCCGTTTGCTTGGGAGGAGAGGCGGTTTTGAAGGGCCGCCTTGCCCGACTCCCGCGTGTGAAAGTAACTTGCCTGTGAATGGGTCCGGCACGGAGGGAGCAAATGGTGGAATAACCTCTCCGTTTTCCCCCATCATAGCGGATATGAGCTTATCATTTCCCGCCAGCTCGTGGGAAGGTCAAGTGAGAATCACTTTTCGATTATTATGTAGGTGTTCTACCGGCCAGGGTAGGTTTTAGTTGAATCCTTGCTATTCTCCTGTTACCCTTGATAGGGATGCTCCTCTTTTCAGTTCAAAGTACTGCCTACTTCACTGTGTCCAAAATGCCTATTCTCCCCCTCTCCCTACCCAACTAAGCCGTATTCTGCTTTTCAATATCCCTTTCTCCATTCATTAATTTGCATCAGTTGTGGCAGTTGTTTATTAGGGGTAGCGGCCGACATCATTGGCAATATGTGCCGTGGATAGGTGTAGAAAAGAACATAGGTGAAGTAAAACGGATGGGAACAATAGAGAGATGGGAGATTATAAAAACAGGCATCGCAAGGGCGGAAGAGGAAACAATAGGAACGGTGGAAAAGAAGAGGGTAAAGAAGCAGTGGGTTACGGAAGAAATGATTAAGAAAATGGAGGAGAGAAGGATATGGAAAAACGTCAACACCGACGTAGGCAAGAGGAAGTACAAGGAATTGAATAAATAACTCCGGCGAGTGACCAATCGGGCAAAAGAAAACTGGTGGAAGGGACAATGCGAGGAAATGGAAAAAGCTGCAGGAGGAGGGGGAAGTGGGCGATTTGTACGCCAAGGTGAAAATGTTATCGGAGGGTAAGAGAGGGCAAACGATACCAAAGGTTAAGGACAAAACAGGGAAGATATTAATCGAACAGGAAGATATCCAGGAAAGGTGGAGATAATACGTAGAGGAGCTATATGACAGCGAGAATAGACCCTTAGCCTAGATCTAGAGGATGAAGGAACAATAGACAAGGATAAACTCGACCAGGACCAGAATTACTTGACAGCGAAATAGAGAGGACATTAAGAGAGATGACGGGTAGAAAAGCCGTGGGAACCGATAACCTACCTTCTGAGCTACTGAAGAATCTAGGTAGTAAGCGAAGAAAATCGTTTTTAGAAATTATTCGCAGGATCTACGAGGAAGGAGTATGGCCAGAGGATTTCGTGAAAACAGTATTATACCTATCCCGAAGAAGAAGAAAGCGTCAGAATGCGAGGAGTATAGAACAATCAGTTTCATTTCGCACGCGGCAAAAGTTGTACTCAGAATAATAAATAGAAGGTTGGAGAGCAGAGCAAACTACTATTTAGACAATGACCAATTTGTGTTCAGGAAGGGGAGGGCCACCAGAAATGCGATTGCGGTAATGAGGACACTTATAGAAAGAAACATAGAGTATAATCAGGATGTTTTCGCTTGCTTTGTGGATTTCGAAAAGGCGTTTGACACAGTAAACTGGGAGAAACTAATGCAGATACTGGGGAAAATAGGAATAGATTGGCGTGATAGGAGACTCATCCAAAACTTATATATGGGGCAGAGGGCTCAGGCGAAGGTAGCTGTCGGTGAATCAGGTTGGCGGCGGCAAGGGTGCCCGTTGTCGCCTTTACTTTTTAACATCTATGCTGAGTAAGTGGTAAGAGAGGCATGGGATGAGCTAAATATGGGAATTAAAGTAGGAAGCCAGCGGATAAAGTCGGTTAGATTCGCAGACGACCAGGCGTGGGCAGTCGGTCATCGAAAGGATTGCAAACTTTATTAGATGCTTTGTAAAAGCAGTTCGAGAAATACGGGATGAAGATTAATAATAAGAAAACTAAAGTAATGAGATTCTCTCGGACAAAGAAAGCGAGGCTGGTGATAAGAGTAGGAAGTCACAAACTGGATCAAGTAGAACAATTTAATTACTTGGGTAGTACGCTAGAAGAAACAGGGCTTAGTAGCAAAGACATTAGGAGGAGAATAGCGCTAGTGAAGAAAGCGTTCAATGATAGAAGGAGTTGATGACGGGGACCTTAAGTAAGGATGTAAAACAGAGATTGGTTAAGAGCTTGATATGGAGTGTTGCGTTGTATGGGGTAGAAACGTGGACCTTGAGAAAGAAAGAGGAAAATAGGCTGAAGGCTTTCGAGATGTGGGTGTGGAGGAGGATGGAGAAGTTGCGTTGGACGGAAAGGAAGACAAATGAGGAAGTGCTTGACATGGTGGACGAGGAGAGGAAACTTATAGATGAGATTAGGGGAAGGCAGGGTGTGTGGCTGGAAGCGGTAATGAGGGGCGATGGTTTGTTGAAGGCCGTAATAGAGGGAAGGATGTTGGGTAAGCGGGGAAGGGGAAGAAAGAGACTAGGTTTTATTGACGGGATGAAGAAAGGTAGGACTTATGCTGAGATGAAGAAAGAAATACTAGAGGTAGATAGGGCGCGGCGGCTCGTGTAAGAGTTCGTTGGATATTCTCTGACTTTCATCATAACCTTCCTCTAACCGGTAGATTTCTCGAATGAATGAATTTTATTGATCATTACCATGCTTTCGTTGCATAGCTATATCAGGTGGTAGGCATAGGCACTGGTCAAATCTTGAATAAGTCGGAGACGGGTTCACAGTTTGAAGTCCTTACCGGCTGACTTGAATTTCTCTCCACATAGCGTCCAAATTGGGACTAATGGCTCCTTCGGCAAAACACTCGCCATTCCCGGGAACTGGTCTCTGGTCCTCGGTATGGGCAGCCGGAACTACATGCAAATATTTCCGGTAAGGTAGATTAAGACGGAAAAGGGAATATGTTTACTTATCTTTTACAGTTTTGGGCCACAGCCTGCTTAAAACATTTATGTTTTCAACTCGGCATATGTTATACCTATTTTCTTTCAATTCTCGCATTTCCCCATTCCCGATTCCACAAATTCCTCCCCTCTATCGCGGAGTTCAGCGTCCCCTCACCCCTCATTATCTCTTCCAACCACCTTCTCTCCCTCCTATTCTCCCCCAGCAGTTTCCCCACCCACCAACCCGAGTATTCCCTCGTTCTTCGTCCATGCCGTTCATTGTACATTCTCAATTCTTCTTTCCAAATCCATATTTCAACCGCATGTAATTAATTCTCATCCTATTTTCTCCGAGTCCACGTTTATGCACCGTACATCGCTACTATCCATACTAGACTCTTCCACAATCATTTCTTTATATTCTTGCACTGGCTCCCTGTCTATTAACTCTTTCCAATTTGAGAGTGCCTACTTAACTAACTATATTCGTCTTTTAAAATACTTACTACTGGGCTCATTTTTCTCCAGCGTACTATCCGAGCAATTAACGTTCTACCTTCTCCAGGTCATGTTCTCTTACTACGGCCACCATATAAAACCCGACTCCTTCGCTTCCTCATCATCTTGCTTTCCCTCCTTTTGTTTACCTCAAGCAACTGTCTCTCCTCTCCCAACTTGCCCTGGAGTTCCTCCTACATCTTCCTTTCCATCCATCGCACGTTCACTATCCTCCTCCACAACCAAGTATCAAGTACGCCTCTTATCTCTTCTCTTCCTCTCTCCCAAGGGTCTAAGTGTCGCCTACGCTTAGCACTTGTTTTCTATGTGCCCCGTACATTTCAGCAGTTTGGTTTCGAGGACTCTCCTTCCCTCGTCGGGAATAGACCACTTTGGAAGGCAAGGAACTCGGATTCCGCTTTCCGCGTCGCAAACCCTCACGGTTCTTTGATCATCCCATCCGCGCCCTTTGGACGAGCCTCCTATAACCGTCCGCCCTTTATATACCCTCCAACCTCCGAGAGGGAGACTTCTTTTATCCCCACTCGTCCGTCCCTTCATTTGCATTCGGGCTGCAAATGCCGCTCGAATGTTCTTGAATCTCCTTGTCACGTGCCTCTGCAAACTCACTCCGTCATCTCACGTCCGGATCATCTCTCCCGGTGTGCGAACTTTACTTTCAAAGTGGTCTTACCTTTTTCTGTTTCCCTTCCGTAGCCCTCTCGTCCTCTCACAATTACATTCTCTCGAGTTCTTTCCCGCTGACCGCCCATCTTTAATGCCACTTTTATGGCCACCTCTTATCTCCCTCTTCCCTTTTTCTGTCGCTGTTATTCTACCGGTTAAGGGTAGGTTTGGGTGGGGAGAAGGACAAATGTTAAGGGTTGGGTAGAGCGACAATTGCACCGTATGGATCTGGTTGGTATGGTCGATTGGAATGCTGGCTGATATTTTACAGGGGTATCCTGATCCCTACTTTGGTGCCCTATGGAGAGCTTTTACTTGCAATACTCAGTCCGTCGGATGGTATGCTAACCAATGGACCCTTCGGTGACTTTTGATAAGAATAGGCTCGTGCTTAGCTAAGGTTTCTCTGTGATATCATTCCACTCTCCTCTCCAGGTAATCCTATCTATTCTGGCCCTCCAAAATGTCCTTAATGGCGCGAAATACCCGTTTTTACTCGCCTGTCATGATAGCTATTGTTTATGGAGGCTCTGGAGTGTAAACGCGAGCCTGAAGAAGGAATGAATGAAGCAGAACTCGTACGAATTATTAATTCCAAAATATTCTGTTCGTTATAACATCATCAAATGCGATGAAGTGTAGGTAAGTATCTCTTTAATGAAATAATTATCTCGGGAATGCAGAATTTCATCGCACATTAACTACCGATCTTGCAATATCTCCTTTTCTCTTTCTCCAGTTTTCCACACATTTTCCCTTCTTTGGTAGCCCTTGGTATCCCATTATTCCTCTGATACGTTCACCATCCCTTTTTTGCCTTTTTCGTGTCAAATCTCTTATTGGTTTGAAAGCTACTAATTCAATGGTTCGAAAGCTTTGAAAAAGAATTTTTTTACTTCCTGTGAAATGCGTGAACTGTAAAAATATTATTTTTCCCCTCTTAGCTTGGCAGACTGCCTGCCTAGTATCATTTCCTCTCTCCCCTGTGGTATTGGCTACTTTTGTTGATCCAGGTTCTTCCTCATTTCTTCCTCCCCATATCCGGTTGTGAAGCATTATTCCCATCACAAGGATTAACGTCTCTTTGACCCTTTTTATCGTCTGCGTCTGTACTACATTTTTCTCCCCTTAATTTCCTTGTGCGAATTACTCTATTACACTCCCATGGGCAAACCCTTTTACAAGTCGAGGGATGCTCTTCTCTACGGGCTTAATTATTTCCTGAAAGAGCTAGTTGAATTAGGAGAGGAGTTTGTTCTTCTCCTATGAATGTAAGAACTGTACAGTGTACATGTATCTTGTCTTAAATTGGATAGAGGATGACTCGACAGTCGCGTAATAAAATAAACATTTTGTGGTGGAGCTATACGTATTTTGCTTTACTCATCCCGGCAGTGCTGTGTTTCTGCTATTTTTGCGTATGGAAAAACTTTGGTTTATTGGAAAAGCGTGTGCCTTTAAATGAAGATTTATGTGCAATATTTCCTGCTCTTGCTATTTTTTAAGCGCAGGAAATTCCCATTGTTGAATTAATCTGTGGTTCGTTAATAATTCGGAATTTAAACTCAGCAAAAAGTGGAACCGTGACGAGAAAGGTTAAAGAAGCCTGTGTTATACTGGCTAGAAAGTGTCACAGTTGGTATTCATATTTTATAAACATACCTTTCTGTGCGCTTTCAACAGCTATTCAGGCTTCCCATCAATTTTGATGAAATCAAATAAATAGAACCCGTTCGGTCAGTGGTGCCTGGAGTCTCGCCTTTCATATATATATGCATACACACACACACGAGGGCAAACTTAAAAATAAGGTCTCCAATTTTTTTGTCCATAAAAAATGACATTTATTTACATTGTTGGATACATCGTTGGAAAGGTCATGGCTTCAGCTATTTTTCGATGTAGTCACCCTGGCGCTCGACGACTTTCCTCATCCACACGATGAACTTTTGAATCCTGTCGTCATACCAGCTTCCGTCCGCGTTGCGAAGATAGGCGTTGACTTCCTTTTGCACCTCGTCGTCCGTCGCAAACTTCATCCCTTCTAGGTGTTTCTTCAGGGCGAGAAACCTGTGGAAATCACTGGGTGCGACGTCGGGGCTGTACGGAGGGTGCCCGATCACTTTCCCACCAAACTTCGATATCAGTTCCTGCGTCTGATTAGCCGTATGCGGCCGCGAGTTGTCGTGATGAAATGAGACCCCCTTCGTCAGCATTCCTGGACGTTTGTTCTTGATGGCGCGCAGAAGCTTTTGTAGTGTGTGGCAGTATCTTTCCTTATTGATAGTGGTTCCTTGGGGCATGAAATCCACCAACAATACTCCCTTTCGGTCCCAAAACACTGTTTCCATGACCTTCCCGGCTGACAGAGTTTGTTTGACCTTTTTCGGTTTTGGAGACGTCGGGTGGCGCCATTGTTTACGTAGACTTGCTTCCTCTCGGGGGTATAGTGGTGAACCCATGTTTCATCACCCGTTGCAATAGAGTCCAAAAAATCATCTCCTTCCTCTTCAAAACGGCGCACAACTTCTCCCGCACATTCCACGCGCTGCCTCTTGTGGTCTTCGGTGAGCAGTTTGGACACCCACCTGGCAGAAGCCTTTCGGTAATTCAACTTATCCTTTAAAATTACGCGAATTGAGTCTCTGCTACACATCCTCCAAGTTTTTCTTCCAACTCCTTCACCGTTACCCGTTCAGCATTTCCGCCTCAGCTGCTTGAACTGTCTCATCTGAGTGCGATGGCCTGCCACTTCTTTCCTCGTCGTGGACGTTTGCGCGGCCGGAAAGGAACTCGCGGCACGACTTACGAACGTTTTTAACATCCATACATTATTCACCGTAAACTTCAACCAATTGGCGATTACAGACTGAATTTCAAGGTGCAAGAGGAGGTCAACGCCTATCTTCGCAAAGCGGACGGAAGCTGGTATGACGACGGGATTCAAAAGTTCATCGTGTGGATGAGGAAAGTCGTCGAGCGCCAGGGTGACTACATCGAAAAATAGCTGAAGCCATGACCTTTCCAACGATGTATCCAACAATGTAAATAAATGTCATTTTCTATGAAAAAAAAAAATTGGAGACCTTATTTTTAAGTTTGCCCTCGTATATATAAAATCAACTTCCAGGAGGTGAGAGAAAAGTTTTAAAAAAGATTTGTTTTTACAGCATGTTTCGGACCGGTTGGTCCTTCTAAAGCTGGGACCAACCGGTCCGAAACGTTCTGTAAGGACAAATCTTTTTTATATATCTTTCTCTCACCTCCTGTAAGTTTATTTTATATATCTGTGGCCAATTGGCGAGTTCAAACAGATGGTGAAAGAAAGAGGATAGGAAAAACATAAAATGGGACAATACAATGGTGATGTGAATATGAAATGATTGCCGATTTCATGTGAAAAAATTCGACTAGGCCGGGAATCGAACCACGGCCCTTTCTATGTCGCGCCGAATGCTCAGACAACCGAGCTTAAAAGAATCTAGTCTTAAAAGAAACACTGGAATCGGCGGGGGGTTTATATGAACGAAACACCCCCAAGTCGAATTTTTTTCACTTGGAATCGGCCATCATTCCATCTTCATATCACCCTTGTATTGTCCCATTTTATGTGTTTCCTACCCTCTTTTTTTCACCATCCGTTTGAAAGAAATATTTATTATTTACGCCTGTGAGCGGTTTGAGTGAATGAATGAATGGTTGTATGGCCGGAATGGCTCATTTCTACTTATTCGGCTCTGCGTGCCCCGAAACGCCTGTTCTATATCTATACCACTGTCGGTGTGCCTGAGTCAAGCTTTCCTTTCCTCTTCTGTAAACATAATTCCTTCTCTGCCGGTGAGTGAAACTGCCCTGCACCATCTCTCGGCGACATTTATGGGTTACTCTTGGGGGTGTTTGGTTCATATAAACCCTCTTATACACTCCTATATTGATTGGTTCTATGGGAAGTCGACCAACAACTGATGTTGTTTGCGCCTACAAGGTCACGTGGGTTGGTTGGAAAGGGAGGGATTATATGGTATTAAATTATGGGAAAGAGGAAGGGTGGAGAAAAAACCGGTGTCGGAATTAGTCTACCATACGTGCACGAGATGAGTCAAGGGGTCCAGAGGTCGTCCCATCTGACAGACTGGGTACAACATTTGGAAGCAGTGTCCGCAAGATATGCTAGTAATGATCGCGATTTCGTTGAAATTTTCTGCCGCTTCCGAGGCTTTATCCCGACCCCTCTGGTTGGGAAGCCAGGACTCCAGCCATCACACAAATGCGATTCTCTACTTCATTGGTTTCCGATTATTTTTTAGGATCGGGCACCAAAACTAAGCGTTTGTCTCTCCCCACCGAATGGACGTCTGGTCTATTTGTGACATGATCGCTTGTGTCGATATATCATGGGAAACTCTCCCTTTTACCAAGTGAATTGTGCTCCCTGTTTTCATCCCTCTTGTAGATGTCCATATTTTGGCTTTTGACAGGACTTTCCATCACATTTATGTCGTCGTTCCAATTATTTTCACGCCCGTCACAGTTCGCTTTAAAGGCAGGCGTTTAAAGAAAAAACAACCGCGACATCCCTTTGTTTTTTGGACAGATATCATTAATGGAGATCAAGGTGCGAGAACCTTTGTTATATTCTTCTCGCAGGAAATTGAATCTTTGGTCTCCCCCTTTGAGCCATTTGATGATTTATTCTTGGGAAAGCTACAAATTCAATGAATGCAATTATTTCTGTGCTCAACCGTGGATGAATAACTTTTGGACTTACACTCCGCTGAATTACTTTTGATGCTCTTGTTTTTTTATGGGAATGCTGTAAAACTTTTGTGTAGACTTCTGGATTTTGGGTTGTCTTGTTTAATTGCATACATTCTAAGAGAGTTTGGCAAAATTAATTGTTGTATCATAAAGAACGATTATGATAATACACTGGCAAAAGTAGTACAGCTCCAGTCAATATTTTTTCTGGACGTCAAATAACCAAATATATACTCTGACTTCTGCTGTTCATCATCATGCGTTAATGGTGAAATTGCTTCTATTCCGGAAGATAATGATCTGTGGGCTCACGGAATACATAAGTACGAAATTTTGTGGTGTAGCATGCAGACCAACAATGAGAGATCGTTGAAATTGAGAGTTGAAGCTCTTCCTATTCACTTTAATAACGTGTTTTCTGCTCTTTTTTGCATGCGTTTCCTACCTTTTTTAGTGACCACGTATCTTTCAGTTATTCAATTCAACTGCGGTATAATATATTGGAAGAGGAAAAAATTTCAAACAATTTATTCGCAAATGTAACTTAAATAATGCAGTACTTACGCTATTGGAAATTTAAGCTTTGGCAGAATGAAAATGAAATTATTAATTCCTAAATTTTAATTTCTACTGTTATAGAATGGAGTGGTGCAGAAATAATCTTAAAACACACTTGTCCTATATGAAGTGAAATGGATGAAAAATATGAAATGGCTCCATTTTTTATTTGCCTGTGGCATCTATCTTTTGTTTTTTTTGGAAGAGCTTCTGGGCGCGTACGTACGTAGTGCTATCTGTCCTCATGTGCTATCTTCATGTCTAACGCTACGATACAGCAACAGCATGATCTTTTTAACGGGTGGGCAAAAGTGATTCAGGGAAAGCTAGGAAGACTTTACCATGAGTGACCTGAAATTTCCGGGTATCTCAGCTACGCTATCTTCTCGGCGTTCAAGCTTTCCCCGCTTGTCGTTTCGCGTCTTCTCCGTACATTACCCGGCTAAGTCCGGATATGGGCGTGTTAAGGGAATGGGATCACGAAAGAGTCCAATGGCTCGCCGGAGGACACTTTTCGCCCAATTCAAGGAAAAAATAAGTTTCTCTCTTAAAGGGAGCTGTCGCACATGATCTCCTTCGCTCCATGCCGAAGAATTCTCTATCACGCCGCTCTGGGCGGCTACTTTTGGTCAGGCGCCTCTCTGGCTTTCGCTCGCCAGGATGCGTGGAGGGGAAATGGATTTTATGCCCTGGATGAGTGTATTCTTCCTTTCATCCGCCGGAAGGAGTGACTCTTTATGTGCATGTGAACTTCTATTCTCTCTCTGTAACGGTAATAATACAGTCGTGTTTGGGCCCGGATTTCGGATGTCCTTTCCGGCTTTAACATCTAGAGGACGAAAGGTTTTGACGATTCGATTATTTTGAGCCCCAGAATTTGGCATGATTTGCATTACGACTCACTCTATCGGGTTGTGAAAGTGTCTTCCTTCAGATTCATTTTCTGCTGTATCGCAGCACAATTCGATTGCCGACGTTTATACAATTATGTAAAATTCACAGTGAAAAAATCATTCGCCTTTCATTCAATTTCATTCACAGTGAAAGATGAACTCTGGGTAGCTTAACTGGAAGAGCATTCGGCGCGAAATCGGGAGGTCTGGGTTCGAATCCCAGTCCAGCCGAATGATTTTTTCACTGTGAATTTCACACAATTGTGTGATCATCAGCGGGTGACTCAGTTAAAGTTACTGCGCGGCCAGTTCCGCAGTTCTTTGAATTTGCCGTCGTTTAATTATTTAGTTCCATCTATGATGCTTATCATTCCATGTTTGAGTAGTGCCATGTGTATCCAATGTGTATGCAGTGCTAGATTTGAAGCTCTTCCCTAAAATGGCCTAATTGGTTCAAGAGTAATCTACATCTACATCTACGATGTACCGTGCAAGCCACCACTAGGGTGTGTGGCACGGGGTGATTCCACACCAGGCATGCAGCACTCGTCCCAGTACAAATCAGAACCTCGCACGCTCACCCTGGCGCTAGGCGCAGGCCAAAAGCAGTCAGGAGAACAGTGCGCAGTCCAACCGGAAACTGGGAGAGTGATACGTAAAACTACATACAAACATGCAGAGAAATGCTATAGACACATCTAGTGGTTAATATTACTGACACTGTTAATTTATGAATACTACGAGATGCTACTTCATGCAAAGAACAAAATAAAATAATACCGGAGTAATCGACCGGTGGGAAGAGTTAGTAACCATGTGGTGTTATTAAGCACAAGTGAAAATTCTACTCTACCTATTGAGGGTGGGAGTTTCATGTGATTGATCTATCGCAACTATTATGATCCCTTATTGTACGTGGGAAAAACGACATTTTAAATCTATCGGTTCGGCAGTCAATTTCCTGTTCCTTAATGTTTTCCCCTAGACTCTTATGGGCCTCGAAAAATTGCTGTAATACACTCCTACACATCTTACTTTTCATTCCTTGTCTTTGTTGTTTTTCCCCCTTCTCCTCCTTCTTTTTATGGTTTTTATGACTTTCTACTCTTATCTCACGCTACAGAGACGTAATAAACGACAGTATGGATGCGTTTGTGGAAGCGTTATTTCGTTTCGAATTTGGAAGTGTTGAATTTTTGTGGTTCAGGTTAGCAGTATTTATATCTATTCTTGAATGGGACGATCCTTTTTTTTTAATCTTATAATTAGAATATTGTGGGGTTTCATTATTTGCACTTTGAGTATAACAATGTTTAACAGGTTTTACATTTGAATCGATTGTAGACAGTACTGGTTATTATTAGGTTTGTGCAATCTGGTGACCTGTAATTAGTAGGTAATTGGCTTTAGCATGATTCCTGACATCAGCCTGAATCCCACGTCGTGGCTGTCAAATCCAGTTGAATAAATTTTCAATAGTACTTCAGTCATTGAATAGAAGCCATTTTTTATTTTCCCTTACAAACGTACAGAAGAGAAACTTATTGATTCAATCTTTAATCCTTTGCCTTCCATACCTTTTTTGCCCTGATATTTTTTTAAAAATATTTCACAGATCATTACCCGTTCATATCGGACTGCTGGTGAATTCTCTCGGGGCCGCATTGCGTGGGTATATATTTTTTTCCATCCGCTCCAATCCATTCCCCGGCTCCTTTCCCACCTCCAAAACTCGCCTCTCCCTTCTTTCTTGTGGACATCGCTTACGTGGAGTTCGTTTTTGCTACATCTTCACATTACGCGATGGGAGTCTATCAGGAGCCTCCCTTCCTTTTCAAGATTAATCTCTCAGACGAAGACAAATCCTTTCTTCCCGTTTTAATTCTCCGTCCCGGGGGCCTCTTTTCCTCTCCCTTTCCTCTCTCCCACCTTCCCTCCCGCGTATTTTTTTCCTATCCGGTGGCTATTGCCTCTCTCTCTCAACTCCCCAGGCGCAAGCGCCATGCCGTCCGGCGAAAGGAGACCCCCTGCCCGCCAGCCTCCTCCACTTTCACCCGCGCCTCGCTATTTCGCTTTCGACTGCGCTGGCAGTATCCCCGTCCGCGTGAGCCTTCTCCATGCTTAAGCCCATTTCTCACGATACTTGATCCAGCATAAGTTCGAGGATACTCGCTAGTATGACAACTTTCCAGTACCGTGTGATACAGAATCAGAATTCAAGCTTACAAGCATGCTCGTTGTCATACTTGGTGAGCTACTTGATTTCATAATATATGCGGTAGTAGTTTGCTACTCACTCCCAGTAGGACCTAGTAGCCGTCGACCAATCGTGTTAGCTTTTACAGTCGCGGTGCGATCTTCACTTTCTGAAATCAGCGCCATCTATGCCTCCTGTGGCAATTGTTAATTATCTGACTGTGAAATCGGCAATAAATGAAAACGTCCTGGTAGTTATTTAGGTCGTCTGTTTGGAAAGATTGGTTAGTTTAAAATTAAGTACACATGCGCTGCGATATGAAATAAAATGCCTCTTCCAAGCCTATAAGAAGTTCAATGATCGGGTAAAACCTTCTAGGACGGCTGTTCAGTGTTAAAACAGAAATAAGAGAGATAATACACAGTTCCGTCCTCAATATCAGGCACCCACCGGCTAGCATACAAGGTCGTGTGCTGATTCATGTATCGTGTGAAACGGGCTTCACTTCAGTACTCATCTCCTCCGAATTCCCGCTTCTGGCCGAGCAATAGCCTTAAGAAACAGTCATCTCGGCTAGCCGAAAAATGGAAATCAGTGGGCTCCGGCTGGTGTGTAGCAAGTAAAAAAATATCGTACTTCTAATTGAACGAAATTACATTGGTATGCATTAAGTATCAAATGTGCTGTTAAATTTTAAGAGACGAATTTATCATTTTTGAAGATGCTGTGGATGAATTAATAAACTTTTAGGTCTGCATTTGACTGGCATAGTGCCAGCTTGAAATTCAAGGCGGAAGTTACCTTGTCTTATTCAAGACTGTGGCCGTGCAATGTACATAGTAGCCGCGGGCGAATCTACAAGCCTGCTTGGCGTAAGGTTACCTAAGCGTACTATACTTGAGTGACCCAACTCCCAGCTGCGAAGCCGCTCGAACCGTTCCGAGAACTCACGCACACTCGCAAAGATTTGAAAAGGATTTTAGCACAGCAAGCATACTTGCGATGAATACGTAAAGGAAGCATCCAAGTCCGTTCGGCAAGTTTGCCAAAGAACTTGCTATGTGCCGTGGCTGAGGCTAGATACTTGATATTTGAATGAAGGAACTTTTGGTTACATTCCACGCAATGTTGGAATGCATTGACCGTTTTAAATGTTTAATACACCGTCATCAGATTTAAAATATTTCTAACTCTGATGAATGACAGGTTTAAATGAAAGTGTATGAAAATCTTTTGGATTTTTTCATTTGCAGGGCTCTACCAATATTATTTCTTTTTTCATCTCAGAATACATCCTACCCATCTTAGCCAGTCCATAAAACCATTTATCTTTCTTCCCCTTCCACGCTTATCCAACATCCTCTCCTTTATCACGGTCGTAAGTAACCCTTCACCCATAATAATCTTCCAACCACCAACTTTTCCTTCCACTAATCTCACCCAGAAGTTTTCTTTCCACCCCCACCATGCCAAACACTTCCTCGTTTGTCTTCTTTTTCGTCCACCGTACGATCTTCATCCTCCTCCAAACCCACAAGCTGAACGCCGGTAGCCTATTCTCGTTTTCCTTTATCAGAGTCCATGTTTCTGCCCCATGCAACGCAGCACTCCATATCAAACTCTTCACCAGCCTCTTCTTTATATCTAAATTTATGTACACATGTGCGATGTTCATATTCACGTGTCGTACGGTCCCAAGGCGAATACACGGCCCTAAATCCTCCTCAGGAGCATATTCTTTGCGCCTGCCATGTCCCCTACCCGTCGCTCCAGTCCTCATTCGCAGCTAATTTCCTCCGGGCGCTCGCCCACCCTTCTTCCCCGTCACCCATCCCTTCCCGTGCCGGGGAAATCTCTACCCCCCCGCTCGTTCCCCGCCCTCCCCAACTGTTCTCCCTGCTCCGCCCAGCCGGTCTCCCAACCTTTCGCCTACCCCCGGGAATTACGAGTCGTGACCTGGCTCTCGGAAACCCAGTCCGTCGCCACTCGAGGGCGAAACCGCCGGGGCCACGCTTTCTCCCATCACCTGCCCTCCCCCTCTTGCATTCAAACCTCTCCTCCTCCCGACGCCCTCCCCTTCCGTCTGTCCTTCTGCCTCTCCCTCTCGGCCGTCTGTCCTTTTTTTGCCCTCCTTTTGTGGCATATTCCTCCTCACACATTTTTCACCCCCGGTTCTGCTGTCCCTCAATTCTTACCCCCTCTCCCTTCCTGTTTTGTACTCATCCTTGTACTCATCGGGGTGCTTTCCTGCCATGAGTTTTTGGGCGTCCGGGATTTCAGTCTGTGATCCGCACGTTTTCCCACGCATGTGTTTTTCATTTTACCGTATTCTACTCGTATTTTAAGTATAATGTTATGTTTTCTTCCTTCCTTATCCGAGGCTTTTAGTCTGTTCTTTTTCTGTTCACGTGTCATCTTTCCATCTTTACCTCCAGCTTCCTACTCTTCTTTTTCCGTCTGATATCTGATTATTATTAGATCCCTGAATATCCTTTCCAATCTATCTTAATCCAATCTCTGTGTATGTCTATTCACATATCTTCTCGTATTTGTTACCCACTCTGCAATCGCACCTATTTTTACAATCCTTCCATTACTTTATCGCTCGCATTTCTAACTCTTAAAGTTTAAAAAATGATATTTCTAAAATCCTTAATTTTTTTAGTTTCCATCTGTTGTTTTTTTCATGATATTTCATTCCCTGATTCTGCAGTCTGTTTTCCTGATCAGTGATTATTAAAATCTTACCCGTTTCTTGTTTTAAATGCTCATATTTATTATTATCTAAAATTAATTAGCAGGACAAGGATAGTTTAGCAAAGAAATTCGAAGAACATGTTAGGTAATCGAGATTAGATGAGAAAGAGGAGTAACACGTTACGCTGAAGATGACAATAGAATTGGAATAGGAGTTAACGCGAAGATCAGGATAGAGTTAGTCCACCTAAGTCGGCATATGATTTTCATTTAAGCAATTAGCAATATCAGTAATGAAAAAATAGGCGTAATACATTTGTGAATAGACACATTTTCGTCGCGTGAACGCTTGATATTAATTGATTTGTTGGTTTATTGTTAATGGATGCCATTTATATGCCTGTGCCGAGTAACGACCCGGGTAGTGATATTTTAACTTTCGTACTGAACTTATGTAGGGTAAAAATAGAGATCTACGTCACACTCCAGTGAAATTTCCGAACGGTGCTATTTTTGGACTTTGTACCGATAAATGTTCCATCGTTTCTGGGCGAATTACCGAATTCCTATCCGTTACAACCGAATCTATTCTTTGATTCGGATCCGAAAGGTTACCAAATAAACCCCAACAAGGATTATGGAATTAAACCCGGATGAAGACACTGATGACAGCTCCAACTGAATCTAAACTCGTCTTCGATTCCTCGATGAACGTCGGAATACCGGAGCACCTTGGGGCGGCAAAGAAAATTGAGCTGCCCCTCAGTTCCGAGTATGCAAATTTCAAACGCCCTTGGGTGTGTATGAGCCCTACACTCGTCTGGAAAACCGACCTGAAGGGTTTATTCATTGTGTACGTAACGGCTGGCTATTTGGAGACATCTACATTCACCCGAACAACCGACCCTCATGATGAGGACTGGCTTAGAATGTGAATAACTATAGACATCCTCTTGTCACGATTGTGATGTCAACTATTCCGCTCATTGAACGGGGTATTTGTTAGCAGAAAGGTTAGTTTCGGTCGAGGAGATGTTTATGTATTTGCTCAATGCCGTTAAACAACCGTTACTGTTTGCTTCCCACGTTTGTATCTTCTCCTTTCGTTATTCTTATTTTGTGCGGTCCTTAGTGAATTAAACGTTCGCTCATTCTCACGAAATGGTATGACGAGCAGTTGGAACCTGAACAGAAAGATTTCATTCGCGTAATAAATGAAATATAAAAGAAAGCCGCACTTTCCGTTAAAAACTGCTACGAGGAAACATAAATCAGCTGATGGAGGGATTAGGTTGGGAGCCGTAAGCGACACGGAGGCTACACCCTAGGCTTAGATTACTTGAAACATTCAGATCTGGCGTGTTTCAGTACGACACGGAGAACATTATTATGACCGCTAATTATATCTCTAGAACTGATCGAAGGGGCATTAGGAGAGATACACTTTCGAACTCATAGTTACAAACATTCTTTCTTTTCACCCACCATTGGTGAATATATCAAAGGCAGCGTGACACGAACATAAGGCACATCGTTAACATATAATTCACGTCTGTCCTCTTCCCCCTCCTTTTCCCTATTCCCCTCCCCTTCCATGGCTGGTGTCCTAACACCTCCTGCCCCACGCCTCTGCGGCGGTTCGCTAAGTATTTTGTAGATGTTTCCTTAACTCTTCTGTTTCCTGATTCGCGTTTAGTATTATTACTGGGGTGTAGCGAGTGGCTTTCTGTGTGATTATTTTTATTCATTTTAGTCTCTCAGGAACAAGAATTTTTTTCTGAACTACTGTCATTGTTTATTATGCGTCACCTTTTTGTTGGCTTGAAATCACTTACATTTATGAGGGAACCGAACCTATTGTTTTAATGAAGCACAAATTCGCATTGTTGTGTATACACATAGACATCTAGGATCTATTCTCTTTGTCTTGTGACCTGATATCTTGAACTCACATGTACCGTGTGGTCCTTTTGTATAACCCGAAAACTCGTTTGCTCCTATTTCTCGTCTGTTGGTGTTTTTAATCAAAGCCGGGTTTTTCTCCTTTGATGTCGATGACTACAAGCTTTTTCCATGCTAAGCCTTCGAGTTGTTTGATTTTGTGCGTTAGTCTAAAGTGACCTACTTTTTCAATACGTAGGTTGATGCGAAGCGAAATTCATTAAAAAGGTGCGCGTTTTCTTATGCTCGTATATCTGAGCTGATATCTCGATGGTTGAATTTCCCCAGGCTTGCAATTAATATCCTATCAACTCTGAAAATGACGTTTCACTGCCACATCTACAACTGCTATCTGTCTACTTTATATCTGTAATGCTATTTGAGACAATCCCCCTTCATGGGGTTCCCGTTTTGAAATTGAGTCTCCTGTCCGTGGGTATGGATTTTCATTTCGTAGTACTGCACGAATATTCTTAATCCCTACCAATCAACGTAAGTCAGTATGTAATTTCAATAGAGGAACTTAGATTTAGGGCACAGGAAATGGCCCTCATGATGTGAGTTGGCATGTTAAATATTGTTTTCTGTGCTATAATCCTTAAATGTACAGAAAAAAACTTTAGGGCTCCCCGAAAACAAGTCACAGTGCCGCACTAGAAATTATTTCTAAAAGCTTTGGCATGTGTGAAAACTGTAACCTACCTGTCTTTAAATTGGGTCTATACTTACAAGCCAACTCAAGTTGCCGCATGTGGTTGCCTACTGGGGTGGTAGAAGCTCAACGGGAAACTGTGAAGGCGGCACTGACAAAAATGGAGTGGGGAACGATTATCCTTGGGTGGGGATGGAAAAGATCTACTCCGTTGTCAATGAAGGCTTGAACGCTTAACATTGCTATAGTCTTAATACGAAAACAGCATCAATGGTTGTTGATTTTTTGCGTAGATGAAAGATGATTCTTTGATTTAAGTGGGCTGAAAATCCTAATTTCGAAATCTAGCCTTCGCAACGTGCCCCGGAATATTACCAAAAAATTTCGTAAAAACCAAAGTTTTGCTATTTTTTATAAAAAAACGCAACTGCTTTATTATAAAGTTACTCAACTTAAATCAACAAATGACTCTTAATCTACAGAAGACTAAAATTGAAAGTCTCCAGCTAACACCCTAAAGCTGTTACTGGGTTAGAGGGAAACGTCTGAAACGAGCTTCTTAGCCCTGGTATAGAGCCACCTTAATGCTATTATACGACATTTATGTGGCACTTTAAATGTTATTTAGAAGATAAACATTTTCCTCTGCCTATATCGTGCGAGAAATCTGGTGTTCACTTCTCTGCGGGGAATACGTGGTCCTAATTATTAGTCCAGTAGGTTGGTCACACTTGCAATGAAGGCGTTTTTATTGTAATTGACCGAAAAATAAGCAAATACTAAGGTGATGTTAAATTTCGGACACCTTATTCTTGCCGCTTCATAAAATACGCATTAGAAACGACGTTGTTATCGAAGTCTTTATGTAGAACTATTGATAACATATTTGTTTTTATCTTTCAAGGTGTTTTATACCAGATTAGCTATATTTCCTGTTTTCGGGTCCACGTGAGGTGTTGAACGTTTAAAAAAGTGAGTTTTTAAAAATATTCTGCTCTATGTCTTCATTTAAGAGTAAACAGCTTTTAATTAGGTCTCCTAAAGGCATTCGGTCCTCATTTATCCTGATGTACTCGTATGTATATAGGTAGATGACTTCCATTGTCTCCAAAGCTATCAATCTAAAAGACTTGAGACTTCATATACATTATGAATACTAGGTGTGTAGCATCAATATGTATGTCCTGGTAATGAGGTTTGTTTACAGGTAGAGAGAGTTTATTTAACCTTGTAGGCCGTGCATCTCTGGGCAAAATGATGTTTGCATTTATCAAGTGGGAGTGAAACGTCAAGGACCTGAGAAAAAGGATACAATCTCTAATTATAAGAGGAAAAGCGGGCGTGGACATTCCCTTATTTGCTGACTATCATTGTGAGGAAGCAAATCTTATTGTTAGCCGAGGGAAATAATTAGCCAGCGGAAAAGGTAGAAAAGTTGGCGCGTTTCCCTCTGGTTGGGTTTTATATTTCGCGTAATATTGTTGACATGTATGTAAGTAAATCAAGCTTATTTGCTCGTATTTAGCATGGCTTCGTTATTGCTCTGTTTCTTCGTAGCATTTACTCTAGATAATGAGTAGAATGACGATGAATTAGTTATTTATTATGCTTGTTAAATGCTCTCCTCTCCAATTACTACCCACAGGAGAGGAGGACGCCTCGGTAGCTTAACTGGCTAAAGCACTTGGCGCGGTATTGAGGGATCTAGGCTCGAGTCCCGGTCAAGGAGATTGATTTTCCCTCTTTGGGTGTGTATCTTCGCAGTCAGTTGATAATTAGAATATCAAACAATGGGAATTGGTGAATTTAGCCCCCTTGAATTTTCCTATCAAAGTATTCCAGCTTAAACATAGTTATTAGCTCATGGACTGATATCTGCATAACATGCTTGTTTTAATTTGAATGTTTGAAGTTGCTTGAATTTGAAGTTTGAAATTGCAATTTGAATACATCTGCTGTTTACTTGGTACTTTCATGCCTCGACGTGGTGGAATTCAAAATAACCCTGCCACAGGCGAAAACTGCCTGCCTTTACTCAGCTGCTCGAACTTAAGGTCTTATTCTTCCTTTTAGGTGGTGGGCCCTCTAGAAGTTGGGAAATCATGACTTCGTGATTCTCACATTGGAGTGATCTATAAAGGTTTATTCTGCTATTTTTGCATACCTTTTGCGTAGGCGTGGGCGTCTTTTGACCTGTCACGTGAAAGACACTCGTAAATGGCTTGTAGCTGATGAATTATCGCCCTTCACTCCGACTTCCTTTCCACCCTGCCCAGAATTTTCCACCAAACTCCGGGTCCGTTCTCAGTCTCTTTTCATACCGTCCACCCTTGTCCGCTTCCTCTCCCATTCACAATTCTGTCCCATTAAGACCCCGCGTTTGAAAGCCCAGGGACGTGCATAACACACACGCTTCAGCCATCATTCTCACGTATCTCAAATGTCTCTCAACCTTATGTATCTTTTTACATCCTCCCCTCTTTCATCCCCACTTCAACAGGTCTTTGACACATCGTACGTCGATAATCCCGTTGTGATGCGATTTGAGTAATACGACTTCACCTGTACATTGCCACTTCGTTGATATCAAACGAGCGAGCACGGCGAGTGGCAAGATCGTCAAATCACAGTAAGGCGCATTTCGCTATTATGAATTATCATGTTATTAGTCTACCCTAGCCATCAATAAAGTTCTTACTGGCTCTCGCCATTTTTTCCGGAGCTGTTCTTTAGAACTGTTCTTTTTACCGATCAGTTTCCCATAATAATGTTCTACAAAAAGAAATGTTTGCATCACCAATAAATCGGACTCTTATCTCCAAGTTTCGTCATCCCCACACCTCTCCTCTTCCCCTTTCTACTCCCCCTACCATCCAACTATCTCTTCATTAATTTTCTTTCCACCTTGCCTTGTGGGGAACTTAGCGTTTTACTTCTGCTTCCTTAACCCCTCCCCATCTCATGGGCTGCTCTTTAAATACTGAATGGCGTGATACTGGGGCGCCGGCTGCCTCTCGTAAGGTCCACCATTTCATCCCTATCTTTTCCTTCCTCCCATTTTCTCTTTCCGCCTTAATTTTATCTCCCTCCTTTTCTTACGTCCTTGCATTTTCCTCTTCCCACATTACTATTCGGGAGTATTCGTCTTCTCATCCGTCAACCTTCTTAATCCTTCTCTGATACCGTTGTTTCGGTCTTGTCGATTATGACCGCCGATCCGGAGAAACCCTGAGAACTTGGAAAAATCATCCATTATTGCATGAGGTAGATGTGTCTAGTCTCATTTTCTTGAGATTGCGTGGAAGTGTTAAGAGGAAGTTTTATTAGTAAAAAATCAAATGCTAAGCACGATAAAATTTCAAATATTAAAATACCTTGCATTAGTTAGTATTTCTCTTTCCTTTTATTCTAGTCATGCCAATTATTTTTTCCACGAGATACATATATGTCGAATTATTGCTTTAGGTTTTGAACTCAAATGTAGTTACAGTTAAATGAAAAGCGTGTAGGAGAAGTGCCTCAACTGCCTAATACCCAGTCGATTATTAAAAAGAAATGATTAAGCTCATTATTGATTTTCAACTTGGAAGTGTAGGTTTTGATTTTAAATTTTGGAACTCCTTTTCCTTTTTCAAAAATCTTATTCCTCACTTAATATCTTTCTCCAATTCAGTTTAACTCCTACCTTCAGAAAAATATTATTTCTTTCTTTCTTCCACGCTTACCCAGCGTGTTACCCTTTGTAACGGCCTCTACAATAACTGGTAGTTTCAGGCGTTACTTGGTTTAACTTATTCATTGTATAAATGAAAAACTTAAACTTTGTGGTTCCACAATGATAATTTTATTTGCACGACCCGGGTTTCGACGTACCGCAATCCTATGATATCAACTGTATCCACATTTCTTGCCTCCTCTTTAATCTGTCTCTGCGAATATTTATTTTCACGTTTTTTGCATTGCCGTTTCCTCTCTCACTAACACATTCTTTCCCTCCCACCATGCCAAAACCATCTTCGACTGTCTTCACTTCTGTTCATCGTAAATTTAACTTTAAACATGAGAGTGCCGGTAAATTTCTTTGAGGAAGTTGAAGTGGATCTGTGATGTTTTTCAATTGACCCGACGACGTGAAAATGTTTTATTGAATGTTTAAATTTCAATCCAGATGATGCTGTGTCATCATTATCTATTTCTCACCCCTACCAGCAACGAGTTCCGAATCAAATAATTGCGCGTCGTGTTTCTGTTTTGTTTTAACCATTATTTCAATTTTATATGGACCGTTGGGATATTTCGTGTTGCTCTCATCTCTCTCTCTCTTCTCCATCGCCTGAATGGGGCGATTGTTCTGGGACGTTGGTATAATTACGGACGTGCGCCCTTTTGTTTTTAGTTGGGAATTTGTTTGCGATGCCTCCACTTTTGTAGAGTTTTTTTATGTTTGGCGTTGGAAGGAAGGGATGGAGGACCCACGAATTCGCCTAGATTCTCTCGGTTTTTTCTTTTAGCAAAGCCAGCTTTATAGTTTACTCCCTTTAGCCGTTCGAGGTAGAGTTAATTTAAACAAAATCGTTGCGTATCCCCTTTGTGCGTCGCGGTGTTTCCAGCAGCTTTCAATACGTGTTCAATATTCAATAGTTTTGGCGGATACACTGAGTGGATGTCGGAAATTCGATCCCGTAGCCAGACGCTGTAAGGAATTTCGGATACAAATAGTTCTCCCCGCTCGGAAGAATTTTTTTGTGCTCAGCGAGCGCCACCAAATGGTCGAAACTGTTTAAATAATTCAGGTAATCATAATCGATTACTTGTAACGTCCCCTGGTGATTTCTTTTATTCATAACCTTCAATAATTGCTTCTAAATGACGTTTAGGCGTAAATATAAAAATGAAAAAGAATTCGGTCAGGTCGGATGAACGAGCTGCCGAAAAAAAGGAATGATGAATTGTGAATGAATCATTTCTATTTAATCTTCTGGAGGTATCTTGTTTTAATGCATCGTCAATTAAGGGTTAAGTGTAGATTAATGTTGTGTTTTATTTTGTTGTGGTCTGATTATTAATGCGATGATTAATACAGTGACGCATTTCATCTACCGCCGGTAGAGATCGTTGAAGTTAATTGGTTGCGATCGCATGATGGAGTATTTAAACTCTGTATACCTACAATGTTTTTTTCAATTTTCAGTTGAACGAGTTCAGTTAAAATGTTAGGCTAAATGGATATTTTTCCTGCTCCTTTTTTTGTCTTGCTTCACCTGTCGTTCTGTGAGAGTTGGTCATGGTGAAAAGGAGAATTAAAGTTAATTCCTCTCGCCTCGGGCGTGATCTTCTGCAAAAGCCGTTCGGAATCCTTTGCCTGTGGTCACAAAAAGGGCCGCATACAAAATAGATGTGCTCAAGGCCCACGCCGCCTCCAAGTGCACTGTTTCCACTTTCTTGTTTATGTGCAGTGTGGTTTTGCTTCCGATTTCGCATTAGTTAGGATTCTCTGGTTGCCCTTGCCCTTGAGTTGAGTATTATTAATGACCTATCTATTCCATGACCGGCGTGTGCTTTTGTGCGCTCCTGGGCAGGAGGGTCGTAATTATTGCCCCTCCGGTAAATTTAGTTGAATTTTGCGCAAAAGAGATAAAAGCGCCAACATCTGAAAATTCTGCTATTTATGGCTACAGATTAATTTGACCTCCTTGTGTTTTTAACGACATTAAAAAAAACTATATAGAGGTTGTCGTGCCATTTTCCTCTTGCTCATGGTGATTTTTTTGTAATTATGCAAAATATCACTGCTGTGTCTGCAGGAAAATGTACCACTATTAGTTAGTTATGTATTGATGGACAATTTTGAAAGGAAATTAACTTTATGATGACAGAAGTAAAACATTTGCAGTTTTCCGTTAGTAAATAAATAATTTATTAGTGGAAAACCTGCAAGTGTTTTGCTTCCTTCATCATGGAACGGTTCCACTACATCACTCCAAAATCTGTTTTATATTAAATTTATGTATCTCTTTTCAGGTATGCGAACTTCCATTGTGCCAAAACATGTCCCACGCTATAATTGTAAGTACATGCCTCATGTAGTTCGTTTCTGTTTGACCGTGTCTGATTGCAACTAATTATTTTTATTTGAAATCGGATTGTGTTTATCCTTTTTCGTCCTTATTCATTGATTTCTTTCGATAGTCCTTAGTACCTCTTGGTATAATGAAGTTAGTAGGAGTTCCATTCCTGAAAAAAATTTGGATTGGTGCCAGGTGATAGAGGGAAAAATGTGATAACCGCCTCATTTATTTTAAAGATTTTAATCGGCGGTTCTCGAAGATCTCCCCCTTAATTCCACCCTCTATTCTCGAGCTCATCTGGTTCGGTGGACCTCTCTCCTTCCAGTGCAGAACTCCCGAATCCAACCCTTATCCGAAAGCCACCCTCCCTGCTCTTCGATTTATGATCTCCCAATATCCAGCCTTCAAATCGCTCTCTCTCTCTCTCCCCAGCCTTTTGTTCACTGGCTCTTTGTTATGGCTCTTTTTTTTGCCTTCTCTCCTCCCTCCATCGGCCGCTTTGCTCTTTTTATCGGCTGATGACTATCTAGCTTCCGGGAAGAATGAACCCTCGAACCCCTGGATTATCGTGTGGTATAAGATGAGGGGAAGTAAATGTATCGACAACCACTTTCTAGGCACATTTTTTTATGTCCTCTTTCGATCGTCCTTACGTGGTCTATTTGTAGTAGATTTTAAGATATGCTGGGTACAACTTCTTAGCCCTTAATGACCAACTGTAGAAACAATAACAATGCGTCTAAGAGAGCTATGAGATCTGTGTGACAAGACATTCTATATGAGTTGTAGAGGCATTCAATTACTTGATTGGTTCCATAATTGGTATATTTAATTGGTCCTAATTGAGCCTGATAGACGGCAATAATTATATAATAAGAGATCCATAACTACCCATGAGTCAGGGTCAGACAAGGACATGTTACGAACAGGTGGTTGGCGTTATTACTTGAAAGAAGTTATAAAATGGCGAATGACGATTTTATGTATCCGCGTGGACTATTTATATTGTTAATAGTCAATATTGAACATTTGCCGGCCTCGGTGGTGGTAGGGCAAAATCCTTGCTTGATAACCCTAAGGACGCGGGTTCGAGTCCTTGGTTGAAATTTTCACCCTCAGGATATGGTCGTATGTGCTCGTCCGTTATTTGATTGCACGTACCCCGTTGTAAAAGGTCATAAAAGCTGTTTTCGGTGGTAATTATTTAATGTGATGTACCCCGATGTAAAAGGCCATCGAAGCTGTTTTCCGAGATAATAGAATATAAATAGGTAAAAAACATGAAATTAACATAATCATCCAGCGGATGGGTAGGTAGGAATTCAACTATCGAAGCCATAAATATTAGGAGTTTAGTAATTACTTCAATTACCAAAGAGCGTATCCTCCTCCAAGACGTAAGTCCCGAGAATAATGCTATATTCATGCATTCCCGAGGTGGGGTGCGAGTTTACGAACTTCAGGTTGCCGGACCGGCGCGTAACGAACCAGGCCCCTGTAACCGGGTTGGGTTATACTAGTTTTTAATTATTCTCACTCAAACGCTTTTCTTGCATTAGTCGCTATGTCTCATTGCAGTTGCGTTATCTCCTCTCGTGCATGTAATTGAGTTAACGAAAAAAACGCTAAGTGTAATGAGAATACACAACGACGTCCGGATTCATAGGATTCTTCCAGGATTATTACAATGGAGATAATGCCTGTCTTCCCCAGTGGTGTTTTTTGTGTGTCATCGCCACTTTTGAGGCCACCCCACCAGGGTCAGACACAGACGTTGCAGCTGTGTGACTGAGGTACAGACACGGTACGGAAAATCTCTTTTCTGTCCCCTAATCTTGGACCTATCTGACTCGCCTATTTTGGTTGTCTAACATGAGCCCATTGCTCCTGCCTGTTCAGCTCTAAAGGGTCTTCAGAGCGCGCGAGCACTTCCACCACGTCAAGGCCGTTGTCTCTGGGAAGTAATGCCATTTAAAATTAAAGCGAAATACGTAAACAACACCATGGTTTTTACTTGGAAGTATTGGGCTTCCTATCACATTTTCATTTCACCATTTTCCAATTTTTCCTTGTTTTTTATGCACGCTTAATGATATCAGTCGATTAAGAGTAGTTTTCCAGTACGTACCCATGGTGCTTGCTTCAAGTATTAATTCTCTGTGAGCGTATCTCCCCGTCTGAACGGGTGATCCGATTGCGTCTTAAATCATGACGTGTTTACCATGGCAAATGACCAGAGCTCTAGTTTCACGAAAACAAACCGATCAATCTAACTTTGCGCTTCGGCGGTGAAGTGGCGCCCGACAAATCGTCTTCGTAAGAGAGCGGTTTATAAAAGATAATTCGATTTAACGGAGTAGCTGTTGGAAGTGGACACTGGGAACTTCAGCGCCAAATTCCTTATTGCTTGATGTGCCTATCCATTTAAAGATTAATACTCAAGAGTGATGTTTAAGATCAATTATTGTAAAGCTGTTAATCCAAATTAGCGTTTACGGGCTGGGATTGTTTCCCCCACATTCTCGGGAATTTTCACGAGTTCGTATTCCTAAATCCCGAGTTATGTTGGTAGGAAAATCGCTCCTTGCACGACGTAGTAATACTAATAGTTAATATTTGAGACCATTTTCAAAGATAACGGAAAGGAAGCCGAATAGATACTGTTCATCGGAGCCGAGTTATCCTGTTAATACACAGATGCTACCACCAAACCAAGGACTTTTTCATTTGTCCTCCTTTCTGTCTATCGCGATTTTTCACCCATTTTCTAAAAATCTCGACTGGAGAGATCTCTGGAGGTGCATACATTCAAAGTATTTTGTTATTCCATTCAAAACTATTTGTTTCCTCGTTCACTCTTAAATAACCTACATTCCCATGTATATTTATCCTTTAAAACTCATTTCCTCTCGATTCTGTTTTCAGCGTAACTTTGGATTTCCTCCACCTTTTCCCCTTCCACCCCAAAAGTATTTAACGAATCTTTTTTTTTAATCATCCTAGCCGAATTTTTCCTTTCCAAAAGCTTAGCATAGCTATCACGCATTAGTATTTTACTGGATTTCCAAATTAACGGTGTAAGCGTGCGACTGGTAGCAGAATGAATGAGAGAAGTTGAAATGTTATAAAAGTTTAACTTAAATCGAATAATTTATGTTAGTAATTATTTATGGACGACAGACGTGGAAGTGCTTGGTATGGTGGGTGAGGAAAGGAAACGACTAGAGGAGATTAGGAGGAGGCAGAGTAGGTGATTGGAACAGGTGATGATTGGCGACGGGATCCTGAAGCTCGCAATAGTGAGGAGGATGTTGGGTAATCGGGAAAGGGGAAGAAAGAGAAGAGGTTTTATATACGGGATGAGGAGAGGTAGGACCTACGCTGAGTTGAATAAAGAAATTGTGTAGGGCCCTGATCAAGTAAAAATCTAGAAGAATTTTACTCACTTCCATTTGTACCTACCTTAAGTGGTAGATTACCTCAAATAAATAAATTGTTCTTGTGTGAACAAAATTCGTGTCAATGATCGTTTTAGTCGCCAGGCTATATTTTCATTTATGAGTTATAAAAATTGTAACCTTACCGTTTTTTTTACTAGAACATAATTAGCCGTTTCACACATAGGTTCTCACTATCCCCGCTATTGATACAGTGACGAGAACAAAGGAGGGTTTTAGCCTTTAAGTCAGCGAAAAAATCGTGTTAGATTTCACTGTACGGTAGAAAATATATTGCCCAGTCCATTGGCCTCTTAATACGCCTGAAGGCGGAGGTGCAACAATGAAATCTTTAGTGCTGTATGCCCCTGATTACCGACCTTTTAACTCCTAGTTGCTCAGTGAAAAACTCCGGAATCCACCATCATAAACTTACTTCCGAAAAACGCTTATTCTCCTTTTTCCTTTTTTTCCCGCGCTTAATTCCTTGCCGGGGCTCAGCTTTCCACCAAAAAAATAAGCTCTTTCTCACTGACTACTCGTGGGATGGCGTTGAAAGATGAAAGATTACGGAAGTGGAGGGTTAAAGCAGAATGCTTGAACGCAGAGGTTAATTAGAAGCGCGGTGGGTGGGTGGGTGGGTGAAAGGCTACGCGGAGGACTGGGTGAAATGTTGGGGAAATGCACGACGAGACTGGTACGCGGAAAGATTACGAATGTATGCGCACGGCTATTCCTCTACGATTGGAAGGGGATAGTGTGATACTCTTGACGTCCCTGGCGTGGACTCAACATCTGCGCACTAATCACCGAATAACACAAGAAACACCGAGGCCATTAATTAAACTACGATGAGCTGAGAAAGAAGATGGGAAAGGTATGAGGAAAAAAATAAGTTCTTGTCATGGGGAAGTCAAGTGGGTGTAAGTACAAGAGCTCCATTCAAGCTCACGTTTCTGCAAAGACGCGGGAATTAGTCAAACCTGCACTACCGCACGGGATTACATTATTCGCGCTATCAACGAAGGTGGATTAGAAAACGAAAGTAACGTTATTTTTCTAATGTGTTTAGGACCTGTAAATTAGCCTCCTGTCAACTGTAGCGCATAGGGTTTTGCCTTGTCATTCTACCTTTTTCCACAATTACTCTTCGATTTGCTCATGCATAATGGTTAGAATGCGCGTAACTCAGGAAAAAGCTATTTTTTATACGAATGTGAGGAATTTTCCGAGTGAGACTCCAATAGGGCTACTGTTGTGGCTAATGCTTCGTATCTGAGTATTATTAATTGCATTAGGGTAACGTAATTGTTCTATAATCTATTTAGATGCATACTTCTCCAAGTAATCACTCTGTGACCAACCGAAGGCTGAGATTAATGCCAACTTTGAAGTTACAACCAAATCACTGCATTTATTGCAAGCTATATGCGTTAGTTCGCAAGCTATATGCGTTCTTTGGAAATGGCGTAAAAAAGTCCTCAGATTGAGGATTAGATTGTCTACCGGTAAAGCCAGTTTTAGATGGAAGTGTCACCCACCACCCTTTTACAGCCCTAGGTTCCTCTTCCAAACCTTTTCCAAACCTCCTCCAAAAAGATCATTTTCCTTCTCAATCTTCCCGCATAAAGAACATTGCTCCTTTAATCACGGTATTCAGTACCTTCCATCGAAATTACTTGCCTGCGAATAGTAATCACAAAAAACGACGGACCTCGAATAACCTGTACCTTTAATTACTCAACTCAATTTTCGCATATGGCATCAGATATAATAGTAAGTTTTAACGTCATAAAAGAAAAGGTAAGATTTCTCTTTCGTTCGACCCGAGTGGTAACTGCTCAACCTCCTTAACTTACATGACACCCGAGAAGTGACATTTTCCTTAGTTCAGTAAAGGCGATTTTCAAAAGAGGAAAAATGAACACCTTCAAGCGATGACGTGAAAGTTCACAGAGGTGTGAAATGACCTCCTTGAATAGGCGTTTATCCTCTAGAATCTTTCGCGCTTGAGGCGATGATAAAATGGTTATTTTAGAGTTTTTAGGATGGAAGTATGTAGGGTAGAGGATAAGGCCGGGAGGAGTACCTTCAATAGACCCACCTCAAAGATCGATATATCGGCAAAGATCGGCATCGGGGAGAGCCCTAAATCTTAATATTTTTCTAGAGATTTCTTTCTAAATCTCGCTGATAGCGAAATTAGAATTCCCGCTTTCCTGTGACGTTTTTCAACTTTCAAAAGCGATTTGAAAGCAAATGACTCTTCTGTTTGCTCATCCATCAAATGACACCATATCCTACTTTATCATCTATTCAGACTTATTTGATTATCTTTTCCAGTTTCCCCTCTCGAAATCAGTGGTTACGGCGTTGGCAGTGTTAGAATCTACAATGTAGAATCATATGAATTCGTTTCCATATAACTATAAGACCTAGAAAGCATGCTATCTGTTGGTTATGTATATTTACTAGGAGAGCGTGGCTTTTAGTGATAGTTACATAAATCCATGGAGACCTACCTTAGGTGGGAATAATATAAAGCCCTCGCCATTTTCCCCCTGAATTTGTGGTACGGAACGCTCCTGTCTGGCATCAGGTGGTCGTGTGGCCCATAAGGGAAGTTTCCTGGCTCGTGCTCATTAAAGTCATTTGTGCGGGTGGAAATCTAATGGCACGGTGGGAATATGCTGAATATATGACCGCGAAACTCAAGCCGTGTTTCGGTCGGCTATATATTTCTACTCGTCTGGATTTCCGCCTCTTTGATGCCTCACACTTCCTTTTTTATTTCTTCCCCGTTAAACGTCCCGTGGTGGCCTTGTCACTGTCTCATGGGATCCAGACCACGGATTCGATAGTTGGGACGTAGTGATGGGAGGAATTTAAGAGAGCCCTGGAAATAAATCAGCTTCCCCTTGGCCGTGATAATGCTGAGCGTTCTAAAATTCCCGCAGTACCGTAGCTTTGGAGTCACCACGGTCCGCCATCAACCCTGCAGGATTGTTATTTTGTTCATCGGTCCTCGATTATTCGTTCACTTGCATGCAATTCCCCCTTGTATTTCCATCCCCTAATTCCTTTGGAAATGGTCTTTAGCCCCTCTGTATTGGTTTTTGTCTAGTCTCTTACCGGACCCGCCAATCTCTATCAGCGCGTAATGGCAAGGAAGCCAAGATTTTAGTGTAAAATTTTGATTCTTAAAAACTACTCAATATTTTTGTTAGTACCTCTAGTGAAGGAATTAATTTTCCTCCATTGAGATAATGTTTTTTCCACGTGTTATTCTTTGTTTCCGGATTGTTGATCTGGTAAAAAAAATGGTCTTGCATTTCATATAGAGGATTCTCCTTCAGTCGAAGAAAAGGCGATGAAATACTTCGACCTAGTCTCGAGATAAAATCCACCCAAACTGGGAATCGAACCTCAGACCTTTGGCTTGTCGCGTCAATGAGCAGGCCTCCTCGAAACCTGGGATTCCTAATTCTCGTGGCATTACGTTCGAGTATTTACGTGACAATTGTTATGCCCTTAGCATCCATGAAGGGTGGCGATAAAGGGGAATAAAGTGGTTCAAAAAGCCACAACCCGTGATATAAGTCTCGTACGTACCACCACTTAAGCCGTGATAATTGAAGTGTGGTGACCTCATTGCCGATTTTTTGACAATGAGAATTCACCATACTTTGCTAACCACAGCCTAAGTGATGGTATAGGCTTTACCTCACGGGTTGTGGCTTCCATGAAGCCCTCTATCCCCTTGCTATTCTTTTGTCCTTACATGTATTTTGTTGATGACCTCGTGCGTATGTCTTGTTCTCTTTTCTTAAACTCCTGCCACCGAATTTCTCTTGCTCCTTTTCGGAACTATCGCGTCTTTCAGGGTGGTTTTGTCTTTCCTCTCACTACTTTTCCTCTCCTAACCTTCCTCCGTGTGTAAGGTAATATTTACCAATTGGTTTTGGAAATAATAATCCTGAACGATTTTGAGTTCGCTGAAGTGATGCACTATGCACCTTTAAAGGGATCTATGTACATACTTTACTTTTCTTCCTACCATTATTGCGAGGTTAATATTTTAGTTTTTAGTCCCCCGGGAGGAACAATTCTTCTCGCGGCATTACCGTATTTGTTTTCATTATATTTTATAATTCCTTCATGTTTGAACTCCATAGCTGTAATAATTTTTTCCTTTTTCTCGAAGTCAATTTTCCGTCCATGCCTGGCGTAGTTTTGGGCTTCATCGTTCGGAAAAATGTTTATTTACCTATGGCAAGTGATGTTTTGATCAGGAGGGCATCAGTTTTAATTTGCGTTTTACTAAATTTCGTGAGCATTTTTCTCTTTTCTCCCTTAAAAGCTTAGAAGAATTTTTCAATGGGAGGAATTTCACTCCATAACTAAAACCCAGTCATCATTAACTACGGGTGGTTTGTTGAATCTCTCTTTTTACTAATTGCATGTCATTTCTGCTAGATTACGTGACAGTTTCGCGGTCGTCTTCTGTGTTATGCGTTCATGCAGTGAAGTGTTATTCCTAAGTATATCACGTTTATGTACCAAATACGGTAAAATTCACCATGAAAAAATCATTGGACTGGACCGGGATTCGAACTCGGATCTCCCAATTGCCAGTAAGGTGTTAGCCAGTTACACCAGCCAAGCCGGGTTCTAACCCCGGCCACGCCAAATGATTTTTTCATGGTGAATTTCACCGTCTTTGGTGTATAACTTCGCACCCGTGCTTGTGACTGCGTACCACATAATTTTTGCAAACGCAATATATCACGTTCATCAACTGAATGTTTGATATGGCTCCTTCTGTTGCAGGTAATATAACTGTCGGTTTAAAACAAGCAATGGAGCAACGTTCATGGTAAACAATGACAGGGTGAATGGAAAAGGTGTTAAGAGTCATGGGGATGCCTGCGGCCCTGGCAGGGGGATGAAAGCTAGTTTTTTGCGGAAGGGAAAGGGCGAGGGCCTTAGGTTAAAATTCTAGATTTTGGTCAAAGTGCAAATTTTGGCCAAAGTATGCCAAGGTGCAGCATGGAAATATAGGAATTTTCAGGAGAAAGAGTTAAGATACTCAGAATGTGAAAACAATTGTTTAAGGCCCCTAATATATAGCCATCTTGATCCTTAGAATTTAAATCATAGGAAAAAGGCGAGTTCTGTAGGCATTGGAGAGTGGGTGTGTTAAAGGTTGGAAAGAGAATGTACAATTGTGGAAGTAGTGATATTTAGGTTATGAAATTAACTGCGGAAGATATATTTTTTGGGAGCTGGAGGGTTAGTGCGCGCCCTTTTTCTCGTTTCGAAATTTGCGAGCGTGTAACTCCGTGAGGGTACCCCCTATGCTATTAGATAGTGCCGAAAATACTTGTGGGGAATGTTGTCAGGTCCTGAGCGGTCGGTGAAATATTTAAGTTCGCCCTTGTTCTTGGTTAGGTGGATTCAGTCTGGTTATCCCTACCGTCCCCTCATTGGCGCTTGTATCATGTTTTTCCTAAATAATGGACGGTTCTTTTTTTATTTTTTTGTAACGATTTCTTGACATTTATTTTAAAGGCCGTTATCGTTTGCCAATATCGTCGAATCATCGATATTTCAGGAACTATGAAGCAGCGTCAATTATCGCCTCTTTTGTGGGAAGCGCTCAATATGCAGAGTGAATATCCGCTTTTATATTTTTTGCTGAACCTTAAGATTACCCATGATTTAGTTTTTTGCGAGGCTTTATTATTTATTTTTTATATAATTGCCAGCGCGAACGAAAGGAGTTTCGTGATGAAAAGTTTTGGGCTCACCAAGTGACTCATAGTCGTCACTCGTGACATTTTGTGTATCGTTAAGTTTCATCTCTGATGGGATCTTCAGCTGTAATGAGCGGTCGTCAGATTTAGTCGTCGAATTCTGGTTCATATTTGACGGAGAGTGCGAGGAGAATATGTGGAGGGTGCTAAAGCCTGCGTGTTGGTATAGGCAGTCCTGAAAACGCATTCTTTCTGGCTATAACACGTTCACGTTCATTATCGTGAAATAGGTAAACGTTGAATGCATGTATTTTCATATGGTAGTGAATCACTATTGTGCGAATTTGAACGTGAGGACGGTGCTCGATCGAGCTGGATCTAATAGTCATCGGTATTAGGGATGGGCAAAAAATACCGGTATTCGGTAGTGCCGATACTATTTTTTTTTAATCTGGTGGTTCCGACCAGTATTTAAAATCGGTGCTACCCACGGTATCGGTACTAAAAATACCGGTATTTAGACAGCGCTGCCATCTTGCATCAACCAACGGAACTAACTACGAAAATTTATAAACTACGCTAACTTTCAAATGTTCTTGATGAATCGCTCATGAATTCTATCCCCCATGAATGTTCATTACAAATTCCGATGGATGGAAATTTCTGTGTATCTATTTGGACTGATATTCTAATTTGCCGAAACACCGGAAAATTAGGGTTAAACGTTTGTTAATTTGTAATTAATTAAAATATTCAATCAATCACATAAATACCGGTATTTTTTCGTCGGTACTACAGGGTGAGTAGTATTATTGCTTTTTAATACTCATCAAAAAAATACCGGTACTTTTTTTAGTACCGCCCATGCCTTAGTAACCTCGACTTCTCTGGCGCACTTCATTTGCTAACATTCCTCACCTCACATTCCTCCTGCTTGCGAAACTCCCGTGCAAATGATTAGTTCAGTTGTCCGTTCCTACTAGTCTAATGTTGTTCACAATGATTTTACTAACCCAATGCGAGATTAATTATTAATGTAAGTGCTTATAAAGTTGCATATGAACATCTGTGATCGTGAAGATCAACTCTTTTAGATAATTATCGACAATGGTTCTGACCAATAAAGAAAAGCCAATGCTTTAACAGGTGTTTTTTTTACATTTAAATGCCACATTGCAGTTGGAAATAAAACATTTGGGCAAGGACGGAGACAGTGGGTTGATAAATTTAGGAATACATAAAGTAACGTCCCTCAAGGAACTATGGCGTTTAAGTTTTACGAAATGGATTCGCTGACTGATTCGATTGCGTTTTTAACCAATAATATGAAAGTTCGTCTCCAAAGAAATTTTTATTAAGCTAGGGATAAATTATAGTTATATCATAGCAAAGCTGACGAAATTATTTAAAAATTAAAAATAAATAAAATGAAAAGAAATTAACATAAAGTTGCAAAGCTGACATTGCACATTCGAAGAGGAAGGAATGATCATAGCAGGAATTTTAAATGGCATTAAATGCTGGCAGAAAGTGCCTTGAGGCCAGACAAATAAATAGTGCTGGGAGAAACGTTTTGGGAAAACCCCGAAACAAAGTCGTATTGCAGTATAGCCAGTCCAAAAATCATCGGTAGCTCACAAAATGAGTGAATGAATAAACATTGCGAACATTTCATGTTATACAGGCGCTTGACTCGTCGGTAGGTATATATGAGGAAATGAACCCTCGGGATTCAACCCTTCTACCAATTTTTTTCGTCTGGTTCGTTCGACAATTTCAGTCGTCGCCGTGTCTTCGCGTTCGTCGAAACGTGTAACGAACGATCGGTTCTGTTCGAATTCGGTTGGTATGGTGTGCGAATTTCTGCGCGCGAGGTCGAGTTCTGTGTATCGGGGTCGGTGGCTCCGGAGCCGACGGTTGTTAACGCATCGCTTGTCCCATTCCCTTTAAATGCGCTCTCACCCTACTAGGTAGTTTTTTTCTTTCATCCCCGCAACGATTTTATCCTTCCCGGGCCACGCATGGGCGAAAGAAGCGGGGTAGGGGAGAGATGCCCAGAAACACAGCGGCCAGGCGTACGCGGGTTGGTGGGAAAGGGGTGGGTGAACGTTAGCGCTCAAACTCGTACCTCCTGTGCCTACAAGCTCCGGGGCACGAGAATATAAACCCCCGAAATATAAACCGTTCCCGCCGGTCGCTTTCTGGTGCTACCTCGCACCCAACCTACCCGATGCCTCCCGTCTCTTCTCGCCGCGCTCATGCCTCGTCCCTGCGTACCACACATCCCTGACTAACGGCTGTGCGATATTCGAATTTATGTATGGCAATGGGGGATATCCATTTTTATCTTTCTCGCAATGTGACATGTACTAATACGAAAAGTGTCCGCCGTAATAACAAGTTTGGAATGTATTAAACAATCATAATATCCATTGTGACTTATGGAAGGGTAGCCTGGATCATGACAGGCTAGAACAAATCATACTTGATAGCTTTGAGAGGAAAGTAGTGAGGAAAATTCTAGGACCGGTCGGAGTAGAATGAAGGATATTTGATAGCTTTGAAAGGGAAGAAGGGGAAATTCTAGGACCAGTCGGGGAAAATATTATCTGGATAAAAGAACCTCCTCTCTCAAAAGACATCGACTACGACGACTGCAGTGGGCTAGTCACGTGATCAGAATGGAAGACAGTATACAATATGCAAAAGAGAAATTAGATAGCCGAATGCATGTTAAAATGCCGGTAGGAAGACTGCGGAAGCGTAGGGAAGAGTAAGTAGGCACATGATGATATTTGTGATCAGTTAGGATTGCGACTTAGGAGAAGAGCGGTAATAGATACGCAAACTGGCTGAAGATAAGGGAGGCCAAGGCTCAATCTCTGCTGTAGTGCCATAGGAGAGAGAATGGGGGGGATCAGATGGGTGTGGACACTAAAGACTTCCATCCCTAGGGGTCGGCCTAAATACTCGAAAGTAGCGGAGATCTTTCAATGGAATATCCATGCCTACTTAGAGTGTCTAGTAGAGGGCACTCCTAAAGTGTAGTACTCCATCAGTCGGATGGGACGAATTGCGGTCCGCTTGGAGCCTTTCGTTGAGAGTTGGCTAATGCAAATTCCGGATTTCTCTCCACGCTTCCTCCACTCCCCAAATAAACTTTTCCTTCCCGTAATACCCACCTGTACCTACTCAATGGCGCAATTTACCTTAGCCTTGGATGGCCTAATTTAAGAAAAACAAGCAACAATATCTCAATGGAATATATATTTTGCCTCGAGATATGCGTGACGTAGTGCTACTGCTGATGTCGCAATAATGTACTACTTAATCCGAAGATGGTTTTCTGCAGCTCCCCACATCAGTCATCTTTCCTATAACCGTCTAATACGTTTGAAAGCCTTCTGTTTAACGATCCTAATAATTTTCTTCGTTTATTCCATTAATTTTCAAGTTTATTCCGTTTCACGTTCGTTGTTTCTTTCATAATTGTTTTCAAGAGACTGCTACATCAACGAATAACTAGAGAAATATATAACTGGATGGGAGCTAATAGAACTGACTCTATCAGCTGTCCTACCTTTATTCCCAAATCTAGATCTTCCCATTCCTCCCTTACATCTTCCGTGGTATAGATGCTAAAAAGCATACGCTACAGCAGGCACCCTTGTCTTGCCCCGCGAACTATAACCGCCCGTACTGATCGTCCGTCTGCCACCCTCAGCTGTGCCCTCTGGACCTTATGTAAGTTTCAAAAATTAGAGTATTGAATAATCCATGCTAGTAAAGGAAACAAAAATTGTTTGCTAACTTGATTGCGCCATTCCGAAAGCCTGCCCTAATAGTAATCCGTTGATTTATTCGTGAGTTTAAGCTCCTTCTTCTTGCAAAGTTTCATTCACACTTTAATTTGTGCCTTGGGTTCGACCCCACTATTCGATGTGTTGTTCCATAGAAATTTTCGGGGAGAATACGGTTTCTTGTCCGAAAACATCAGTTGTATCACTATGTCCGATAAAACAACAGTCCGATTCCGAAATAATTTCATTGAAGGAAGAACAAATGGAATTTTTATCCCTTTCAATATTATAGGAAAAGCGCGTAGAATTCTTCAGGAAATGATATCGCAAGGCGATGTATCGCATTGCCCATCTATTTTGTACTGCAATTCGGTATTTCATGAATATGGCGTATCGCAGTTGATGCACCAACCTCATCCAAGTACTCATTCAGCACCGACTTCATTTTACCCCCAAGGGCGGTTCTCACCTTCCCTCATTCCGTCTAGCCCGCGTCCACTTTTTTCCGGGGATTTGTACGTCACGGGGTGGATTTAACCCTCGAGGGGGGTTTGCGAGGCGGACCCAACTCACGGACCATTCGTTTAGTGGATGCTATGTAGTACGTGTGCGCTTGTGTGGGGGGGTGTAGAAGGGCTTAAGAGTGTGGCTCGCCACCACCATTGTCTGCCTTCCTCCTCACGCCTCATTATTTTCCCTCAAAAACGTTTCTTCGCCGGCATGCACTTCGGCCATATTTTGTCCCCTGGAGAGGGTCCTTGGAGTCCGCTATTAACGGCGGGAGGGAATGTGCTAGTGCCGAGCTTTTTCACCAGTCGTGGGCGAAAGCAATCAATACATTTACTCTTGGGAATCGTTGGTTGCTCGGTGAAATTTCGAAGAAATATTAGCGAAATTGTAGACATAGGACTCTTTTTCAGATTGATAACTTAGCCTTTGAACAGGATATTTGTTGGTAATAGAATGTAGTAGAAGTGATGGGCTTCATGGAAGAAAAAAGGGAGTCTTTATTTGGAAACAATGCTAAATTTAGTAAAGAAAGAGGGACTCTAAATCAATGGAATCTTTGCCAATTTCTTTCCATTGGGGATGTTGGGGTATTGGGGATGTAAATTATGAAATGGAGAATTAATACCGGTTTCTTCAGGACTGTGGTTGAATTAATACTTGGTGAACTCTTAGCAGTTTTCCGTTGAGAAATGTTTAATTCGACCGGTTTTGATATTTTTTATCATCACACCTCAAGGTAGCGTGAAAATGTTGGAAAACGTCGAAACCGACCGCATTAAACATTGCTAAATGTGAACTGCTGACTTCTTCTTTCGTCAAGAAATGGGAAAGTGCTTTTGTCAAGAGAAACGTGTACTGCTGATGAAGGCGTTATTTGTAACTTCAAATCTGTATAAGAAAACCTATTTGCTAAACCACAACAAGACTATACTAATTCCTAGGTGGGGACGATTGAATTTATTTGTTCAGTCGTATTGGCAATGTTTACGGAGTGGATGAATGTTGCTGCAATTAGGTTATGATACTTTAAGCCATAAATAGTGTATTACCAGTTATTTCAAATTTGTCCGTCCCGAAATGAGTGTTGTTTCAGTATAATTGTTGGTTTGTAGCGAGTGAGAAAGAAAAATTTGTCCTCCATACTTGAAGCTGCCATTTCCTCTGACGTGGCTTCCGTCGCATATAATTCACTCGCCATCCGTGATGTAAATGCCAAAAGTAGTGCTGATTTACTTTTGTTTAAATCAAGGCATACCAATCTGTAAAGCCGACACTGCTTTATCTCCACAATCTTCACCCTCACATAATAGACAGTCTGTTGTTTATAGTGAATCCTTCAAGTTATTATTAATTATGCGACTAGTTGTAACTTTAATTTTATCGATGATCTGGGTCACATATATTGAGCGCATGTGACGTTGCTGAGCGTCCCAAAATTTACTGCGATTCAATTTCACGGTCTTTGAGATGTGATGCTTCATTGCTATGTACGATTTCAGGCTTTCTCGGCGAATGATACTGATGAATTATTCTCAAGCTTCCCACCTGGTTAGGTAGGTAAACCTAACGCGGTGTGAAGCCCGAGAGGAATTCATCAGTGCATTTCTCTGGTATGAGTTGTATCCTTAGGGTCATTTCGTGCCAAGTGGTCTAGTTTTTGAAAAGTGCCCCGCTCGACCATCTCGGACTTAAACAACAGTTAATCGTTAAAGCGAAACAATAGTTTATTCTTTTCCTGCCTGGAGAACTTATAGTTTTAAGTGGAGGGAGTGTTTACATATAATTCAAAACTATTTATCTTTCAGGCCAGAGATTCGGCAACTCGACTACGGGTAAAGTCCTGCAATCAGCTTACTACCTAAGGTTTTATCTGATTATGTCTGAGTAAAAATGAGGTTTCTAAAAAACACAAGAATCAACGCATGTGCACGACGAAACTTTGCAGCTTAAACTGGGCAGAAACGGAGCTACCATTATTGCGGGATAACTCAGGGTGCATAGTGACAAGTGTTGCAATGCATTCACTGCAATTAACGAAAAATTACTTTTGAAGCGCTTTAGAAATAAAACCAATTTGCGCTGAAACGTTCTTCCTCTTCTCATTCCCATCTTTGGGTAGGCAATCCACCGAGAAAATTTGGAATTAAGACATAGTGCGGCATCTAACGTGCCCACTGCCCACTTACGTATTTCATTTCGAAAATTATATCGAGGGTTTAGTTCGATTCTCGAAATCCATTCATGTTATTAGGAAAATATCCCAAATGATTCACACTCGCCTTTCCGCGACAAACCTTTAACTTTTTATCGAAGACTGCAAATGAATAATCAAATCCATGAGCTGAGATTGATGTCAAAAGATTGCATGAAACTTTGGGTAACGCTGAAGGGAAGTTAAAAGATGTGTAACTTACTTTCACTGAAGATGCTACATTATCATAGAATGATTTAGGGGTAATTCCATATGAAGAGTTCTAAGGCTCGACCTTTTCGGATTTTGATGCAAATTATTGCTGAGTTCCACTTGTCTCAAACGAAATAGTGTAAATGTTTAGGTCCACAGGTGGAATAATTTTGGATTTATAGCCGTTTGTAACCCCATGTTACGACCACGCGCAAGATGGCTGTGAAATTATGGCAACTTTGTGACATAATATCTCCGTAGATTTTCTTAAAAATATTATAATTGGCTAATTTATACAACTTTTTGGATTCTATTTAATAAAATTAATAATAATATTAGCTTATTGCAACCAAAGTACATAAGTTGCAGTGAAATCGGCCGAAAAAATTAGTTCTCCAGAAAAATTCAAATTTTAGCATGCTATAACTTCATTAATAACTGTACAATGAATATGAAATCCTGTGTACAATATCTCAGTATAAGCTACTTTTTGATTGCATAATTTCAAACCCCTAGCTCCGAGATATAAGGTATTGGTGGTGGCGAACAGTCTTACAGCTATAAAAAAAGTAGCCGGTAAATGGCCTGTGACGATTAATCAAAAAACAAAAAAATGACTATTGTTTAAGCTCCTCCCCATTCCCTTTGTCATTTCTCTTAATCGCCGTATCACGTCTCTGAGATAGATTTCCTAGATATACCTCCTTCCTCTGTAATTGTCTTTCATCTTACCTAATTTAAACTCAATTTTCTCTTACCATGTGTACCTTCTAATATTGGGCCTAGATCTGATCACTTATATTTGATCTGTTAGCTCCTCTACCTCTAAGTCATGACCTTGATGCAAATCATTTATGGCTATTGACATTGGTTTTACTTTGAAATGATGTGGTTTAAAACCGACAATGTATCAGTTAGTTTTATCTGTTTTTAACTAATGAAAATGTGTCGAATAGAGTTGATGTATTGAAACTACTCTCAAGTGTTTGCGCAATACGTGAGGAAAGTTTTAACTCGTTGGTATACATCATTAGTTGTCTATCCTAGATTATGGCGATGTGTAGACCTGTTTGCTTGTTTTTGCTTCCTTTTGGTGGAGGGTTGATGATGATCCAGGTGAAATTTATCACCTTCTGTTTATCATTGATCATTTTCTGCCGGGGTGTTTTCTTGATTTCCTACTGGGACTCCTGAATTGCTAAAGCGGGAAAAGTTTTCCAGTCACGATAATCACTGGAATAACCTCGAGCTCTTATCGCAAATACGGCCTATCTACAACCATCCGCTTGATCAAGCCTAGCCAATGGGTCGGAAAATAGGCAATGAATGTTCCATTCCTTTCATGGCTCTCAAATTTTACTCCCCATTGTATTAAACAAATTGAAAAATACACTCCTTCGATATGCATTATCGAAAAGCCAATTCTACTATTTACGGGGTCTTTCGCTTCTTTTTCTTCGTGATTACCACTTTATAGATGCTGGATCATACTATTGTGCAATTAAAAATGCTAAGTATTTGAATGAGAATGTTATTTATTTTCAAAATTCATCAAGTGTACATTTTTAATTACTTATACACTACCTGGGATGTTCAGGATGCAATAATGAAAAGCCAGTAATTTTTTCTTAATCTAAGCTTGTCTTAGCTGTCGCCAACGAAAGAACTTGGGGTACATTGTTCCTTGTAAATATAAAATAAATAATAGCAGGAAGGATTCTCCGTACTCCGCGCCTCAGAGAGCTGATGTAATGAAAGCTTTCCCAATTCCATCCCCGGGGAAGCGTTAAGGGTCTCGCTTTTTATTTCTCCTTCGAAGGATTGCCAATTCGACCCTCTGTTACGAGAAACGGTCTTGAGTATAGTTAAAGTTTTTAATGGTCTGCGCAGAGTATTTCCGTTTCGCTTAAGGGAAATGTAAAATATATACGAGAAGCAAAAAACATATGGGGTATTGTAATGAGGGTGAGGTGTTTATTCGGTGAAGTTTTTATATTTCCATATGTTTGAGTGAACGAAAAGACTACTTTCGTTGTGTATTTTATTGTACTTCAGGAGCAAATACTCATTAGACAGTAAAACCTGTAACTTTTTATTGAGGAGTTTTGATTCGTACGTCTTATAACTAGAGCATTATATGACAGTTTTCAATGCCTTGCCGTTGTAAAAAATTCGTAATCAGTGTGATTTTTTGGATGATAATATGTAGCTGAAAAGGAAGGCGGACGTCGCATTACTTAACGTGATTCTACGTGATATACCGTGTTATTATTTGTGACGGGGTGAATCGATAGGAATTAATATAAAATACGCGTGATGCATAACATAATATTGCTTCAGGGGACTCAAGCAAAAAGAAAAATTGTTAACTTAAATTCGAAAGGAAACGTTGCTTTTTTAAATATACGAAAAAAATCTATAATGCCATAAGAAAATAATGAGAGAACGCTAGATCTCCACGGTGTCTTTTTGGACATATTTTGCGTTGTGTTACGCTATAACGTATCAATTTGCTTTCTTGTCAAGTGTGTATTTCGTTATCGACTGTAGAAGTGCGTTGATCATGGATTTGTAGGAAGCATAGAGGTCATAGAGTACGCGTTTACGCGTGTAACTTGCACCATCGTGCAAAGTCTTCCGCGGTAATATTTATGAAGAATAACGCTAAAAGATTTTCCCGCTACTTGGTGTAGGAAGTAGGGATTTTTTTAGACATTGGCGGTAATAACTGTGGAAGAGAACGTTTGTTTTTTTCTCCACGTCGTGCAGTATATTCACTGCGGCATGCCTACATTATCTAGCATTGCAAAATACAGTTTGAGGCCTGGTAAAACGAGGATGGTGAATGAAATGGTGAATGAGAATGCACATATTTTAAGCATTTGATAATACCGTTGGTGAGGATATCCCAGTACCGGTAGAAGAGTTAAGTAGACGCTCAGTTTTCCTCGATTTCCACTTCGACCGCCTTTAAGTCAACGTGACCGAGTTTTCATTCCTTCCCTCATCTCCCACCTAAGCACCTCTTTCTTGTATCGCCATGTCTTCCTTTCTCGTCACATCCCTTATCTGGCCTTCTCTCTCCAAGCAGAATTTCCATCTCTGGTTCCTCTAAAGCCGCCACCCCACTTCGCCCTCGCTCTTCTCCGCTTTTGCCGCAAATGGATTACCCTCCATCCTCTTCCTTTGTCCCTCTCCTCTCCTCTGGAGTCGCTATCTCAACGCGTTAGCGTTTTCCGTACGCCCACCATGTGTTATCATCGCCTCTGTCTGAAAATGCCCAGAGAAACGATTAGAGTAGTTTTATTTAGTGATAACGGGGACATCATGCGAGTATAAAATTTAAGCAGTGGTAAGAAGCGTAAAGTAAATATAGTACTTCTCTGTTTGAGGCTTTCGCAGCGCTGTTGTGCTGGTTTCTCCATGTTTTTCGGGCAAAGCTGCGTCGGTGTATCTACACCGACGCAGCTTTGCCCGACGCAGCTTTGACGCAGCTTTGCAGCTTTGTCGGTGTAGATACACCGACGCAGCTTTGCCCGAAAAACATAAATATAGTACTGTTTATGTCGCTGTCCGTTTGTATTTCATGACTCAACGTCTCAGTATTGAACTGTATACGTTTACGCGTTTGCGGCTTTACTTGACCCGTTTGTTTCTCACCGAACACCGAAAGCGCCCTCAAAATGGTACATTTTTTTTCGAATTTATAAAATGCGTAATTATGCATTTTTTTAAATAATAGCCCTCTGGAGTGCACAACCCTACTATATCCCACAGAATTGTCCCACAGACCCTCTCTTTTTAGCTAAACATTCAAAAACCTACCATTCATCTGGTATAATACTCAAATAAATAAGTCTTGAAAATATTTCAATAAGTCTCTCATATTTTGGTATCATTTTGATTATGAGTATTTTTTCTTAAAAATGGGTTCAAAATCATGAAATCGTATTAAAGTGATATCTCGCTCTAACTAACTTAAACCAGTCGTGGGTGGATCACGTGTTCGAATTTTTGGGCCATCATCTAAATTGCGTGAAAAGGAAGGATCAATGAAGAGAAGGGAAATTATGAGGGTAAAGTTAGCTCAAGTTAAGCGAATCGAGCCAAAAACTACGCACATATTTGATATAATTACTAGTTTCTGATGGAACTGCTTCCTGTCAAATAACAAAGAATTACTTTGTATATCTGAATATATATTTTTGCAGTACAATGTCATCATGGACATGATGGCGCTGTACTACAGGAGAACCTACGAGGGATCCCTTCAAATGCTCGAGGTAAAAATCTGTTACTGGTATGTCGCTAGGCGTGAGTCTTTAAAGGGTTCGAAAAGTGCAATCAAAGCACTCACCTGGATGGAGATGGGCGTTTATTTCTAACGTGTCCATTCAACTTTTACCATGAGGGCTTTGAACCTCCAGTGGTAGTTTTAAAAATGGTCAATGCTGTTAATGGCATTATGTCTAGGAGTCTCTTAACCGAATATAATTAATGAAACTACGAAAAAAATGGTTCTTTATGTACAGGACTAAGTTCAATCTCGATCGCGTACTACGCGCTCGTAGAAACACTCAGTATTCGAGACAAAAAATGTCATTGTTCATCACTCAACATCAGATTCACTCTCAAGCACCTCAAAATTGGAATCCTAATCAGACGATTCGAAATCGAAAATATCAACGTCAGTGTGAAAGGACTCCATTGCAGTTAATGACTCAATAATATGGTATTTCTCCCAGTATTTTTTCTCAATACATCGTGCATTGTTGCACACACTTACTCCACAATTCTGAAGTTACCGATCTGAGTGTTTCCTTACACAGTTCACGTATGACACGCCACTTCCGTTTTCCCTTGCATTAGCGATACTAATTTTTTGCAATTTTATGTTTAACAAGGGCCCAAATTAGCTCAATGGCATTGAGCTCGCTGTTTGCTACCAGGAGCCATATAAGTTCTACATCAGGGCATTATTTTTCATTTGCACATAAAGCATCATTTGTGGACGGCCGAAATATGGTTTCGCATAATAAATTGGCCCGGCTTTCGTCATACTTTCGAAGTTCGGCGCCATGGAAGGCCATGCAATGTTCCTCTTTGTTATCCAGGCTAAAATGTAATATTTTTCTCCAGCACCTGGTCTGGTTTTTCATTTAAGGATCCAGCATGGTGTGATAGGGCGCCTGATCAATAAACACGGGAGATTTAGCTGGCAGAAGGTGTAACACTTTTACAAGCCACTCTTGAAAGTGTAGGGCGTTCATCTCCTTTTGATAATCAGAACTTCATATCTGACCAGCAAAACAAAATTCAGCACCTCCCAAAAACCATCCTCGCTGCCTGTGCAAAATTATGACACGTTTTCCGGCTCCTGAGGGTGTTTTGAAGCCTCCTCTCCAGTTTCCGGCCTCTTGAATTTTTCCACGATTGATATATGTTACTACCGGTCTCCATTGGCGCCGTGATATTCTCCAGCCACGAGCATTTCATTGTATGGCTTTGCCTGCACCAAGTCACGTCCGTGTAGAAAATTTAGTATCCTTGCGAGCGTAGATGGCGTATTTTCCTCAAAACTTCATGCCTTGTACGTGCAACAGAACAGATTCCATTTAAACAGGCTTTTTGCTAAGTTAAATGAGTCTAAACCCCATGTTCAGAATAATCCTCCGTAGAATTGAAGAGAACATTTCCGGGAAATCTTCCATGGGTTCCAGCAGCTTCGTGCGCACCTTCTCCACAGTTGGGAAGATCTTCCTCATGTAAAATCATGCATGGTTCTGCGAATTATTCCAATAGTGAAATGATCAACCTCAATCTTTCTGCGGCATCGTATTGGATGTAGAACTTGTCTTTTCTTAGGTGAATTCTTTTTACTTGTATGTACAATCTTCTGCAATAATTTCTCGATTCTTGGTTACTATTTTCTTGACGGCAGGTAGGGTAACACCGAGGCACTCAGTAGCTTAGCGGTAAGTCGGGTATCATCTGTCACCGCTTTTCTTTGCCTCTTTCCGAAAAAAACAAATAGCACTTAAAATCATCCTCAACCCCATCTCCGAAAACTTGGCTAGAGGAGCCATAGTGCACGAATGGTCTCCTTGTAGGATCTAAGTTTGGCACTGACCAGTGCATCAGTAAAGATGACTCCACTAAAAAAAAATCACTGTTAGCCCTTCAATGGCTCACGCCTAGCGACCTGCCAGAAGCGGTTTACCCCCCAGCGTGTTAGGCCAACCACTGAGATATACACGTAGGCAGGCAGTTTTCCGCCTCCTCGGAACACGTATTCCTCGAAATAAATTTTTTACTTTGTCAAATATCCTGATTATCCCAGTTTTATAGCCATAGTTGATTCATAATATTGAAGTCGATACCTTGAAAATTGTGCAATCGCCGATTTTCGTGGAGGCACGAATAAAGAGATAATAGGTACAGTTCCAAAGAAGCTAAATAATAACTAAACGAATAAAGTGAATGACGTGTAATTTCATACGAGTACTTGCAAAGACTCCCACTCACCCACTTTCCTGGTGGAAAATTTTACCCACTTTCCTGGTTTCGTTATAATGAAGCACCAAACATGCTGCATTAGTTTAGGAGCTCATTTTCCCACTCTTAACTAAATAATGTCAATCAAAATCAGCAATTACCAAACGTGTTTATTCTCAGTCAACGCAGAATAAAATAAAATTTAAACTGGTGTGCGAATGACAGAAATTCTGGTTTCTGGAAACGTTTCTGGTTGTTGACATATCACACTTCAAACTCGAGATACAGAATTTTGAAACGGTCTGTAGACGGTAAATAAAATATTTTAAATGGATTCACTAAGTTATTCTTTGTTATAAAAATATTGGGTGTATTAATAAAAGATAAATGAAAATATTAATATCTAGCGTAGACTTCTATGGTTCAGGAAATTGGTCGTTGCGTAAGGAGAATGAGCTCGATTGAAGGCTTTTGGGATGTAGGTTGAGATTGGGATGAGAAGGATGGAGATAGGAAATTGGGTCGAGAAGAAAACCAATGAGAAAGAGTAATATATGTATGGTTGGGCTGAAAAGGAGGTTGATTGGTTAAAGTAGGAGGCAGTAACATTTTCTGGACGAAGTATTGAGGGGCGTGGACATGGTTCAAGGTGAGGAAGAGTGTTGGTTATGCAGATAGTGAGGAGGTTTGGAATGTTAGATGGTATGAATGTGGCAAAAAGATACGATGAGTTTAAAAGGGATCTAAGAATTGAATGTAGATTGCGAAATAAGTGTCAGGAAAGACTCACATTCGTCGGGAAAATTATGTGCAGGACTATCGATGATCCTACCATTTATTTTGCAGAACTTGGTAATGGTTGGTCGATTGACCACTAGATTCAGGATCGTGTTTATAATTACCAATCTTCGTGCTTGAGTTGGGTGCATGCTGGGTTCTGTAGATTTTCATTGACCTCTTACTAGCAGAAGTTTGAGAAATCATCTTTCCTCTTGAAAGCCTAAGTTTACGAGGCACTATTTGTCGACCCACTCAAGGTTACTCTGCACTAGGCGTCAGCGAGTTCTTTGTTGGATATCGGATCTCACCTATCAATGATGTTGAAGTAGCAATTTCCGTAATAGATAACTTCAATCCTATGGAAACTACTGTTTGCGAAGTTGCTGAGTGGCACTAAATAAAGGTGATTTGGTAGTGGAGGCTTTCATGAGTAATCAATACGTGAACAGTGAATCCATAAACCTAGATTCCATTTAATTGAGATTCAACGAAAAATGAGGTTGGATCACTGGTAAGAGGAACTTGCCTGAGTAAGTGTAAGCTCTAGCTAATTGTTACCTTGCATATTCTCTACACTTACATCTATGGCCAGCATTATTTCTCCTACCATCCACTGTACAGATGTTTTGTGCTTGTCACGTCCTTCCTACGTTGAATTTGGAATCCTGGTTGTTTTAATTTGCTACTAGAGTGTTTCCAATTCTCGCTTTTAGACATTGGTTGTATGCTGAATTAAAATACTCGCTTTAGTGTTAACGTTGTGGATTTTCTCGTTGTAATATTTTACGTTAGAGTGATATTGCTGTGGTAAGATCGCCTAGGATTTGGGAGAAAGTGTTCATTTCCACAGTAAGGGTCCCTCATATTGCCGTGCCGTGCTAAAGCCGGTTGAAGGCCGTTAAACTCATCTTAAACCCCCAACTACGTTGTTAAAGCTCTTGGAGGTGCTTCCTTTGGGGCATGCTTCGCTCCCTGTCATTCCTGTGGACTTCATTTTCTGTGTTACTCTGGCCTCTATGAACGCTATGACAGAATTGTCTTCCATGCTTCTTGCTCTCCAGTTTTTCCCTGTACTTGTTCAAGGGAAAATGTTTTCGTGCACTTACGCTTGATGTTTTATGCCACCCTTTCGTCGTAAAGCGAAGGCCAAATAGGAATCGTTCTGAAAAATGATGTAATCGACTGAGCCATTGACTCGGAAGAATTTTCCGTACTTTAGGACTTGGTGTAACCTCTAGAAAAATATATTCCGCGTTGAATGAAGGAGTGGGAAAAGTGCGTGATCTCATTAAAAAGAAAAAATAATAATATCCTGGGGAATGTCAAGTGAATGTTTATCGTGGTTGGCTCACGACTTGCGCGAGTTAATACTGTTGAGAAATTCCTCTATGTGATTCGTGCCATTAGTACCACTTATTTACCTGATAACCTTCATAATCGTCAAGTAACAGTAAAAGTCAGGTGCTAAAACACCGATTGGCCATCGAATATATTTTTTATTAATTACTTCTACTTGGCCTAGAAGTCGAATGATGCTCTATTTCTATTTACAAACTATTTTTTACTTTTTACAATTGCTGTAATTCGCTAATAACTCGGATACTGACTTACTTCCTTAATTTTATTTTCATCATTCTGTATGTATTCTTAGAAAATTTTACATTGTATATTAGTTTTTCGCAGAAATTACATCAGTCTGTTCCAGAAAACTATTATTATTTCTCCCAATGTTTCGTCAGTTCTCTCTTAAGCCCATTGGGTTTCTTAGTAAATGTGATAATAGTAGGATTTTGCCGACGTTCTCGAACAGAAAATTCTCTGTAAGTCGCAGAAAGTGAAAAAAATGACTCTGTGAATGAATGAGGAAATAGTTTTTTTCAACGTAGCGTCTCTCTTTAATGGCTAATTTGAATGAGCTTTATTGTCATTATCATAATATACGGACCTCTTTCCATGAGGTTAGGTATTTATTGAAGACTAATGCCAAAACCCAGAGATGCTTGTCCTCACGCTCTTTTTTTCCTCTTTTTGCGATTTCCCTTCGAAACTACCCTATCTAATTCTTATTCATCGCCAACACTGCTTTCGCGGATTCCATTTTTATTCATCTAATCGTTTTTTGATGCCCGTTCTCCCAAATTTCTCCGGCTTCCTTCCTTTTTTCATTCTTATTCTCCTCGGCCACTCTATCGATTACTCTCTACTCTTTCATCCCTTTTTTTCAAGAACCCTTTTCCATCCTATTCCCCAGTTGTACATTATTACATTTTAATACCTTTCTTTTACTATTTTATCCTATTCAGTCATGCATTCCTTTCTAAATCATACTCATTCCTGTCTTAATTCTACCAAGAGGTTTAAGCGCTCGTTTATATAGTAGTTCTCCGGAACGAAAGTTTATAATGATATGATGATGTGCTGCATTTCTCTTGTTTCTTTACTTCTTTCATAACTAAAGATATATGTAACAATACACTCTGAAATTAATGCTATGAAAGAAGAGATTTGTACTTTTCAATTTTTTATTTAAAATATATGTGGGAGGGTTCAATTGTCTTATGTCTTTGCATGGATAGTAAGTGTTTCTACGAAGTAAAGCCTCGGATCGTAGAGAATATCCTCCGAGTCATATAATGAATCAGTTCTCAGTCGTAAAGAGCCACAAATGTATTCAGCTGATTCCACACGTTTCGAAGTTTACTCATCATCCTCAGGTAGAGACTTAAGTCTGTAGAGTCCCTCCAGGTAGAGATTGAAGTCTGTAGAGACATGAGGATGATGCGAAAACGTCGAAATGCGTCGAATTAGTTAAATAAATTTTCGACTGACAATGAGACACATTCATCATATAATGAATTACCACTACATCACGCCTGAAATCGTCTATTTCATCCTCCTAGTTGACCTGGAACTCGTGTGACATAAAAGTCTATTTGACCTCAGACTTGTGTGTGACCACCTTTTCCCAAGCGGTTCCCAAACCAATCCATACTATGGCTGTGTAAAACTTGCTTTTTTCTCTTCGTTTTTTAGGACAATCTTAAAAGAAGATGAGCATAATAGCTAAGACGTTAGAAGTAGAATAGCTCTAGCAAAAGAAGCGTTCAGCGATAGAAGGGGGATGATAAAGGGGAGCTTGGGGTAAGGATATGAAGAAGAGTCTGGCGAAGAGTATAATATTGAGTGTAGAATTGTATGGGGCAGAAAAGTGGGCCTTGAGAAAGGTAGGCGAGAATAAGCTCCCGGCGGTTGAGATGTGGGTGTGGAGGAGTATGGAGAAGGTGCGGTGCACCGGACGGAAGAAAAACGAAGGCGTGCTTGTTATAGTGGGTGAGGAAAGAAAAGTTCTAGACAAGATTAGGAAGAGGCAAAGTAAGTGGTTGGAGGAGGTAATGAGGGGCGAAGGGTTACTTAAGAACGTGATAGAGAGGAGGTTGCTGGGTAAAAGGGGAAGAAAGGGAATAGGTTTTATGGACGGGATAAAGAAGGGAAGGACGTATGCTGAGATGACGAATGAAATACTATCGGTAGATAGGGCTCTAAACACGTGAAAATCTAAAGGATAATTACTCTATCCTATTTAAACCTGCCTTTACCGGTAGATTATTATTTTCCAGTTAGAAGATTGTTGTTATCAGCTTCTCCCACAAGGGATGACCTTCGAATTTGATCATTCGTTGTTGGGGAAACCTATCACACAACCCCCCGGCATCGCCTTCCTCTTCGCTGGTTGTAGTTTCTTTTCCCCGTTCACCTCTGGACTCCCACACCTGGCTGTCTTGATTTAGCCGGTGGGAGATTTATCCCGTGGTGCGTTAACCGTGGTGAATTGAACCTTGCTGGCTCAATCGGATCATCCAGTCGAGCGAGGGCTTCTCGCGTCATCCGCCCCCGTTGGTCCTATCGTGCCTTCAGCCTCTCGCCTGCTCTCTTTTTCCTGTCGCCTCATCCGTGCACCTTGTCTGATCTTAGGTCAACGTGGTCGTAGATCATGTCGGAGGGGGGGGGGGGGGGGGGGGGGAGAGCGGTATTAGGCGGGTTTACCGCGAAACCTCTTTCCTAAATGTCATTCGGTGTCAAGTTGGGCGAAGGTCTTTTTTGTGCGTGGAATTTAGTTATGGCAACCTTGGCTCCTTCTTTATGAGAACCTTTACATTGATGTATTTACTCTCAGACAAATTGCTCATTTTGTTATCGATCGGTACTTGACCCCTTTTATCTTTACGTTCTAATTTAATCTGTATCGTCAAATTGGAGGATGGCTCCAGACTGAAGTTTGTGTACTAAGTTTGAAATGTTGTGATGTAGACAAAATATAAGAGAATTTTTCCAGCATCGTAAGGTTGGTTAGAAGCAGTGCCGTCCCTCGGGTAGTGCGACAGGTGCCGCTGCACTGGTCCCCGCGCCTATGGGGGCCCCTCCCGGGCTTGCATCTTTCAGACGGCGCGGGGAAACCTTTTACCTGAAATCACCTACTACTTAGTGCACATGTAAATTTCTTGAAACTTTTAGCCACTTTGTTGGTTATTTTTCTTCTTTCCATGAAGTATGCTACTATATCAATAAGGGAATGCAATGTTATGGGGGCCCTCGACTTTCGTTTGCACCAGGGACGTGACCCGAAAAGGCACGTTACGTTTCGTGCCATGCCTGGGAGGCACCCGAACTCGGAGTCCAAGCCTCGGATTTGAAGGAGACCGAACCTTACACCGCGGGTGGTTTATAGAACCAACTGTCCAGTCACACTATAGTTTATATCTTCTTAAAGTTAAACATAAATCGCACAATCACGTTCATCTTTGTGTTGTACTATTCACGTTTATGAAAATGTTTTTTAAAAACTTAGTTATACGATAGATATTAACCATTTTACGTGCATTAGTAAACCAAGCCAGTTTAATGTACAGGGAAGCCGTGACGCAGCGTTGTCATATTTCCAAAAAACTCCGGACTTTAAAAATTTCGGCTCTGCAGTGGTAACTTTTCATTGGAAGTGCCTGTACATCAAATTATTAAAGCACGTAAATTGGTTAATATCTATCGTATAATTGCGATGAAAAATCCATTTTCATCAGCGTGAAACAACACAAAGGCGAACATAGCTTTGAGATTTATGTCTGGAGCCATTTATGTTTAACTTTAAGAAGTTATAAACTATAGTGTGACTGGCAGTTGGTGCTATTAACCACCCGAGGTGAAGGGTTGGGTCTCCTTCAACGCCGAGGCTCGGAATCCGAGTTCGGGTGCCTCCCAGGTACGGCACGAAACGTAAAGTGCCTTTTCGGGTCACATCCCTGGTTTGCACAGGGCCCCTCAATCCCCAGGTACGGCCCTGGATATAAGCCATAGGTTTTGACTCCATTGCTAAAGTAGTCTCTCCTGAGGTCTTTCAGAATACAAGTTTTCTCATGATAAAATACCTATCCATTTTGTCGTACACTATATCATGATCCATGCATGGAAATCAGCCGATATACTTATATGTAATTAATGTCGTTATAATCTTATCATTTCTTGTTAGGGAAGTCTATACATCTACATCTACAAAATACCCTGCAAGCCACCTCAGGGGTGTGTGGCAGGGGGCGAGTAATCACCAACATGCATTACACTATACCCTAGAGTTAGTGTAACTACGACTAATTATGCATTAGCATAAATCGCTAATGCTTGTCACGAGGCGAAGCCTCACAAGCATGCACCACTACACTACAGATGTCATCAAAATGGAGAGTGACCGTCAATATACATGCATTCTACAACTACACAGATGGACAGGGACTCAAGACCCATGTAGAAAACATGCTAGGCGTGCTGTTAGTATGTACTAGGTAACAGATAAGGATTCAAGTATTAGGAGTACTACTACTACTAAGAGCTACAATACCTAACGACAAACCTAGATAAAGGTCTCATTTGCAGCTGTTATGGTCCCTTATCGTTCGTGGGAAAAATGACATCTTAAATCTGTCCGTTCTGCAGTCTAGTTCCCTAATTTTACTCTCATGATCTGATCTACCGTAGTATGTCGGATTTCGTAAAATATTATCAACGTCGTCAGTGAATAGACCGGTTTGGAACTTACATAATAGATTGAGTCTAGATTTTAATCGACGGTCTGAAAGCTTTTCCCATCCCAGTTACTGCAAAAGGTCAGTAACACTAACGAGATTATCATAACGGCCTATAACATATCTTGCCGATCTTCGCTGCACGCGTTCTAAATCAGTTTCCAAGCCTATCTCATAAGGATCCCAAATACTGGTATCCCAGATGGAACAGGGAAGTGTTTTGCTGCTATTCCGGTGTCAACGAACGTTTTCATGCTAAATATCCGCGGAAGTTTTGCAGAAATCCATCGGGATCACTAAATATAATGCACAGTTCTCATCTCTCCGCCGACTCGTCTGTAATTCTTGATCAAATGAAAGAATTTAGCAGTAGCCCTTTTCGTTGATGGTCAGCTATAAGCAGCGGGCCAGGAGTATTGGTTCGGTAGCTATGCTGTAATTATAGTGTTCAGATTCTTGTTTTCTCGACCCGAGGGTTTTTTGATGGCCCCTAAAAAAGCGCCTCATCGTAATCCATCGTCTTAACCATTTAGCGTACTAAGTAGGTCGTCTCACTAAGCCTTGAATATGTCGATTCATATGCTTGGTCCAAGATCAGCGTATCACTTCCCGATTGAAAAGAAAAAACTTTGTTTAGTTCCACATAAATTAATTTTAATACGACCTAGGTTTCGTCGCTGGGCGACATCATCAGGTGTCACCTGATGATGTCGCCCAGCGACGAAACCTAGGTCGTATTAAAATTATTTTTTGTGGAACTAAACAAAGTTTTTTCTTTTCAATCATGAAGGAGTTCCATAAAGTTACGCCTCAAACCATTAACTGTATCACTTCGCATTTCATTCTCCTTCCACTTCGTCCCGTTCATGGCTGATGGCTTGTTTAGGGTGCCTTGTACCTGAACACCGAGGATTTGGCCAAGTGGCCTTGGAATCGACGATGTCGCCTTAGCTTGTCGGAATGTGAGAGCTTTTTCGGCGCCACGCGACTTCCTATTCGATAGGCCATGCCCTTCCTCTTCCGAAGTGTCTTGTCGTCATATAGGGCACTTACAGTAAACAGTGAAGCGGGAAACAGAAGTTTGTCTAGTGGCAGGGATCAATTGTGTAATTGAGGGCTGTAGTTTTCATTGCCCCGTTCCCACTGTCTTGCATACTGATTCTCTACCCATTCCCATTCTTACCCCTTCGGTATTTTTCTTCAACCGAACCGTAAGGATTATGGAAGGAAGGGAGTCAGACGTGATGTGTAGAATGGAAGAGAGAAAACGGCACAGAAGGAAGCGAGAAAAATCGTGAAAGGAAAGTTGGGGAAGACTATTCGCACGATTGGACTCTCGTTCCTTCTTCCCCCTATGTTTTCTTCACTTTGTTTCCAGCTATAAAAACATGCCCGAGGCTTTCTTTCTTCCCTTTTCCCGTATCTGTTATCCCCCTATATTGGCCTCACTTCCCTCTTCCTTTCTCGAGTGAGTGCTTATTTCGATATTCCGGGGAGTAGGTGCAAGAGGTGGAGGAAAGGGCTTTCGGCTGGTTTCTCGGCCCTCTGTGTACGAGGGATCCCTTGAGAGGAACCTTTATTTGCATGGGGCTCCGGAAAAAGACGTCCTGTTATACTGCTCTGTAGCGGTGAGAGGATCCTTTCACTCGTGCCTGGTGGCGCATGACTGTCGCGTAAAATGGTTCAAGTGGGGAACGGGAGAAATGGAGATGATGCATGATTTTCCTCTCCTATTAGTTTCAATATTAACCTTTTAACTGTGCCAATTTTAGCTAAAGGCAATCCACTGGTTAAAATAGGTTTAGAGGGAAGAGAATAAAAATATCTCAGGATCGATTTTTTAATTTTTGGTTAAATATGTGTTTGCATAAAAATCCATTTATATCAGGGTTCATACCGGTCAGGGAAGTCAGGGAAATGTCAGGGAAATAAAAATCTGGACTGGAAGTCATGGAAATGTCAGGGAAAAACTCCAGAGGCACAGCAAAAAGATGAAAATCGTGGTTGAACGCGCGGAGCGTTGCTGCGCTCGAGCGGCGAGGTGCGCGTTTTGTTGCCGTCAGGTTGCCGTCCTGGCTGGGCGGAACGGAGTAGCGCCGACTTAGTGGCTTGCTCGGGATCTGTTTGCTTCGTCTGCTCGTCCGTCGTGCCGGCTCCCGCCGTGCCGTGCCGGCCTCCTCGCCTGTCTGGCAACTCGGGCTGGCTGCTGCCTGTTTGTTTTTTTTCGGCACTGGTGCCCAGTTGTGGCGTGATCGTCGTGAGGGAGGTTTTTGTGATGATGTGTGTGATTTTTAATAATCTCAGACTTTTAAGCAAAGACTGCTTAGATATAACATTTTGTTTTGTTTTTGAATTTTGACTGGAATATGTTACTTTTCTGGAATAAATAAATTTTATTTCACAATATACCTTGCTGTATTTTCCCATAAATCCCTTTATACGACTCGTTGCCATTGATATAAAGTCAGGGAAATTTAAAATATTCGCACTGGAAATCAGGGAAAAGTCAGGGAAATTGAAAATGGAAAGTTGGTATGAACCAACTATGTACCAACTATGAACCAACTATGAACCAACTAAATATGTTCTCCCATGGGTAACGCTCTCGTCAACTAACCGACAGTCTGATTTACTGAACGAAGCCCAAACACTCTTTTCACATCGAGTTACCGAAATGTTCCTCTTAGGTTTTACGTTAACAGGTTATAAAACCGGGTGTTAGATTTTTACAGGCACAGGCTTCTTACTCCCAAAATTATTTCATTTTTCAGCTTGCAATACATCCTATTTCTTTACCATCCCATCTATAAAGCCTGTTCTCTTTATTCCCCTTCCCCGCTTACCCAGCATCTCCCTTCACCATCCCCTCGTCCCTCATTCCGTTCCAGCCATATACTCTGCCTTCTACTAAATCTCCTATTTTGTTCCAAGATAAACCTAGGAGTGCTTTTATGAAGTAGAACGTTGACATCAAAGTTTAGGAATTTATCTTATAACTCAATATATTCGTGGTTTCAAGCGTAATTTAATGGTATCTCTTTGTAATGAATTATGAGTACGTACTATACTTGTTGATACATTTTTTTACATTGATGCTCACCACGTTGCTAAAGAAACACTTTTTGGTGGTTAACAATGATGTCATTGTTCCTTGAGAATGACATCGAAAGCGATTTGTATATGGAATAATTTGGGAATTGAACCAAGTGTTCCTGTTGCATTATGGTAAACATGGATTACTTCCACAAAGGATCGCCCGATTCCGGTAATTTTATTTTGCGCAGAAACCTGGATCGTGTCGGAATATTTTTTTATAGCTTGAATAAAAGTGTGTCAAAATTAGTATGGATTATTATCGTGGTGGAATCCGATTACATTGCCTTTGTTTACCTTTAAGTTGGATGCGACCGCGGTCATATATTCTCTTGAATAGTATGCCTTGCCCATCTGGTTTGCATGTATGTCCGATTCATGAGAGCACTGAGGTCCACATTTGCTTCTACATTTAACTCTGCCAGCCGCCGTAGGAGCATGTGTCAGGGGGTGTTTGGATACCAGTCATGAAAAAGGAAGGAAACGGGGAAAAGTAATTGGATGATGGGAAAGACGAAAACTGGAGTGTTTGTTGACAAGGGTCCCTGTGTTTTCCTCTGTTTATGTCTTAGATATTAGTGGTGCGTGTGAAGAAGGAATTTTGCACCTATCAGTTCTGGAGTGTCTATCCCTTACTTAGTCACTTCTGACTGTTCGAGAGATCTCGTGCTGGGATAAAATAATATCATCCGTGTTGCTCCGAAACTTGCGTGACCCCAATGTTTCAACTTATCTATAAGAAATGTAATATGTTATCAAATAGTATAGTTCAAACGCCTTTAAAATGTTATTTAAGTGTATTTGATCTGGATTTTATCATATGCTTGCAAATTTTATCAATCTATAGTGCTATGCACAAGCCGGGCAGTACACCCACGGGATTTAAGAAAAATGGTGTTCGTGAATGAAGTATTTAACGCTCTGTTCACTCTACATGACCATTGTAAGGTTGTTTTTATCTTACTCTTGTTTTTTTGTGGCTTAAGCGCGAATTAAACAGCATTTAAGTGGCTGAGTGGAGCGTCATGTGGAGTGAATCTTGTACTTGAAAGCCGGCCTTTGTGCGGACGTCATTCTTCTTCCTAGGCCCCAGGTGAAGATGATATTGTTGGTAGCGAAATAAAAAAAACATGAGAATACATAAAAGATGGCATTGTGAATCGCTCCCTGGTTATTCGGTGGCAGCTCCCTCCTTTATTTATTTTTTTGGATTCCCATGGAATTCTTACGTACGGATTCCTGCCCTCAGTCTGCGAGTTAATGGGTTGCATTGGGAGAGGGCGATCAATATTTCGATGAATGGTGACTGTCTTTCATTCGCCCAGGGGTATATCGTCGCCCTACTGGCTGCTTGATGTGAATCAGGCCGCCACTTACATTATTTCGAGCTTCTAGGCCGTCTTTAGCTTGCTGCTTCACTTCGCTCAATTCCAGTGCGAAGAGAATTTTAACGAATAATGTTCCGACTCGACAAACACCTGCATTGTCTTTTCTAGAAATTTAATTTTAAAGCTTTTGAATGTTGACAAGTTAATCAATCTGTATTTTCTCACTTTTTCGTATAAAGGAAAAATCATTAGCCATTGTGTACCATTAGGATGAATAGTTCTTGGGTTTCCAGCCGGGTAATGGTGTTAAACTGCACCGACGTTTCAATGACGTTGTCTGCCACCCCTGGCCATTAATAACCTTGAAGACGATGGCAGACTACGTCATTGAAACGTCGGTGCAGTTTAAAACCATTATCCGGCTGGAAACCCGAGAACTATTCATCCTAAGCATTATCCGGGAAAGATTTAAATCCTACATTGTGTACCATGTTGTGTCATTAAAGCATTATCATAATTTTTCGATGAGCATTTGTCAACGTACGATTACTGCCATGTCGAATGGAAAATTAGTGATATATAATAGCTTTAAACCACAAAATTAGTTAAGTTACCTGCGTTGTCGAAGAATGATGAAGATCGAATGGAATGAGTGAATCCCCGACCAAGTGTTAAGAAGAGTTTGGGTGATAAGATATTTAATGGCAACTCCGTCAAGAAGTCGATGCCTCCAATAATATTAGTGTTGACGATCGGTGACCTTGTTTTTATGTTTTCATAAAGAATATGTTTTTCTCAGTTTTTAATATCTGCATGGAATGCTTATTTATTTGGTATATGCTACTGTAATTTAGTAATAATTTGTGCATGTCAGAATGACTGACGAGGTATGAAGACGAGACAATATCGCTGGGGAGACTAAACTTAGTAGTACTTACGTTATTAATCGCGCATGATTTTGTGTCCTGTACGAATCAGTGTCTCTTAGTATGTATTATGTTGTATCGTAGTATTAATAGTACTAATCAGTAGTAGTATCTTGGCTCCAGTACTGTATGTTAATGCGTTCGCCGACGTAGAACTCGTCTAGTTTCTAGTTTGGTTTTGCATTGTTCTCCCGACTGCTTTTGGTTCGCTCCTAGTCGTCAGGGGAGTGTTCAGGGTTTGACCATTATCTGGAAAGTATAGATTGCTGGAGTGGAATTACATCCCTAAATGTGGTTTGTACGATATTTCGTTGATGCTGAAGAGATATACTTATATCAACATTTACTGGGACATTATAGGGCCCTCAAAGCACCAATGGAAGGGTGAATGAAACGGAAGAATTGCTGAAGAATACAACGGGAAAATTATCAGTGCCGTCAAAATTAGGAAATATGAAGGCGTGTAAAGGGTTGTAAAGCAATGATAAAGCTATTAGTTGTAATCAGAATGGAGGTGAGAGCTGCAGCAAACAACAATTCGTAGCGATGACAGCGTGGTAATGATGGTGCAAATTGTCATGCCAATCACTGGGTGTGGAAATTACATATCTGCTAGCGAAACTTCAGGAGCTTGATCGAAACTTTTCCCCGTTTTGCGCGGAGTCCTTCTCGAAGTGGCCCAATTAGTTGCGCGTTTCTGTGAAGCGTCGTCGATTGGGACGCATACCCAGACCGTTCGTCACGCTGCCGTAATACCTTCTGATGCAATGTTTCGCATCAAGTTCAAGGTACAGCGAGTCTTCTTAGCGGGTGCCAATCAAACTGCCTCTGCTCTCACGGGCCAACACGGAAACCCTTCTCCGTGCTGGGGTTTTGTGGTCTGGTCTTGTGGCGTTCGCGGGTGAGCTGGGTGGTTTTCTTATGACAGGCGGTGTTCCGACCGAGGAAGTTGAGATGTCTAGGAGAGGAATACTAGGGCGGAATTGTTGTATCCTAAGACTAACGAAATCTCACACGTTTTTCCGTGTTTCGGACGCGTGTAATGTCACGAAATTTGGTGAAGCAGAAAAATGCCTTTGATTTCTGCTGCTTTCGAACAGTTATACTTGGCTATAAACTTGACTATACAGGCGGAACTCCAATTTCATTTATTGGTATTGCACCAGAGGGTGTAGTTACTTGAGATAATAGTTACCGCCTGTGTACTAATGATGCGAACTCTTTATTTAGAGTACTTTGTCTTAGCTGTTATTTTATTGGGCATAATATTTATTGAAAAATATCGTAATACGCAGTAAATGCTCAATATTATTTTACATAGATTATTCGGAAGTACGGTCGCTTCGTAGCGATCTTCTACCTTGAAATTCTCTTATTCATACTGATCCTGCAGCAATGACTTGCTCATATTTTATACCTTTTGCTTATTTCGAATCATGTGTACTCAAACTCACTGAATGGAAAACAGACGTTTTGTACAAATAAATAGCTGATTTAAGAGGCATACACGAGCAGATAAATGATAAAAATATTGCTATGTATATTTTTATTTATTCGTTGCATATATTAAGTCGTATAGATGTAAGAACCCATAGTATGGATTTATAGTCTTACTCAGGGGCGGCGTGGGTCCTCAGGGGCCCGGGCCACTGCACGTCCAGAGAGGCCCGGTTTTTGTGACACCCACTCCCCCCTTCTGAAAAAATTTGTGCGTTAAAAACGCGTTGCAGGTTGTTAAGGGCAAAAGGTTTGAAAATAATATATAAACGACATTAAAACTTTCGATCCGATAACCGTCTTATTTTATTTACGTTAAAATCGGGGCCCGGGCGGAAATCCCCGCCTTCCCGCCCTTGGCCACGCCGCACAGTGGGGCGAAATCCCAAAAAGCTGGCCGAAATATGATAACGTTACCCAATTTTAGTGAAATTTTGTATGATGGGGTTTATAGGCACGCTGATTACGATTCTAACATCAAAATTTCAAAAAACAAAATGGCGGATCCAATATGGCGGATTAAAAATCGAAATATGTAGCTTTAAAAATGTTTCAATATTCATTAAACTTTGTAAAAAAGGGGTATTTTGGCTCACTAATTACGATTTGAACGTTAAAATTGCATGGAAAATTTTAAAAAAATGTCTGAAATCGTTTCAATTGTCATAAAACACTGATTGTGAGTGAAGGGTTTTGGGGCTCCCTGATTACATGTTTAATATTTAAAAAAATTCAAATAATCAAACTAATAGATCTAATGTAGAGGGCTACACAAAAATTGAAGAATGCAGAATGTAGATAAAAATTGAACTACAAGATTAGGAAGTAAAAATTAGATGAAGCAGACTTGTTATTAAAAATTTAACAATTTAATTTTATTCTTCGGTAAAACATCGGAGTACATGAAATCGTGTATAATGAAGCAAAGCGCACTAATCAAGTTCCGAATCATCTATGTCGTAGTCTGTGGATTCCTCAGAAGAGACGTGCACCTTTAGGTGGTAGTAAAAGTTGTATAGCATCAGGAGATAACGATTTCAATGTCTTCGGTGGAAATTTACGTAAGCTCGAAATAAGCGGATTTGCAGAGATTTGTAGTCTTTTAAAAGGACATCTTCCGTCATTTTAACTCTGTTGCTTTTCCGCCAGAAGTTTTGTAGATACTTTTTGATTAGTTTGTTGCAGGATTCTTGTGCATCTTCTGGCATTTGCCCAATTGGCAATAATGTAGAAGCTACGTTGCGTTGCGTTTGCGTTGAATATGGATTTTGTGGACTGAAGTTGGTATGTAGAACCACGGATACAATTCTACAAATAGGCGAGCTGTTCGTAAGGAGTATTCCGGAAAATTGATTAAATGAATCTCGTGGCTTCACGAAAAACTTTGCAATAATACACGGGATCGATTGCTCAAATCCTTAATCACGCCTGTTATAGCAGCAAACGTAGTTGCGCTTTCGAAAAATCGACGATTCGTATTGCCATAATTTGTGTTACTGACTACAGGTTTTGGTTTGTCAACGAGAAGTCCTAACTGCTTACAAAATCCTGATTGTATTAATTCATTTGCAGTATCCGTCTTTATTTTCTTCCAAACTTCGATCTTACTTCATTTTTGGAAGCTTGTATGCCGCATGCAAACAGTACTCAAAACATCTTATCCACGCATTTAAGGTGGACATCACGAATCCCGAGTTTTTTTCATTGATTTTCAATTTAAGAATCTCATTAATATCATTAAATTGTTTTGATGTTGCCTTGCATAGATAGCGACGTTGAGTTGACAAATTACTCGTGATGACATTGCAAACTTTTCCATCTATCATTTTTAATGCAAGTTTGCATGTTAAAAATATTTCTTTGTGATTCCTTCCAGTTTGAAAAGGTTTACTATCTTGTTCTTTTATGTAATCTATTTCGTCGACAGTGGCTTCCGTATTTTCGTGCAAAAACTGGATTCGTATAGGCATACAAATTCTGGGTGACGAGGGTCTCGGATTTTCCACATCAAAATTTCTTTATTACTGTCATCAACATATACTAGCTGTAGCGATACGATTCTCTATCAAAAGTGAAAGAGTAGAACCGCCTGAAAGCACATTTTGTCTAACAAATGACGATGACCTTCTGTACGCTTTCGAGGTTGATGGACTGCCCGTTGATACATCTTTAACAATTTTGCAGCGTCCAATTGCCCAGAAGCTCGAAGACTCATTTGAGTAGCATAACTCAATTCTACACTTGATTGCATACGCAAATTTTCATATTTTTTTTCGGTTTGTTCTTTCACTTGCAACATCGAAGTCTGCAGAAGGGCGACCAGATCTTGTTTTTTTGGTGTTTATTCTCAAGTTTCAGTGTCTTGCAAATAAACAAAGACGCTTAGCCATTCACCAAACTTTTTGAAAAAGGAGTCCTCGGTCCTTTTAACTTCCTGCCAATGAATGCTGAAACAGGACATCAATTTTTGTATAACGGGTTTCACGTTTTCTTATAGTGTGGAATTTCAGTGGACTAGGCATTGATTTTTCAATTGTTTTGCAAGATGCATTCATGTTTTTATTCAAGTGACCTCTTACTAAAACAAACATTTTCTTTCGAGTTAAGCCAACTTCATCATTGCTCCCCATGGCTAGGCCATCAGATTCTGCAGTAAAAAATAAAAGTTGTAAAAGCCTTCATACATTCCGAAATAATAATAATAAAAATTCGTACCATATCAAATAAATTATATTTATAATTCACTTATAATTTAATAAACAGTAATAATAAAAAACTTGATAAAAAATATTTTAAAAAAATGTAAAATATATGAAAACTTAGCGTTATCTAAAGGTGTTAAAAAAGCAACTTTGAACCTGTTGTGCAATAACCTGCACAAAATGCAGATTGGCACTTTTTGGCAGCTGGTTTTTTAATATATTATATATAAATAGCAGAGAATGAAATTTCAATAAATTTCGTTGCAGAACTCCGTGGAATTTATAACTTTTTTTTTCGAATTAAAAAAAATACATAAAAATTAATTGGTTTATTTGGTATGAACAATTTTTTTAAATAAGTAATTTTATAATTTTTGATGACATTCTTGTTACACATGTAAACATTGCACTCACCATCACGATCTTCGTCCATTTTGAATTGTTAAATTTGCATTAACCTGAACACTTTTACACGTGTTTGAAATAACTGGTATTTTACTTATTTTGTGTCGCGCCGAAGTTGCTCTTTCAAAGGTCACTTTTCAAATAATGCAAGTAGTCAGATTCAAGCTTCGGATCTTTTCTAACGATGAAATTGGATACATTGTACATCAGTCTACCCAACTGCATACTTAAAATTCCCTGAATAAAAACTTTTTTTTTCGACTTTTGGCCAGCTTTTTGGGATTCTGCCCCACTGTGCGCCGCCCCTGATCTTACTCCATGTAAAAACCTTACTCCATGCATGCTTATAGATTACCTAATCTGAGATTCTTGCATGGAGGTAACTTGTTGTTATTCAGTGATACATCCGTGTTACAAGCTGCAAATGGGAAGGCTTTGGTACATATTATTATTTGGTGCGACATTCCACAGAGGATAATTAATTCGCATTGACCAGGATTCGAACCCGGATCCCTCGATTTCTCGCCGAGTGCTTTAGCCAGTTTAGCTACCGAGGAGTCCTCCTCCCCTGTGGAGTTTGAGGGGTTAATAGGGCTTTTTGATATTATAATTTCTCGTAGTGCTGAATTTTTCTTCGAAACATTGTAAAACTACTTTTATGGTGATGACTGTGGTTTTCGCGAGAGTTTTCTGTGTTCGAGTTTTTAAGTGCAATGCAGAGAAGGGCATAAAATTCTTGTATTTCTTGAGTTCGTAAAATACTCCCTCGGCTTTGCTATTTGCTATGCTAGTTTTCTCCTGTATTTGGGTGCAAATGTACTCGCAATCCCTTAAAAACAGAAAATTGCGAGAAACATGAGATTTATTTCTATAATTTGTATGAGTGGTGTTTGGCTCTATGTTTGTTAAAATTATTTCTTAACCTGACTTCACTGTTTCGGGTAAATTCGTTCCTTCCCTATTGTAATCAATGAGTCATTATTGGTGCTTGGTGTCTTCTGCTTCTTGGTGTCTTGGTGCTTGGTGTCTTCTGTAATAACCAGCCATTGATTACTCCTGTAATAAGAAGGTTTGGGGTTGAAGAAAGCAAGAGCTTCTACGTATTTGCTTGTGGTGTCCTCTTGAAACTAGCCCTAACCTTCCTCTACGTATTAATACATTTACGAATAGCCCAGCCAGCCGCCCCAAGAGTTTTGGTGTATGGCTGTATCGCGTCATTGTGGAGATCAGTGCATTTTGTTGGGAGGGGGGGGGGGTACAAGCTTAGTCGTTAAAAAACGTTATGAGCTAGGTCGTATAGAATCGATATCCAATACGGAGTCACCAGTTTTATATCAACAGCATTTTATTGTGCATATAGGTTGATCCTTTTAATGGTAAAATTGCCTCTATAAACATTTTGAAAATATAGGAATATAACGGAACCCGACTGTGGCCAAGTTTGAGTGAAAGCCATCTAGATGAGATTGCCTACCTTAAGACTCGTTGGCAAGACTTTGTCTCCACCGCAGTTGGAGATTCTAGCCTTCTATATACTGCCAGTTTAGCGAAGTTGGGCTATAGGATTCTAAAGCTGCCACTAATCCCAGCCCCCTCCTTCCGTGAGTACAAATCCTAGGTTTGAGGGCCGAGAGGTGTAAATTTGGGACGAAGAAGGATACGAAAGGAAATGGTTCTTCCAATTATGCTTCCGACTGGGCTCCATGGCTTGAGAGGAATTTAGGTAATTGGTACAAATGGGGTGGGAGTAAGATGCAACGAGTTTTTTTGTAGCATGCGTAGAAGAAAAAAAACCACGCCCAAATGTGACCAAATACTTTTCCAGACCGTTCCCTTTCGAAATATTTTTTAGAGACGTCTTAGGAGCTCAGGATTCCAGCTCTCAAGTTTTAGTCCTCTGCCATGTATGAATCGTGCTCCTTTTTTGTGCGTAGTTAAGAAACCAGGATCGTTAGATGAATGCTTTAAAACTATTCGTCTCATTGTTAGAATTACTTAGCGGAACTGAAAGAAGTGTGTATGAATTTCATGAGACCCTCTCCGTTAGGTATGTAGCCTTTTCTCCTCGAATTTCTAAGTGAAGGAGTAGAATGGAATTTATTGAATGTTGAGAGAATTCTTCATATCCTTATTATGTTCATGTAAACAAAAATACCAAGCACAAGTTTTCCTTTACTATTCGAATCCCTATCTTGCTTATTGTTAGTTTACATTATTTCCACAATTTTTGCTAGAAAGGATTTTATGAAACTAGTAAGCATTCGCGTTCCTTTTCCTGTTCTTATTTTAACCTTGAAGTCCATATTATGTCTAATGGCTATTTTCACGACGAACGAAACCGTTTCTTCACAGTACCAGAAAGTTTCAATAGTCTTCAATTCATGTCTGGATTCGACCATTTTAGGATGTATTTTAGGGCGTCTTCCTATGATATCGCTTGTATTGTATCATTATGTAGTCGGAAGGTATAAATGACAGGGTGCTCCGTGTGGGAAGAAATCTTAGAATAAAGGCTGATTTCAATCGGTCTTAATTTTGCTAAATTTGTATTCCATGTGTGTGTTGCACCATGTGTGTCCTTTCTTTTTCATTCTTCTTTTTACGGAATTCTTTTCAAGCTGTTTAACTAGATAACGAATTACGTTTTACGCCATAGTGTATGGACAAAATTATACCATCGATGACATATATTTCGGATGACCTCGCTTTGGTTCCTCTTAGAGCAATAAGGTAAAACCTTTTTCTCCCCAAAGTACACGAAATATTTGACCCGGTCAAACCGCATAGATGTAGCTTCGAAGTTGATCGCCTCGATGGTCCCTTTATTCCGGAAATCATTTCGAGTGCGTTCAATCAATTGTATTTCTTCCGTCAGCCTTCTTCGTGTCTTCGATCGATTTTAGGGTCATGAATCGGGAGTTTTGTTATGTTTCCCGTTGACCGCTGGAGACATTTTGGCACTCTAATTTCCCCGCCACGGAATAATTCCATTCCACATCACTCATCCCGAGCCGTTTCCGGACAGCGGCTTTTGTAATACGAACGACGTGAGACACGCAACCTTATCATCCGGAAGTGTTCGACGTTACCTTTCTACGGGGAAGAAAGCGAACGACCAGGCATAAAAGCGTACGCTGTGAATTGCATGATTTTTGGATTATCGTCCGTTAACTTCAGTCCGAAGATTGGTTTCTTGCAGCTTTCCACCCCATTCTCTATTTAGCTAACTGCTTCATTTCTTCATAGTCCAGAACTTAGTATCCTCTGTCATCAGTACTGATGTATGAGTGCTAAGAAAAGATTGACGAAGAGTATAATGTGAAGCGTGGCATTGTATGGCGCGAAAACCTAAATTATGAGGAAAGAGGATGGGAATAGGTTGTGGACGTTAGAGATGTGGGTGTGGAATAGAACGAAGAATGTGCGGTGGATGGAAAGAAAGACGAACGAGAAAGTAATCGACATGGTGGGTACGCAGTTGAAACTGTTGGAGGAGATAATGAGGGGGCATATTAGTTGACTGGAGCGGGTAATGAGGAGCAAGGGAATGCTGAAGGGCGTGATAGAGGGTAGGATGTTGGATAAACGGGAGAGAGGAAGAAAGAGAATGAGCTTTATGAATGGGATGAATAGAAGTATAACGTACGCCGAGATGAAGATTTATATTGTGCTAGAAGATGCATATAATAATGCCTATAATGCAGAAATGACTCTTTCCATCTAAATTCTCCTTAACCGGTAGAGAACCTCTAATAAAAGTACATTATAGGTATTATTGTCCCTATCTAAGTCTACCCTAATCGGCAGAAAACCTCAATAAATGAATTTATAGTTACATCTTCTTCCAAAGTAAGAAAAGGACTTTTAGTTCCGATCAAACCGCACATGCTTAGCCAAGTTGATCGGTTCGAGTACTCCTTTGATCCCGAAAGGCACTAATGTAAGTTTAAATAGTTAAATCGAAGTTTAATATCGTGAAAATTGATAGGTAAAGAACGTTCAAAAATCACCTTTTGGTAGGCGGTAATAGGGTCATTCCATGTCAAATCATCACAGCTCCCAACCCGACCATCTCAGATTAACTTAAAATTTGGTAGGAAGTAAAAGTATGTGAAGTAGTACTCAAACAAAAAATTTTAGCCCTCAGCTATTCACAATACTCATACAGCAGGGTTGCAAACATGACAAAAAATGCAAAATATTCCCTCACATGCTCTACAAAAATAAATCATTACTTAGCTTCTAATTGTGATAGAACCTTCATGTTGGTCTTATTTTAAAGCTAAAGGAACATAGTTTCCATTAAAAATAGTTAGATTTTAAAATACTGTTATTTTTATTCCGAGGTCACAATATGTGACCTTTGACCTGGATTATCTAAAAAAATGTATCTTGAATTTTATTGGGAAAAAGATATGTTAAACAGTTAAATGCATTCTATCTTTGGTATAAATTTCATTTTGGGATGGCTTTGGGAACGGGAGTAAAAAAAATTATGAAAACATCATACTTCACATTCAATGAAATAACTTAGCATTTATTAATGGAAATTACCAGATAGAAGAATGAAATTTAATGCTCTATACAACACTCAGGAAAATATATAATCAAATTTCACATAAGTAATACTAGTTCGTGCCTCCTCCTCTTAAGTGCTTCTTCTGAACTCTTGAGTGTCCAAAGCTGTTAATGTGTAAGTTCGCCCAGTTGCAGTACGTGGATCGACCTTAGCAAGAACTTGTTCACTTGGAATATTAAGTATTTCTGGCTGGTGAGGATACACATATGATGGTGATGGCCCTTTGGAATGTAGGAAACTGATCAAAAATTCCTGTGAGGGTACATTCACACTCATGACACAGCCTAATCACCAGGCATCACTAAAGACACTTAAGTCACAAAACCTTTTATTTCCTCCAAAGACGATGTTTCTTGAGGGATATTTGTTTCCTGCACTTCACAGGTAGTGTCTGTTGAAAACTTCTTTATTATTAATTCATTCCTTATTCCTGGAATGAAAGTATGAAATGTTTGAGTTCCAGGTATTGGTCTTGCTTCTTCATGTCGTCTGTGTAGCATCCTCCCAATTTCCATTATTTCTTTTTGACACACATAAGCAAAGGTCACATTCTTCATATTGTCCGTCGCCTAGACAAACCATTGTCTTGGAGTCATAATTTGATCAGTATGCATATTTGTGATGTAATCCACTGTTTGAAGTTAATATTTTCTATGACATTGTCTTCTAGTACATTTTCCAATATTGTCTTAACATTATTAGATCCTGCACATTCACCACATTGTTGGAACCAACACTGTACTTTGGGTGGATTGCTCATCATATTTGCCAGATAGTGGTTATACGTGGACAAATTAATACTGTGGTCTTCATTTAGCATTTTAATTTACACCCATCCATTAATAATTTCACACACTAATGTAAAGAACAAATACATAGTGTGTGTGTACCACTTGCTCCAACAAGAACACAATATTTAGGCCGCTGAGAGGCAAATTTTGAAAAGCCAATCTTCACACCAGGAGTTGACTGTTTGAAATGAATATCCACTTCTGCAAGGTTATTTAAAATTAGCCTCTTTTCTGTGTGTTCTTTCATACCACCCATTCTAACACTCATAGTCTTTCTTGCCAGGCATAATTCTGCTGACATCATCATTGCAGTAAATGTTCTTCACAGTCTGAGCAACATCTGGATCCAAGATCCTTCCTGGTTTAGGATTTGGTGTTGACAAAATCCCTTGTTCTTTTACTAATTGCTTAGCTTTACATATCATGTTGTTACTTGCAAGAGGAAATTCTTGCTCTATTCTTATGATACTCCAGTGTTTAGAAAGGAGGGTCAAAATTGTAACTTTTCACTTTTCATAATGCTTTCTTCAAACTTTTATTTTAGTTGTTGCAGTATAACATCACAACCATCGTTGTCAGGCACAGGTTCTTCAGCTGGAATGTGAAATATCTTCTCTTTTACAACTTTCACAATTTTAATAGTTTTCTTTCTGCAGTATGGCTCTTCCTTCATTCTCTTCTTCTTGATAGGTGACGCACCAACAGTACTCAGACTTTCATTTAATGTCTGTACAGCGGTTTCAGTCCTGTATGTGTCCAATCCCATATAACTTTCTTCATCAACCGATGTGCTTGGTTCTTCCTCAGGAACATAATTAATTAAGTTAATTTTCTTCCTATAGTTGTCAAAAATCATTTGTTCTCTATTCACGTATGGTAGTTTTTCTATCATCAGCACCTTCACCTTCCTTAATTTTTTTCTACTCCTCTTGTGCCCTTACACATCAAAAGGGTTGCAGGACTGTGTCTCTATATACTTCTTATCCATTACCACATAATATTTCAAGTTATCAATTCATATAAGCACTAGTCCCTTGAATCACCTGCGAACGCCACAGAAGCTCAAGCAAGACTGAGCTTGCTTACCAGACTAGCAGTACACTTAGAGAAAGAGAGCCCTTGAGACAAGTTTGAATTTGTGTGATGCATGTTTGGTGCACGGGTGGTGCCGGTGGTGCACCGGCACCACCGGCCGGTAAATAATTAGATGAAACATAAACTGGTAAATTAAATCAAATACTTGTGTTTTTCCCTCTGTCTTATTGACAACCAGCATTTAAAATTCACTGTAGCTGGCTGACTGGAAGTGCAAATAAAGTTTTGCATTTCGTACATTGTACCAAGCGTTTGCAGAAGTAAACAACTGAGGAGTGCATTTGCGGTGGCGTGTTAAGAGTAAATTATTCAATAAGCATTTACATAGGCTATACAATAACAAAGCAGAATAACTTCATTCGTCGCTTTTATCTTTAGGTGCTACAAGAACCGCTTTAAATAAGTGGTTACTCCTTGACAACAGATCAAAATTGTTGTTTGAGTTCCAATGTGCTTTGAAATTTTCTCAGTAATACCAGTAACGAGTGCCAGTTGTGTAAAGGCGTTTTTCCAATTTAGCAATTGTCAAGAGTAAACTAAGCACTACAACGTCTCAAGATCACCGGGAGTGCCTCAAAAAACCATTCATAGAGCAAGACAGTGCAATAAATGTTAACTATATGGATACCATTGAAGAGTTCTTATTCCCGGTGAGAGGAGAGTGTTGCTCAAAAGCAAGTTTATTAAGTTTGATTTTGTATCAATTAGGTTAAGATTGATAGTGTGTTTGGTTTCATACTCACAAAACTTTTAAGACATTTCTTTGCGAAACATACGTACATACATTTTTATTTTTATTACCCTAATGTTGTTTTCTCAACTGTTATTATTCATTTTTGCAAACATGATCCAAATTTCTTTGATACAATTTTTACCTGCTAGTTTTTATGATCAACAAAATTCCAGGCACCACCTAATAAAAAGGTCTGCGCACGCCTATGGAGCAAACCATTATTTACACTCATAAATAATTTTTTTTTACTCCCGTTCCCAAAGCCATCCCAAAATGAAATTTATACCAAAGATAGAATGCATTTAACTGTTTAACATATCTTTTTCCCAATAAAATTCAAGATACATTTTTTTAGATAATCCAGGTCAAAGGTCACATATTGTGACCTCGGAATAAAAATAACAGTATTTTAAAATCTAACTATTTTTAATGGAAACTATGTTCCTTTAGCTTTAAAATAAGACCAACATGAAGGTTCTATCACAATTAGAAGCTAAGTAATGATTTATTTTTGTAGAGCATGTGAGGGAATATTTTGCATTTTTTGTCATGTTTGCAACCCTGCTGTATGAGTATTGTGAATAGCTGAGGGCTAAAATTTTTTGTTTGAGTACTACTTCACATACTTTTACTTCCTACCAAATTTTAAGTTAATCTGAGATGGTCGGGTTGGGAGCTGTGATGATTTGGCATGGAATGACCCAATAGTAATACGGTCGTTGATGCAAAGCTATCAATTGGTAAAATACCTAATGAAAATTCCCTACTAGGTATTACTTTGTACTACCTGTCTATCATTTCATCTTCGATTATTGTTTTCACGAGGCTGAGAAGTCTCGGAATGTGTCAAATAGGTGGTCTTGTCTACTTCGCAGAATTGTTTTTCACCATCATTATTTCTCAGTTCCTCGAAAGATTTCTTCGTAGGTGTTTCTCCTCATCCATTTTATCCTCATATTTCTTCTCTAATGCCATGTATTCATTGCCAAATATTTTTTCTTCCTCTTTCCGCTGGTGTTATTGTTCAACCTACCCCAGCATATAAGAGTTTCCTCCATGACTGAATTTCGATGTAATGCTTTGCTTACTTACATGCTTGTGTCGTTAGCTGTAAGCGGACCTTCCTGATAGTATGCCTTCTCTACTTCTTTGCTGCACTACTCATCATATCTTCCTTGAATTTTTTATGGGAAAAGAATTTTTTTCTCCCCTCCACAATTCGTCTTTTTCGTAATTATTTTTTATCCCTTATGTTCGTAACTCTTGGAGCCATTACTGGATTCTTGGTAGTGGATTTCTTCAAAGTTATAAGATATCCGTGGCATGACTCGTTCGTTTCCTTATCTCACGGATGGTTAGTCTTGTGCGAGTTGATGGAATTTTTATTTCCCACCCCCCTCCTCGAATCTCTTCGATGGTTCCTGATGTAGTCAAGGCGGAAGACTGCGCTCTTTTCGGAGGTATCTTTGATTCGATTTTTTGTCCTCTTATCTGGGCGGGTTATCGAGAAGTAAGGAATGGGAGGGACTTCATCGGAGAACTTGAGTGAAAAACTTTTATTCTTCCGAAGTAATCGTATCCCAGCATATCGCTTCGATGGAGCTCGCGAGATGACGGATTAAGCCGGCGATTATTCATGTGACGCTTGGACGCCACCTCTGTCCTAATTACGTCTCTCCAGTGGCGAGAATAATAGGTGAGGAACTCCTTTAATCGTGCTGTTCATCTTCAATCATGGTGGTGAATTCATTTGGTTCTCCACCATTTGATTGATTGATACGTTTTTGTATAGGTCCTACCGTAATTTTCCCCATTTCATGGTCACCTCTAAACTTACCCGACAATACCTCTTACCCAGCGTTCTCTCCTGTGTAGCCTTCTTCAACACCCTTTTTACTTCTCAATACCTCATTCGTACTTTTTTCCGCCTCCTCTGAAAAGAGAGAATTAACATTGGAGAAGTGGGTCTTTTTGTGAAGGAAAGCTTGGAGAAGACTTCAATCTCGAGAAGTATCTCGGCTGGAATGTCCAAAGGCATACAATTGGTCGACTTTAAATGATGATTCATCTTCATAATGCCCCCTCGTCGGTTGCATTCTGCAGATCTTGCTGCTCTAGCGGATCGTTGCATTCTCTCAGTAGGTGGGATCGGGGAAATGGCGGCCTCGAACGTTATTAGAGGGGGAGTAAAAAACGGGTCCTCAGTGTCTCAGAGCTTGTTCCCTGGGGAAAAAGGGCGCCGCTGCCTCCCGTCAGGGTTTTTTCCTTAACTCTGGCTCTCTTGCCTGAGGGAGCGGCTATTTGTGGACGTGCGTGTCCCGCCTGCGACCGTCTTTCGCACCTTAAGGTTTACACTCCCCTTCCCTCCCTACTTTCCAACGAGGGTATCCTCTCCTCTTGCTGCGAACATCAAATCGGTGGGGCAGCGAGGATTTGTTGCCTGCCCTCCTCTATCTCTCAACGTCTTGCTCTGATCCTTGCTAGTACTCAGGATGTCTTTTCTCATTTATCCCCCTTTTCTCGTCTGGTATTTGTCTATTGCTTTAGTTAGGTGTTCACGTTTTTCAATTAGATTGCATTTCTATAATATGTTTATCGACTCCTAATGGCATCGCAAAGAAAATCCTCTTTATTGCCATTTTGTCTTTTACGATTTTGATTATGATAATTTTGTCCTGGTCCCCTTAAACCGTATTTGACTTGCGTCACGCCTTACTGCCTGCCCGTATATTTTTTTTTTAAAAGTTAGTTGGTGAAGTGTGATATTGCCATGGTTCTTGGTTAATGCCTCAGACTTGTATCACTTCTCCACTCATGCAAGATATCTGCGGGTGTTTTTCTTGTTGGGCTAAACTTAATCCAAAATTTCAAACGTAATTTTCGTATTATCAGGCGTCGCTTTGTAAAACCAGAATATCTAAAAGGAATTATAAACTGTCAATAGGTTTAAGTTTTTTTTTACGACCCTTATAGGTGAAAAGTCTGTTAGATTCGTGGACGACTAGGCGTTCGTTAGTCGATCTTCGAAGGTATTAACCACTTTTTTAAGTAGATGCAGTAGAATTTCAGTGCGAGAAATACGGAGTGAAGATTAATCATAAGAAAGCAATAGTAATGAAATTCTGTAAGACAAAGAAAGCGAGGTCATAAAAGTAGGAGGGCACAAACTGGAGCAAGTAGAATGTTTTTAATTACTTATGTAGTACGCTTGAAGAAATTGGGCGTAGTAGCAAAAACATTAGGAGGAGAATAGCTTAGCGAAGGAAGCGTTAAGTGATTAAAGGAACCTGATGATGGGGACCTTGGGTAAAGACATTGAAGGAGAGGCTGCGGAAGAACTTGATATGGAGTGTAGCGTTGTATAGAGCGGATGCGTGGACTCTTAGGCCAGGAGATAAAACTTTTCTCTAAATTTAATTGTCACCTGAGTTTTTGAAGTTGGGAATGGCTCAGAATAATGTGAATAATAAGCGTATAAGTACATTTTAATTGATAAAGTTTGATTGGAATATTTTTTATTCCACTAATAAGTCAAAAACGTGGTTTCAGTTATCAGTGGCTGTCAGTGGCTACAGGGAAGGCAATGGTAGTTTTTTTGTTAATGTAAGAAGTATAACTACAAAATAAATCATTCGGCGAATAAATTGATCTGATCTAATGTATAATAAATTATTACGTACTCATTTTCACGTGAAAACGTATGCATTACTGATATTCTTGTTCAATTGAAATAATAACTAGAATACAAATTGAGACGGATGATTCATTTATTTGAGTTGCAGTGGTTGCATTTTTAATTTACGGTCAAGGAACCCCAGATTAAAATAAAATCCATGTTCTTCGTTAAATATTAGCCGAGAGAATGAACATTTTTCCGACGAAATGAATTTGAAGCGCTCGGGTCTCGATCATACGTGTGAAAATGCAAGCTAACATACGCAGCTATTCACGTTCCGATTGAATGAATAGCAAAAGAGTTATTCGATTTATAACTAACGAAAAATTATTCTTTTTGTTAGCGATTTTAAGCCAATAATTTATTTAAAATAATGTTATGGACAGGATAAAGAAGGGTAGGACGCACGCGGAGATGAAGCAAGAAATACTAGAGGTAGCTAGGGACATACACGTGGGAAAATATGGACGATTTTCTCGTACTTTCAATAAAACCTGTCTTTAGCCGTTGCCTTATTGTAATGCAATATACGACCCACGTTATCACTACTACGTAGTTACTTTCCAGATTAGAACCATGAACTACGGAGTAGTTGTGACATGGGTCGAATAGAGTAATTGAAACCTGTGTTCTCTACGAAGTTTCCCATTGTTCCTTTTTGGCATAATGCCAGTCGAGTGTTTTCAGCCGGTTTCGGAGAACACGTCTGCGAGTTATTTACATTTTGCATTCATGCTGTTGGCTAGGGTTTGCCGAAATGCTGTTTACAGGGAAATTGCATTTCTTTTGAGTTTAATGTTTCCCCCCGGGCGATACTGGTATCTGTTTTTGCATTCTTATCCTTCCGTGCCTAAGTAGTGGGTCACAAGGGTGCCTGGGATTATCAAACTTATCAGCGTAGTCACTTTTTACGTAATTTTCGGTGATTTTAGTCATCTTTGCTCTATAAAGCGGTATCTTGAAGCTCATTGATCTCTTGCTTGACTTCGTGCATTTAACATTGATTTCCTTTTGTCCACTGCAATCGGGCATTGAATAAGGTATTTGCTATTAGGATACTCAATAATTTGTTTGTGAAAATGTTCAACAAAAGTAGCCATTAACATGATGATCTAAATGTTCAAGTATGCTTTTTGAGTAATGAATTTCCGATGGATGCTGTGTAAAAATTTCCATAGGAAAGGATTTCCTTTCAAATTTATGGATGAATCGATACTAAGAGTGTGGTCTGAAATTTCGTGAGGGAGTGTGACTAAGGATTAATTGTACTTGTATCTGCTAATTACATATTGCTTTTCATCGCTAAAATTCCTGAGCATTTATGAAGAGCAATAAAAAAATTAATTATATTTGTCTCATCTTTATTTTTACATATCTTCATGCATCGCCCCATAGTCCTGAACACGTTTTAAATTATTCGTTAACCCGGACTTCCTTACTCAATCATTCGTCTCGTCTTTATTCCCATAACCCTCTCTCTCTCACCCATTAGGGACTCATAAACTTGGTTATGCGCCTTTGATCCTACTTTTCCTTTGTGCCATCCCGGCCTCCTTAGGGCAATACAGTTTCGTTGCTTTTTCTTTGTTTCTCCCACCCACGTCTTCGCTAACCTTTTTACGCTCGCACTCTCTTCCAATTTCTCACCCGTGTCCTCTATCGTCACGTCGATACTTCCTTGTGTTTTTTTCGTTCTACTCCCTTCTGTCTTCCTCGTCCTTTCCCGGCTTGATTAAGGGTGAGTTTCAGGGGTGGTAGGTGCCGGGACGGGAGAGTAGCCTCCCTCATGTCTATTGTCTGGGCCCCTTTGAAGAAGCGGTAGCGGCAGTCTTCCCCCCCCCCCCCCCCCCCCACTGTGCCAGCCTCCCATTTTTCATTCCCGCCTGTTTTATAGGCGGCCGTGCGCCGTAGGTCGTGTCTCGCAGACTGGCGCCATCTCGCGCCTTTGCTCGCGATTGCGTCTCCTCCCGCTTTCCAATTGCCTCTTCATCCCGCACGTAGCTCCTGAGTCGCCTTTTGAAATGGTCTCCATGGGGCTGAATGCAAAGGCAAGGAATAGAGCCGGTGGAACAGTTAACGTGTGTAGGGAGTGTTTTGGAGGTGAATGTTTTTAGTAGTCGGGACATAGATAGGCATTCTACCAGATTAATGGTAGGTCAATGGTTATTCTATTGTCTTCCTGTTATTCCGCTGCACAGGTGATTTTTTTTTTCTTTCTACATAAAAATATCCATTTCCCTGTATTCAATCTCTTTTTAACTCTTCATGTATTTTTCTCTCTTCTTACGTTAAAAAATCCTATCCTTCTCCATCTCCCACGCTTGTCTAACATTCTCGCTTTCATCATCCACTTCAACATGTCATCACCCTCCGATGCGTCCTCCAGCCAGTCCCGTTGCCTCCCTCTTTATTTCCATTCAGCCTCCTAACTCACTATTTGTTGCACTTTTTCTTTTTTTCCCTTCCACCTAGCTTTCCCTCTTCATCTCTCTCCACACCCACAGCTCGAAACTTTCCAATCGATACTCATATTCCTTCTGATGAAACCAAGTGTCTGCAACATACAATGCTGCGCTCCGTAATAGTGTTTTAAATAATCTTTATGCATTTATTTAGGTTCCTTTCTCTTCCCAAATGCGTCCCATCCTTCGCCTTATTTTGTTGCTAACCTATTCCAATCCAAAAAGTGGTCGAGGCATCAGACGGATGACTTCCTTCGCCAGGAAGTATTTTCCAAGAGAAGGGTATTGGTGAGTGGTAGTCTAAGCGGAGGCATGAAGAAAAGGTTAATTGTGACTGATACGGAGCGTGGCGTTGAATGATTTGCAAAATTGATCCTTATGCGCAGGATGCGCTGGAGGCTTCGTGGTATTGGTGTGTCAAAGAATGGAGTGGATAATCTGGGTATTAAGGAAGACTGACGAAAGAAGTTAGCGGCAGAGATTTGGAGGAACCAGAAATAGAGGATGATGTGTTGAAGGGTGGGGAATGTTGAGTAGGGTGGTGGAGGAGAGAAAACGTGGTAAACATGGAGGGGGAAGGAAGAAATAGGTGTTATGGACGACCAGGGCTGGAATTACCTGGAGCTTCAAATTGTTGCTGGAACCAGAGCTGAAGCCGGAGCTCGAGTCAATGCAGTTTTCCTGCTCCGGACACCAATTTTTAAATAACTTCGATGAATATTAGACGATGCGGGTATATCTGCCTCACTGTTATTAGATAAATTTCATTTCTGCAAACATTTCATGTGATGAGAAACTCATTAATTTCTCAAGAATACTTTTGATTGTGTCATAACGTTGTCCACACGTTCGTATAGGTATATAAAAAACAAAAAACTTGAATGTTAATCCATGAATTTTTCCCACTTAGTATTGTTTTTTAGTATCGAAATTATTTAAAAGAAATAAATTATATTAGGTGAAAACTGGGAATAAAATGTGCATTTTCGTGTGAAAACCCTGGAATGTTTTTAAACAAGAAACTATGTAAATAAGAATTATTGATTGAAATGAAAGATTTGACCGGAGCGGGAGCCACTCCCCAAGGCCTCCGCTCCAAAGCCCTGAGGGCGACATAAGGAGAGGCAGAAGATTCGAGGCACTACCGAAGATCAGACGGTCGGCTGGTAGAGTTACTTATAGGAAAGTCGCAGATTACCCCGTAAATAAGTTTTTAAGTTAGACGCCGTCCTAAAACCTACCAATCAGCTGGTGCAATACTCAACGTAATCCTAGGCTTGCTTTCGTGCGAGGACGGAGACACCAGTGTCCTAAAAGTGTTTCTTCTCTCCTGCCATTTCTCTGCTCCCGACTTCCGTCTTCAAAGCCTTAATTTTTTACGACTGACATCCTGGGTTTATTAGGGGGAATTAACAAAAAATGCTGCGTCCCAGTTTATCGCGCAAGTGTCGCCTTTCTAGCCACCTTCCCGGGATTATGTGCGTTCGCTTTTTTGTGGTACGTGGAGCGCGAATTAATTGGCAGTTTGTGGCGGAATTTAGGTATTTTTCTCCGTGCGGATGGGAAACTTGTTTCCGAGCGTTTGATTTCAGCTTAATTCCTACATATTTATAAAAAAGTACCCGCAGCGAGGGTCGCCTGCGAGCATTCTTGCGTTCGTCTTCCAATTTTAGGGAACGAGTTCCACTCGCGAGAAGTTCTGCGGGAGTAATCAAAGGTTTAATTAGCAGGAGTTGAGCATTTACGCCGTGGTGATTTTAAGATTGCGTTCTTGGTTTTGTCAGTTTTATGCCTTTCCTTTGCTCGTGCCTTTTCCTTATTCCGTAGCACTCTGTTCGTTTTCATTCACTCGTAATTGGCTTACCATTATTCGTAATGGGGTCCTCTTACTCTTTCTGTAATCTAGTTTTGGACTCTGACAGAATTATAATCTTGATATGAAGGTTTCCATTCTCCGCGGAATTTTTCTGCACTGGCTTTTCGGTCAGGCATTCCACTTACTTCTCTGTCTCTGCTTGTCATTACTGAGAAGTGGGCAAGCGATGTAAGGGAAAAATAAGAAAAATCGTTTGCCATTATTTTTTCTTTATTAGGTCATCTATATATGCCAATGCCAACATGGTGGGCAAAAAAGGGATATAAAAAGTACGATAGAGGTTGGAAAGGTTAAGGAATGAAAAGAAAATGAAATATGCTTTTGGTGGTATTTCAGAATCTCAGTAGGAAGTTTTTGTAAATGGGTTTAAATCACAATTTATTTGATTTAGAATTTCTTTTCCTGCCGCCATGTCCTACCAGTTAGGTCCTTCTTTACGTACTTTCCTTAATAGCGACTACAAGGGAAGCAGAAACAATATTTTATTCTTTACTCTCTTCGTAATTTATTCGTGTACCGTAGAGAAAAGTTCTTCTTGAGTCACAGTGATCTTTGTCATGTTAATGTATTTTTTTTTTGGAATATCATGCTGTGTACCGCTATGAAACTTGCTACTCCGTGCATTTGAAGAGGATGATTCGACGAGGGGGTGGACATTGCTTGAAAGACATCCTTCTCTGACTCGTGTGTAAGGGACTCCAGCCTACGAAGTTACTTAAGTGGCCAATTAGCAGGATTGGGTATATTTTATACTAATTGGCTTTTCAGATAAAGAAGTCAGAGGTATAAGAATGGAACTCCTGGAAAAGAGGGGAATTTGAAAATTACCTCTTTTCAGGGGACGTGATTGAAGGTAGCTAACGGATGGATTTGGTAATCGAAAGACTGTTCGAGTATCCAGTGATGTAAAATAGATTTTTTAGTCTCGTGATTATTTACTATGGCCTCACTAAAAACATATGCCCTGAGTGACGGAAATAGAAGACTTGATTTCGCTTTCAAGGATACGTTATGAATTAATAAACCGGTGCTGAAAGCACCTTGACATTAAGGGCTACAGTTGTGCATTGCTTTGCATTTCCTTTAATAGTGAAATATTGACGCAATTTAATGGGCATAGCGTACTTGTGTGAAATTTAATTTTCTAGTAAGTGACCTTTTTTATTAAGCAAGTAATTTGCGCGCAACTATTTAAAGTTAATCTCATTCATTTGGCCAATCTGCTGTAGTCGTGCCTTTCTTGACCCGCTGCTCGCTCGGGTAGGGGAAATAAAAGCAATCATGACTTCCCATTATTATTACTGAAATTTCATTCGAGCGTACTCTTTGCTTGGACTAAATGAAATTTTTTTTGCAGGACTTGAGGAGTAAACGAAGGATTAAATTGATTTTCCTCTTTCTGTCATCGTAATTAAACTCATTTTGAGAGTTGACACTTAATTGGTAATAGAGAGGAACGCTTTTTCATCTCATGCCAGTCACTCCTGGAATTAAATCTCATGCATTTTCTCAGTTGTTATACTCAATACCGTTGTTGAACTTTGTGTTGACTAGATTAGAAATTTAGTCACTGCGGGGAATAGGTGGAGGATTTTAAGATTTGGGTGTGCAGAAGGATGGAGAGAGTAAGCTAGGCGGAGTGAAAAATAAATTAGGTGCTGTATATGGCTGGAAAGGAAGTTATTTTTTAAAAGAGGAGATAATGGGAACTTAGGAAGATGTGAAGTCTGCATTCCAGGCTTTTTTCTGATTTTAGGTTTCCGATTTAGGTTTTAAAAAAGGAAAGGAAGTGAAGTTCATGCTGAAAATTAGGAGGAGGGTTCAGGATTGACTGAAGGACGTACACGATTTTTAAAGAGGCTGACAGTAGGTGGAGAAATGGGATTACTGGGAGGTCTTCCGCGTGGTATCATCTTATTTGACAGGTTTCACCGGCGTTGGAAGTCACCTTCCGGTCAGAATAAGCAGCAGCCTTCAACAGGGTGATAGAGAGCATAATTTGGGGTAATCATTGGAGAGGGAAGGTTAGAGTAGGTATTATGTGAAAGGAAAAATACGGAGGCAGCTAAAGTGGATCAAGGACGCATTGTGCATATTCGGTCAGCGTGGGAAAGGGAGGAGAAGAACAGGAATTTAAGGCGCCTTGAAGTGAGGCAAAAAAATACGAAGAAGTCATCACGGCTGGAAAAATAGCTTGATGAGGGAAACTTTAGGGAATACTCCACGCTGTCGGGGATATTATAGACAGTATTCTTCAAGGACCTACCGTCCATTTGATGAAGTACCTAAGATACGTAATGGTTTGTGCCTCCGTGTGAGGAAAGTTGCACCGTTGACGCGGTGGCATTCTCGGTTCCCTTACCCGCCCTTCGGTCTAACGTCGCCTCGTCGTCCTGCCCCACACCGTCGTCCTCACCTTTGCCCCGTCGGGGATTTCCGCCCCAAAGCAAACATTCCGTATGTACCCAAGCCCCTATCTCCTTAACCCCATCTTTTCGCCCCTCCCGGTTGTCCCAATTCCAGCATCCCCTTTGATCCCCTATAGTCTTTGGTGGTCGGAACATCGTTTGTGCACGAGTTCCGTGATGATGAACTGAGGGGGACTAGCTGGAGACGGGAGCCGAGTGGGGTGGCAAGCGGCGGCCCGCTAATCGGATACGGTGGAGAGGTGCCAGGGGCGAGGCTCAGTTTAGGGGTGGAGGGTTGATGTATGTCATTTTCCATAGTTCTCACTATTTAACAATTAGCCTTCAGAGTGTGAATCCTAAGAAAACAGTTACGACCGCTCGCGACGTCGAAAATGAATTTACATTTTTAAACTTTGTAGAATCTCGTGTGATGAATATCTTTTTCTTCCTTTATTAGAGGTGATCTGCCGTTTAAGGTGGGTTTATCTGGAAAAAAGTGAAATCCTCCAAGACCTTACTGGTGCAGGACCTGATGTGCAAGAGTCGACCTTAGAGTTTGTTTCTAAGTAGAATCTTCAGTAAATAGGGGAGTTGAACGTAATGTGAGATCATTAACACCTTTGAAGACAGGTTATTTAATTATTAAATATTATTATAAGGTAGGGTATAGCTAGAAGTAAAGCAGAAATGCGTATGCGTATACTTATATATGACAGCTTTAGGCCCTTGTTTCCTTAAGCGATATCGTTCTTCAGCTGGGAATACCTCCTACCATTTCTCTTTGACCCATCCAAAAAGCCTCCTCTCTTTCTTCCTCTTCCCCGCTTACTGTAAATCCTCCCCCTCCCCTTTCTAGCGCCTTTCTCTCTCTCTCTTTCAAATCTTTTACTGCAGCATCAAATTTGTTCTTAATATGGAGCAACCTTTCTCATCCACAGGGTCTTCATCCTCTCATCATAGTATTACAATCCTAGGATTGGCATACTGCAGTCCTCCATTTCGCCCTATCCCATGTCAGTTCCTTCACTTCCCTATGGTTCTTCTTCCCCGTATCCCTCTTGACTTGTCCCAAGTACTTGTCTCTTGGTCTTCCTCTGGGGACTTTCGCTTCAATTTCTCCCTCCATTATGCTTCATACGTAATTGTTTTGTGTCATGTCATGGCCAACCCACCGTGTTCTTCTTTGGCGTGTGGTGCTTCACAGTGCCCTTTCATCTCCAATTCTTCTGTATACCTCCTCGTTTCTCACCCTATCCGTCCATTTGATCTTCAGCATCCTCCTCCAGCACCAGGTCTCGAAGGCTTCTATTCTTTTCTGGTCAGTTTTTCCAATGGTCCATGCTTCTGATCCGTAGAGTGCCACTGCCCACACGAATATTTTCACGTACTGTTTCCTTGTCTCCAGTCTTATGCTCCTCGAGCAGAGTAGCGGCCTTATGGCCATGAATGCCGTCTGAGCTTTAGCTTAGCTTAGCTTGGGCTATTCGACTATTGGACTATTCATCCTCTAGTATCCTGGGATTCAGTGCCTTGCCGCCGTATAGTTCCTCCAGGATCTCTTTCCATGTCTTCGTTTTGTCCTCACTTTCAATAAGAATTTAATTTCCGTAACTCCAAATGACATTACCTTTGATTGGATGTTCTTTAAAGTAACTTTCTGTTCTGGAGAAACAAAAGTCTAGCCTATTAGTTGGCGATAGCAATTCTCCGGGGCACGGCATCTTCACGGGTTTCCGTAGCATTTTTAAGCCTTCTTACACAAGGACGGCCATATACACCCTCTAGACACCGCCTTTATTTATCCACTACTGCTTATTTGTCGAGTAACTTCGCTTCTTTCGCAGCTAACCTCTGTATCTAAAGGTCGACCAACCATCCGCTGCCCGGTGGACGCACTCGTCAACGGTAAGCTAGCCCCGAGCTTTGAGATGTAGTGTACCAAAAAGGAAGACAAACGAGGAAGTGCTTGGTGAGGTGGGTGTGGAAAGGAGACTTCTTGTTGAGATTATGAAGAGGCAAAGTAGGAAATAGGAAGAGGCAATGAGAGGCGAAGGGTTACTTAAGGCTGTGATAGAGGGGAGGATTTTGGGCGGGTGGAGAAGGGGAAGGGAGAGAATAGGTTAAATGGACGGGATGAAAAAGGGTAAGATGACGTACGCTGAGAATAAAAAAAATTAATATTATCGGTAGATGATAGTAAATCGGTAGATGATGATGGTAAAAATTAATAGATCGGTAGAATTAATATTATCACTGCACGTCTTAAAATCTGGAGGATTTTTTTTACTTTCATTCAAAACTATTTTATCCGGCAGATTACCTTATGATATCACAAAAGGTAATCTAATGTGAATCTAAATAGCCCCTTTCTTCATTTTTACTTCTGATCTTGGCACTATGTGGTCGAGGAAGGGGATTTTAAAATAACATTATTCCGTCGCTCCTCAAATTACTCATTTTTATCTTTTTCTTCATTCCTGTATTACTTATCCGGGAGTGTAAACCTTGAGGAATGCTGTGCGTGTACCGAATTTTGAGTGTCAGCCGTAACCTGTTCAATTTTTTTTCACGTTATATTTTCGACCACCCTATTTCTCACCCGCTAACCTCTTTTGACCCGCGATTTCCCCCGGGACATACGACATGAGGGGGCGCATGCTTTATTTGGGCCTGCTACCCCCTCAAGCCTTTTATTGCCGCTGATCCCATTTCTCGTATCTAGAGTGATTCCTATCTCCCCGTGCTGATAGAATTTCATCGGACTGGAATCCGTGCCATATCCCGTCCCGGAGCACTGCAGCCGCCAATTTGAAACAAGACTCCTGCCTGCCGAGACTCGCGGGAATCTCCAACTTTTCTCTCTCATTCCATCAGGGATGGGGGGCTCTTTTATCGATGGTGTTTTCTACCGGCCGGAATTGAATATTGCTGAGATGTATAAATAAAAAAGAATCGCCTTTGAAAATACCCTGAGGCTTGAGAATATTGGAGAAACAAAAGCGTTCGGAGCGTACACGGGAGCATCTGTAGGCTAATAATTTTTTGAAAGGGCCCGTATTCGTTTACTAGCCTTGCAGATACTTTATTTTGCTAGTGAAATTCGGACTGTAATAAGATTTAATAGTTCTATTACAAAGCGTTGTAACTGTAGCAGAAACACTCGCCGTCGAGATAGAATGTGCGAAATTCATTGAGAAAAAAATCATTTACTTGGGCTGAGATCCCAGCCGAATTGAAAGATATTTTCGTTGTGAATTTCGCTCGTTCGTGAATAAGAAATCGGATAAAAATGTGGGAGAACGCTTGAATATTTTCATTGAAATCTTCTTCAGTCTTCTTTAATCCTCTTTAATTGAAATAGAAAAATCTCGTAGTCGTAGTATCATCTGATGATGATGTTGCGCAAGTGTTTCGTGTGATGACGACCGTGAAGGCCTTGCCTCCCCGGCTGCCAGGCACGACACCTGCCCTAGTGGAGGACGCTTATAACTCAAAGATATGCTAAAAAATGCAGCCTGTTTACAATATACGGCTGTAATAGTTTTAAATTTTGCAAATAAGTAATTAGTGGGTGAAGGGAAATTAGTTAGTTGAACTAGTTCGACCATTGAATGGACGAAAATCTTGAGTGTACTAAGAAAGTGTATTGTTAAAACTTATTGCAGACTCATTGTTAAATAAACATCAAAATGGTATTTGAGTGCATATTTATTTAATTAACAGCACAGTAAGCAGCGTATTATTTTCGTGAAATTTCAGAATTACGCATCAGATTCTCCTGAATCGCACTCTTACTCGTCGGCTGAGTCCGGTAATTCTTTTAAGAATTCAAGAAACGCATGATGCAAATATATAATGCAAGGGCATTTGTTTAATGTGACACATAGTGCCCTGATTTATGGGTCAAATGTCAAATTTAGTCTATAAGTTTGGAACCTTGAAATATTCCAAGCGTGATACTCACGGTATTTTCGTAAATCTTTGTTTCTCGACTCCTGGAACTCCTCTGCGAGTTCAACAATTAGCAGAAAAGCCGACTCAATTATATCTGCAACATGTGGCAGATGCCTATGTTCTAAGCTCGGAATGTAGCACCGGTCATTGTGTTTCACATGAAATTTGGCCGTTTCCAAACAATAATCTTTTTTGGGATAAAGGAGAAGGACGCAAGATAATTCCGTAAGAAGTAATTGATAATTTCATAGTTTATAGTCTTCTACTGCTGAAAATAATGATACTGAATGTAAAAAGTATTGAATTATAAAACCTTATTAGCAAAAACATCCTCTGCAGTCAGTTCTCCTGATATTATCTTTTGAATTTCTGCTGATACGTACTAGTGTTATTTTTGGACCAGTGCGTACTGGAAATCAATGTTAAATCTTCTTATTTGCCTTAGAACAAGACAAGCCTGAGTCTGTCTCCTTCAAATTTTGATTTCTCGTCTCGAGCTCCTTCAACTCCACAATCACGGAAAGATTGAAAACTCACTTTTTCCGATTTAAATAACAATGTGGTCCACTGTCATTTTTCCTATTTTAATTACGCAATATAGTACAACAATTTAAACATGCATTTTTCGAAAAAAATAAAAAGCGCGCTTTTATGAAATATGGTGCTACTTTGAAGTAATGTGCTACGCTTAATTTATTATATGCAAAACTATTCACTCTGTATGATGCCGAGGACATTATACTATGTGAACCGCGTGTCAAGAACGAGTTTCATGAAACTCGAAAAATGACTTAAGTGCGGCGTCCCGTAGTTGTCAGGATTCAATTTTCTTTGAATTCCTTCCATATTCTGGGAAATATATAGTTTAGTGGGCTTCCCTTTGCCTTTCCCAACAGTAATTTTAACGTGACACCATCACGTGAACTACCTTTCGACTGGCTCCTACCCTTCGACCTATCTGACATGGGGGGCCCTACCAGGAGCAATAGTTATTGCTCCTGCCAGTCCAGCTTTAGGGGTCATTGAAACGAGCAAGCCCTTCCACTACGTCATGGATGTAGTCCTAGGGAAGATTGTTATGGAAATCCACTCATTGATTTGGAAGGTTCTGCGTCGATATTTTCATCGAATGCTCATCAGGAATAAGCGGTATACTTTAGTTGGTATATCCTGTGAATCACTTTTTTCTCATTCTTGAACTACAACCTAATAAATAAGGGAAAATAGACATAGATTGGCGTGATAGGAGACTCATCCGAAGCTTACATAAGGGGCAGAGGGCTCAGGTGAGGGTAGCTGACGGTGAATCAGGGTGGGTAGTTATAGGTCGCGGGGAGAGGCAAGGGCGTTGTCGCCACTTCTTTTTAACATATATGGTGAGGAAATGGTAAGAGAGGCATGGGATGAGCTAGATGTGGGAATGAAAGCAGGAGGCCAGCGGATAAAGCCAGTTAGATTCGCGGACGACCATGCGTTGGTCAGTCGGTCATCGAAAGGATTGCTAACTTTAGTAGATGCATTGGAAAAGCAGTGCGAGAAATACGGGATGAAGATTAATCATAAGAAAACTAAGTAATGAGATTCTGTAGGACAAAGAAAGCGAGGCTGGTCATAAGAGTGGGAAATCACAAACTCGAACAAGTAGAACAATTTAATTACTCAGGTAGTACGCTAGAAGCAACAGGACATAGTAGAAAATACATTAGGAGGAGAATAGCGCTAGCGAAGCGAAGCGTTCAATAATAGAAGGGAGCTGATGACGGGAACTTAAAGAAAGGATGTAAAAAAGAGGCTGGTGAAGAGCTTGATATGAAGTGTGGCGTTGTATGGGGCAGAAACTTGGACCTTGAGAAAGGAAGACGAAAATAGGCTGAAGGCGTTCGAGATGTGGGTGCGGAGGAGGATGGAGAAGTTGCGTTGGACGGAAAGGAAGACAAACGAGGAAGTGCTTGACATGGTGGACGAGGAGAGGAAACTTATAGATGAGATTAGGGGAAGGCAGGGTAGGTGGCTGGAAGCGGTAATGAGGGGCGATGGTTTGCTGAAGGCCGTGATAGAGGGAAGGATGTTGGGTAAGCGGGGAAGGTGAAGAAAGAGAATAGGTTTTATGTACGGGATGAAGAAAGGCAGGACTTATGCTGAGATGAAGAAAGAAATACTAGAGGTAGAAAGGGCACGGCACGTGTAAGAGTGTGTGTGTTGGACATTCTCTGACTTTCATCATAACCTACCTCTAACCGGTAGATTACTCTAATGAATGATGATGGTGGTCAATCTGTCAATGCTTTTATGAGGAGCACCATAATATTTTCTTAACTTCCGGCGATAATCTTTTCCCGCATATAGAATTGGACTTATTTCTATCTTCGTGATTGAATCGTGTGATTTTTACCTACTTCATGTGAAAGATAAATATTCTTTTCCTCTCAAACAGTGCCTCGACACAAGGAATTTATTGAAAATTTTCAACATCACAGCCTTAAAGCGACGTAATTCGTCTTTTTGTTTTGATTAATGTCTATAACTTTGATTCAAGAAAAGTATATCGGGAACATGCCGTATTTCAACCAAATATCGCCACTTGGTGGTAGTTCATTTCAAATTAGGCCTCTGGGTGAAGCAGGAAATGAATTTTCAGGTAAGCCGTAATGAGTTCTTCTGAAATAATGTGGTTTTGTCCTCTTTTTGTTTTAGTATCGAAGGCAATTTGTACTCCGCGCTGCCGAAATAGCCTTGCGTCACGAGTGATGCGGGCATTGAGCGGTAATGCCTGATAATATTTCTTTTTGCGCCTTAAATTTTGCATGACGTTCCATTATGCTCATGATAACGGTTATTGTGTGCCGGTGACCGCGAGCGGAGCACGTTATTACGTATTCATCTTTGTCTCCTTCCCTCCTGTCGGTGGAGTCCATTGTTCTTCCTCGTTACCGAAATGACGGCCTTCGTATTCTTCTCGCAAATCCTCCCTATGCCGCCTGCCTCTTCTCTGGTGTGGTGTCTTCCCATGGTTTTCTCATCCTGGAGCTTAGGGCTGTACGATATTGCGATGCATTGAATGCGATATTGAGCTACAGAGAAATGAGATATATCGCCTCATCTTCAAGAAACGCTTATTTTTATTTTATAAATCGACCTAGGTTTCGGCAGCTGTGTGCCATTAACTGTCTTTTATTCTGTCTTTATATTCTTGACATAGCAAATATCCTTAAACACTTCAAATAAATGCTGTATGCCGATGATTTTCAGATTTATGTTTACACTAACCTAAACGAATTGGTCGACCCAATCTCCCTTGTTAATGAATATGTCTCTGGTATTTGCAAATTGACTCACGAAAATTTATTGATTATATATTCCTCCAAAACACGGGCAATTATATTTGGGAACTCCAGATTACTTAAATTTTCACTCCTCCCTAACATTAGGGTAGCTGACGCTGATAAAGGATATAGTAATACAGTTAGAAACTTAGGCATTGCATTAGCAAATAATCTCTCGTGGTATCATCATGTACTCAAAATTTCAAATAAGTGAAACAAAACTTAATATCAATTAAAATTACACAAATCTCTTCTCCTAATTTCGACTGGTAAAATACTTGTTTCAACTTTCATATTCCCTACCTTTGATTATTGCGCCTTAGTCTATAATGACGTACGCTCTGCATTAGAAAATTAGCTGCAGCGGCTCTTTAATTCCTGTGTAAGATTTGTCCTTGACCTTCGTAAAGCGGAATATATCTCCCACCACTTTCAAAAATTGTCATGGCTTAATACTTCCGCTCGGAGGAAATATTTGCTGGGCTCTTTTATCTTAACCGTTTTTCACAACAAAAAACCGGCCTACTTATATTCCATGTTTAAACCCAGATCAGTCTCTGTCTTTAGACCCTCTAGGATTGACCCCTCTTACCTCATGCCTCGGACAAATACTTTCCTTCAATCATTTCTTATCTCTTGCTCAAACCTTTGGAATTCGCTGCCGTTATCCATAAAAAATTCTGCCTCTCTGGAAATGTTTAGGAGAAACTATTTAACTATTATTATAGTGAGCAATTAAAATGTGGGTAACCTCACTTTGTAAGCATGTGTGCTTTATTCTGTAAGCCATTATGTTTATGCTGTAAGCCATTATGTTGACTGCAATAGTTTTTCAACTTACTTTTTCAGTTTTTTGTCCTCTGATTTTTCATCTAATTTTATAGTAATTATCTTTACCTACGTATTTATTCTTTTATAATGGATTTTATTTTTCTCTTTCTCTCATTGTTCATGGCCATTTCCTTTTGCCATAGGTGTGTCATATATTTGTTCATTTAGTAAACTGATGACTTGTGTGTCAGCTATGTTTTTTCAAAAGCAGAACTATTTATGTAATTTTTGCATTGGTTTATGGGTAAACCTAGAGCATAATAAACATTCATTCATTCACTTACCTTAGAAATCTTGGTAAGTTTATATAATGATAAATGTGTAAAGAGCCCAGATTTTGTTTGTATTTAATATAGCGTTTCCTCGATTTTATGCCTAAGACCAGGATGATCCAGGTATTATCTCATTTATAGTTATAAATTAAATACCTGAGTGTTTCGCAAATGTACATATTTCAATTGCACTTCGACTAGTTTCATTGTATATGGGAAATATTCAGATACTAATTTACCAAAGGGGTGATACATTCTGACGGCATCTTCGGGTACCTTTAAGGTAAATTTAATCCTGAAGATGTCACCAATGTGATGAAGCCGGTGGTACCGCAGTTAAAATACCGCAGTGAAATCTTCAAAATCGTTTAGTTAATTATTTCAATTGAGATTCCATGAAGTCCAGCCTCTAATGGTGGATATTACATACCCATTGTCCCTTATTCTCTCTCCGGGGGTAAGAAAGATTCATTCATCCCTTCCAAAATTAGTAATAGTTCAGGGAAGACCGCTGGGCAGTCGGTATGCTGCTGACCCCCTCTAAAAGAATCAGCCTTGGGTATTTGGAATGGGAAACGTAATTATCCTAAGGGGGCGGAGTGGGTAGGTCGGACGTATCGAAGGAAGAGGAAGGGGGATGGGGCAGCTTTTTAGGGGTCGCCCAAAGTTGGGCCGAACACAATGGTGGTTACGGATTGCGTTCATTTGTCTTCCCAAGCCCCTCCTCCATGTACGTTGTTGCCCGTCGGGGAGTTATGTACGTGGACAGCCGTTGGTCTGTTCCGTGTTAACTCTTCTTTATTTCCCCGCTTCTAGCCTTTTCCCTCCCATGTCCCTCTAGTCTTCTTCTCCACCCTCCTCATCGCTTCAATAGCGCCCGGCGATTTATTTTCGGACCGTGGGTGGGTGGGCTTCTATGTGCTCGGAGTTTGCAGAGTGCATATTCGACGGACGTAGGCGATTCTGTGGCTGACCCGGGGGTTGACTGGCTGCTTCGGCTAGAATGAGGCTACTCTCCGTGCGATCCTTCTGAAAGGGTTTATGTGGGATGTCTTGTGTTGGAGTTCCCCTCGCCTAGCGAGGTAATATCCGAACGCTGTAGGTGACGCGGTTGCCTCGGCAAAAATTGATCCGCGAATGAAAATGCAAACTAGTGTGCGGTCTTGCAGAGGAACATATTCTGCGTCCTACGCGGAAATCGCAACTGTATCGCGTTCTGAGTGGTATTTTACTATAATTTGTTTTGTGATATATTACTCCTTGAGAGTGCAGTGTTAGGAATTATAATTTACAGTTTTTATCAGAAAGAGAAGTGCTTGGATATTCATTCATTGGCTGTTTTCAACCATTGAAACCCATAAGTCTGCTTTGCTACGTTTTTGTTAAGATTATTACTCATCGAAGAACTTTAATGACTCTGGAAAGTTTGGTTATATTTTTAAATGATTTGTATAATAGTGAACGGAGTTATGTAACTTAAATATGATCCTATGTTTTTATTTGAAGGTTCTTCGATCTTAGCTTAAAAGAAGTTCATCTTCTCCTGCCTTCGCGTTTACCCGTTTTTGGCAAGTATTGGCGTATTAGCGTTCCTTTAGAAACACGAAACTCCTGAAGAAGTAGGACGGACTTCGGAGAAGAAGTTCGACCTGATTTCATAACACCTCACGACCCCGCGAGAGGTCCCGACCGACTGTTCCCTGCCCGAAGGGGTTCCCTACCAACTGTTCTTCGGCAAAATACCAGAATTGAGTTTAGCTTTAGTTTTAGTCTTTTTTAGGCTCGGAATATCCTCGGAGAATGGAACATCGCAAGGCTCTTAGACACTTTTGCAAAGTGCAACTTCGGAATTTGTGAGTTCGTGGAGTGTTGCGTAGGGTTTCTTGGGCGAAGGGGGTTTTTTCTCGCGTGATCCTCAGTAAGAGCCTTTCAGATTGTGTCGCGGTAGGTTGGTTGGTTGGCCTTCCCGATCCCGATCGCGTTCAAGTCATCTCCTCTCTTGTGATTGCAGGATAATATTTTCCCTCCTTTGGCTCGGGTTCTCGGAGGTGGAAATTGGGTTCTCGCTAGCAAGAGCGTGGAGCCGAATGTAAGTTTTTAAAATCAATTTCCGATGCGTTTTTGAGAGTTCTTTGGAGCGTGATTGCCTTCCCCTCTTCTCCGAGGCCCTGGCTCTTACCTTCGTTCGCAAGTCTCACATGTTCCTTATTTCCCTTGCTATTCCTTTTTGCTATGCGTTCGAGTACCTTCCACCTTTCTTCAGATTTCCTCAAGAATTTCTTTCTTTCCTTCCAGCGGTCGTCTCGAAGTTCTTATCCAGATTATGACGTATCCGACTTAGTAAGGATTGACCCGATTTTTTCTTAAATAGTCTTCGTCGAACAATAGATGCAAAGTCGGGTGTTCGCTGGGATTATTACCGGACGTTAGTTGCGAAATGGATGCACCATTTTTAGCCTTGCCTGTATATGATGTTTTAATACTTTTACTAATGAATCTGAATTTCATGCCTGGGGTTCACATTACGTTTTTATATTTTGTTTAATTTTTAGCTATTTGGAGAGATATTTTATCAGTTAATTGTATCTTGACAGAAGTTTTAAGACCGTTGCTGTTTATTCTTCATTCAATTTCTCTCGAAGCAAGCTGCTTAAATATAATGTGGGAATAATTGCTTTGAGTTTTTCAGGTTCGAACCCAACCGGCACACAATTTCAACATTTATTTGAATATACCGTTTAAATCTTTCTAAAGATTCCGATTCCAATACTGAAATTATCTTCTTCCTTCTATATAGTAGGTAGATTGCCTGTTATTTCTTTCCTCCTTCGCTTTTTATTCCTGCTCAACGGTACTGTTTTTCTTCTTATCTTACAGTCTCCATTTGCCTTCTTGTTCTTACTGTGTCTAGCCGAGTCTCCATCATTCATGTCATCACTGGTCTGTTAAACTAAGCTTTATAAACTCTAGATTTGGCTTCTTTCCCTATAAATCGGTTCTTCCAATTAGTTTTGTTCAAGCATCCAGTTATCTTAAAGGCTTTTGTTGTTTGTTGTCTGACTTCAGATTGCACTTCACCATTTTCAGACAGCTCTATGCCAATGTATTAAAATTTCATTTCCTGGTGTATATATTTGCCGTATACAGCGAGATTGCATCGAACAGGAGTTTTAGCCGTTGCATAACATTTTGCCTTCGAGGCAGAATTCGTTATGTTCAAGGGTTTGCCTATATTATTGTATATATGGTGCAATCTCTGGAGATCGTCTTTGTTTTCTACCACACGTACAGCGTCGTCGATCTAGCATAGGATTTTGTTGTTGCGGTCTCCCATCTTGTAGCCCTTAAGAATAAGCACTTGGTTTAATATCTCGTCCTTATAATGTTGAATAGAATAGAAATAGATGCGCTTAATGAGTCACCCTGCCGGATTCCTCTTTGTTCTGGGATTGTGTCGGTTAGCTCTCCATTGATTTTTGTTTGTACTTGACTGGCAGTGCATATATATTTTCTATTAGCTTAATCATGTTTTGTGGAATTAGTCTCTTATAAGGTAGGTGGAAAACATATCTTAACTGGACCCGATAGAATGCCTTCTCTAGATCAATAAAACACAAAATGCAGGTTTGTTGTATTCGGTAGATTTTTCAGCAATTTGTTTTATGGCGAAGACTGGATCTATACAATAAACCTCCTGATCTAAACCCTTGCTGTTTGTCTGAGAGAGTTATAATACTGTTTATTTATTTTTTATATTGAACTTATCACGTAGATTATCATAATTACAAACCGTATTTCAAACATATGGTGTAAACACACTTAAGCGTCGTGATGTTTGTTAACGTGAATAAGGAAATATATGTGCTGGAGAGAATACATAGAAATCGAATTTATCTAGGGGGAAATGGATACAATGTAAAGTGAAAAGCAATTGGGAAAGGGATAATTTGTGATATAAAACTTGGGATAAGAAAGGAATGAACAATACTGTTGGTTGGATGACTTAGTTTTTGCTATGCAGTTTTTTGGTCATTTTATCAGTGACGTAGAATTCCATGGAGACAGTTGTGCGACCATCGGCGGGTCACTCCGTTAAAGCTGCTGCGCGGCCAGTTTCGCAGTTCTTTGAATCCATAGGGATTTCTAAGGAACGAAAGATATTAAAGTATGCTTAGTAAAATAGCGAAAAGCAGCATGACAGAGTGTTTGATGGTTACATCTACAGAATACCCTTCAAGCCACCTCAAGGGTGTGTGGCAGGGGGGGGTTAGTGCATGCCTTGTGTGGAATCACCCCCTGCGTCACACCCTATAGGTAGATGTAATTTGTTTCAAAAGTTGGATGTGTTTCTGGTTGATCAGTGTGGCACCATTGCGATTTGCTTTGACGAAACTTTTCTTGAGCCATGCACCACGTGGAGAGCGCGCTCTGTAGTCGTGGGAGTGGGAGTTTTCGTTGATGTTTCCCCCACCACTGAAATTCGGGTAACTATTCTTGCTCATGGCAGTGGATTCCGTGGCCTTGCTAGTTGACCGTCAGTGTCTCGGTCTCACTGGAGGGAAGCGAGATATAGGGAAGGAGACGTTGACGGAAGACCCGAAATGAAAATGCCGAATGACGGTGTCCCGTCGCGTCGGTTCCATACTGGAGACGTAAGAGAATGTCGAGGGGAAGTGGAGTACGCGAATGGCGGGCGCTCTTCCTGTATTACAATGGGAACGACGTGAATCCCCCTTGTTTATATCTGAAAGGGTGAATAATGTAGTGGCCTCTGAATGATCGTCGGGCTGCTCTTAAGTAATTCATCCGTGAACTTCAGCACTGTAAACTTCAGCACTGCATTTCCATGCTATCTAACGCCTGGATTTTTGTCTGGTTGAGCACTGTTTCCCATCTTGGCGGGGGGGTTAAGTTCTTGCAAGGTATCTGACCTAGGGCTTGGTTTTGTGTGTGCACGTCCCACGATGCTTGTTTAATACCAAAGTAATAGACCCGACGCACAGTGGGCTCAAATCGAAAATCGCCGGACAAAAGTCCAAAATTGCTTTTTTTGAGATATCGACTTGAAACTTGGCACATATACACACAAGTGATTATTCATTATGGAATGGTAAGCCATTTCTCATAGGTATTACCCGTTACTTAGATACAGAGGCTCAAACACGACCAAATTTCCAAAAAAGCGCCCGCTCTCATTTTTCTTCGAAAATCTTAAAAGTTGAGCAGATATAGGGGTAATGCAAGGATTTTTATGAAATAAAAAACATTACCATTTGTAAACAAGGTACTTCACCTATACTATGCATAACTTTCAGACATATTTGCTCATATTTGAGTGCTATTATGTCACAAAATGGCGGACCCTTTTTTTAGACAAAATTGTACATAAAGTAGAAAATATAATCCTTATTCGGAAAATGGTCTCTGGGATACTTCATCAGAGTATAAACTAAACATATTTCTAGATTATTCCGTAAAAATATTTGAAAAAAGTTTGCGACGCCGAGAATAAACTCGATTTTTCGATCGCGCGTCGCGGCCCGGCTCCGCGCAGCGGGACCTGGAAATACAGTGTTCCCCGTTGGGTTGTTCAAGTTGTGTGGACATTAACTCCTCGAATTCAACTTTTTCAGGCTATGCATGTTGTCACTGATTTCTAAAGGTTCTAAACTGAAGATTTTGCGAGGACCTTGGATCGAGAGAATGGATCTGTGAACGCGTAACTGCGGTACATTTGGTTTTCTTTGGATAATTTTCGGAATCATGCTGCAAATTATGAACGTCTTTCAACTCTTGAGAACGAATGCGGGTTCTCGGGGTACCATGCAAGTTTTCCATAATAAGACAACATTTTGGATTCCCTTCACCCTCTCCTCCCCCACCCCGAACCACACCCTCCGCCTTTACTCCCCGAGGAGGGTGGCGCGAAAAGGAACGATTTATGACAATGTGCTGCCTGTAAAATAACATGCCTGCTTAGCAAATAACAACTTGTTGACACTCTTCGTCATCTGACTCTTCGATGCGCCAGAAATAATAATAGTAGTTACTCTCCTACAAATAGGTTGGAACTGATATTCTAAAATAATTATTTATTATTTTAGGGAATTACCTAAAGGGAATCATTCTCCCAATATCATTCTTTATAGCTTCTTACAACGCAATTCAAGCTTGAGTTTAAAATCAGCATGATTTCATGAGTTTTTACCAAAATCTCTGCGGTGTAATATCTTTGTGTGCAATATAATATCTTTGTTATGAGTGACATACTAGATCATTATGTTTGAGGGATGAATTAATTTAAGTTTGAGTCTCCAGTGACTTAGCATTTTTATTTCGCAATACTAAGCACACAATGTAATTATGTCAAATTACAATGCTCTCGACGAAAAGTAAAGGAATATACATAGATGAAAACACAACTAGATTCATCGATAACATATTAAACAAAACTGGAAAACTGATGCTGTTCTGCATCGAATTTTATGCGCCAAATCTTACGCAGAATATGACGATAAAAGAGAAGGTATTTTGAAAATAGGATGGCAATTAATAAGAGTGGCTTACATTCCTTTTGATGTTCCCAGTACCGTTAAATATCAATTTAATAACATATATGAAATGCCCTTACTTGTAAGATACTGAAAAGAAAACTAATATAATTTTTTCAAATGATTTTCACCCTCAGAGCATCCTTAGTTTTAACTCACCGAGTCATCTTCAGGTAGTTGACAAATTTCTGAAACAACTCACTAGGTTTATATTTAGGAATGGTTAAGAAAGTGAAGAAACAGCTATAGGAGATGGATTGGACTTACGTGTACCGACGCGCTCCATGAGAGATGAAGGTGAGAGGATGTCTGTTTGAAGGGGAAAAACCCAATCAGGGAATACCCGGAGAAATTTAAGGAGAGGAAGTTGGGTCGGCAGTGTTCTAATGAGGGATTAGCAAGTGTGGGTAAGGGAGCGGTGTAGCAAAGGGTGGTGGGTAGCGGGCTCCTGACAATGTGATCGCCTTTTCACTATCTTTTCCTTAACCACGTTAAACCATCCCCGCGAATCCGTCACTATAACACCGTGGACCCAAATTCCTTTGCCGATTGTTCGTTTCAAGCTAAATTCTTAGTCCTCGGACGAATCGTAATTACTACTCATACTCGTTGTTTGATTCTATTGCTTCTTCTTCGTCTTCTATTAGTAATAGTTCCCGTAATTCCTTCGGAAGCCTCCTATGAGCCTTAGCAGTCAAAGTAATGGTGGAGGAAAGCAATGGATCGGACATGATCAAACGTCTTTTGAATAGGTCCTCATTGGAGGCCATCCTGGAGCGTTTCCGCGTGAATCTTTCTCGGAATATCCTGGCGTCCTTATTGCGAGCCTCCATCGCCTCTTCGGATAGCTGGCTTTTGGGAAGAATTGCCCCTTTCGAAATTTCCGCGCCATGTATGAGCACTTTATGGACCGTGGTCGGCATGTAGTACCAGGGATAGAGCTCAACGTATAATTCGGCCGTCCTCAGGCAGTACAGTGAAATTTCCTGGTTGTTTAGTGGTTGGCCACTTGAAATTGCCTTCAGAATAATTGAATATGTTATTATAAGCTCATACTCAACTCCTGAAATGAAAATATAAGAAGACATGAATTAGCCTCGATAACAGAAGTATAATACTCAAAAAGTAAACTTACTGTTGATTTGAGTGTAATACGTGGCATTGACCATATGTAGCTATCTCTGAGCATATAAGCGGGTTTACAACATTACCTGTTACATCAGCTGCCAGTTTAGGAGAATCAAAGAAACGTCTAGCTGTATTTCCATAATTCGTATTTTCTGTTCCAGACCTTTGCACATTTACGAATAAACCCATCCTTTCTCTGAAAGTCTACTGTATTATATCCTTTCCTTTGCACAGCTATATTTTAAGATAACCGCGAGACTAGAAAGGAATTTAATTATAATTTAGCGATTTATTTTTCAGAATAATTTGGATTAAAGCAATTAAAAGTTCTACCTTGAGCTTTGATGTATTCTCACCTGCTATTGCTTAAACCACAGTTGATACGAAATATGCAAAAGACACTAAAAAACGAATGTAGCAATGCAGCGTCGATAAACCAGAAAAATATTTGTCTGCAGCTGCCGGTCGATTTTTCATGGCTGTTATGTTATTCATTTCGGAAGTTTTTGCTACGCAGATGTAACACCTAAATTTTTTTCCTGGCCTTCCCTATGTGCCTGATAAAGTAAATTTTCAATATTAAAGGTTAAAAAGTAAAAATAATGTCGTTAAATAAATGCGTTAGAGATTTGTAGAAAAATACATACCAGCCGCCGTAGAAGTACTTGGTAAATAATGACGCACGTTAGCAGGCAAAATGATCGACTCATTGAGCCAATCATAATGATGCAGCAAATATCGCTCATTATTCCGGGAACACTTTTAAGACATTCTCATGTAGGGCACCAAAAAACTAATCCAAATGAATTCACGAATACTTTTAAGAGCGTCATTATGTGACCCTAAATCTAATCTTCGTGACAAATATTCAATCAAATATTTTTTTTTAATTTAATGATTTTCCCTTCATATCCGTTACTTTTTAATAGAGCTCAAGACGCGTGATCTGGTGTGAAGGCATATCACAGCATGTTTGAGGAAAAACCTGTGTAACGGTCCACTAATTTAAGAAAATATAATATACGAACGATAAAAGAAAAAAATGATGGTACTTTGAAATAATAGTAAGCAGTAAGTACGCGTGGTAAAAGAAATTCCAAGAGAAGTTAACAGAACATATATGAACACTAATGAAAAAACTACGAAGCATAACATGGGTAAAAAACATCATTGTTGGGAAAGAAGAAATTAAGATAAATTGCTTACCTTAAAAAAGAGGTATACTTTTAATAAAATAAACAATACTGCTGTCACCACAGGGAACTGAAGCAGGAAATATGTCAGTATTTCACGAGCCAAATAACCAGATACTACGGGTTTTCCAAACTCACGAGAGCACAGGCACCACACTACTTCACCAAAACCAAACTACAACTGCCTGTCAATATGCATTTCTTAAAGGAAGGGCGCCAATGGAAATACCCGCGTATTTCCCGTCAACGGCAGCCCGGTGTCAGAAAACGTTCCTTTTCGCGCCACCCTCCTCGGGGAGTAAAGGCGGAGGGTGTGGTTCGGGGTGGGGGAGGAGAGGGTGAAGGGAATCCAAAATGTTGTCTTATTATGGAAAACTTGCATGGTACCCCGAGAACCCGCATTCGTTCTCAAGAGTTGAAAGACGTTCATAATTTGCAGCATGATTCCGAAAATTATCCAAAGAAAACCAAATGTACCGCAGTTACGCGTTCACAGATCCATTCTCTCGATCCAAGGTCCTCGCAAAATCTTCAGTTTAGAACCTTTAGAAATCAGTGACAACATGCATAGCCTGAAAAAGTTGAATTCGAGGAGTTAATGTCCACACAACTTGAACAACCCAACGGGGAACACTGTATTTCCAGGTCCCGCTGCGCGGAGCCGGGCCGCGACGCGCGATCGAAAAATCGAGTTTATTCTCGGCGTCGCAAACTTTTTTCAAATATTTTTACGGAATAATCTAGAAATATGTTTAGTTTATACTCTGATGAAGTATCCCAGAGACCATTTTCCGAATAAGGATTATATTTTCTACTTTATGTACAATTTTGTCTAAAAAAAGGGTCCGCCATTTTGTGACATAATAGCACTCAAATATGAGCAAATATGTCTGAAAGTTATGCATAGTATAGGTGAAGTACCTTGTTTACAAATGGTAATGTTTTTTATTTCATAAAAATCCTTGCATTACCCCTATATCTGCTCAACTTTTAAGATTTTCGAAGAAAAATGAGAGCGGGCGCTTTTTTGGAAATTTGGTCGTGTTTGAGCCTCTGTATCTAAGTAACGGGTAATACCTATGAGAAATGGCTTACCATTCCATAATGAATAATCACTTGTGTGTATATGTGCCAAGTTTCAAGTCGATATCTCAAAAAAAGCAATTTTGGACTTTTGTCCGGCGATTTTCGATTTGAGCCCACTGTGCGACGGTTCGATGTCGGGATAATTGAAAATGTACAAAATTATTGAACTTTTTTTCATTCAATCATAACTGGTTATCATACCATTATAGTTTGCGTTTGGGTGTATGACGCGCAAAAACTTTCTCGTTCCTGCCTGCAAAGTGCGTATTTGCACAAAATAATCGTCATCTTTGGAATAACATGGTATTATTTTTTTATAATTTCAAGATCGATATACGTGAGAGGAGTTTTCAAGGCGAGACAAAAAGGTCGCCAGAAGTGCTACACACTTCGATAATGGAGACTAACAGTGAAAGGAAAGACGGCGGGTGGGTGGAGAAAGATTGAAGGAAAAGCGATAGAGACGGTGTGTGTGCGTGTGAAGGGAGAGACAATGTTCTCTTCGAGGGCAATTTATCGGCGTCAGTCGCCTGTAAGTGAGTGAGAGAAGATGGAGAAATGGAGTTGGGGAGGGAGTTCGGTGAAAGTTGTTTTAATTGTCGTGTGCGAAAGTTCCCGAAGTGTCCTTTTAGCGCTTCGCACCCACGCTTATGTACTTACATATGTATCTACGTCAAACGATACTAGTTCTTTCATTTTGTTTTCTTTCAATATCTCCAGATAGCTCCTCGAAAAAAATCCCCGCGAGTGATACAGGAATTCTCTACTAGACTTGTTTGGAAGTCGCCGGTTGTAACTATAAGTGTCAAAAATCGTTGCATGTAACGCCTCTCTCATTTTATCATCGCCGTTATATTTAAGGGCTTGGCGATAGATAATGATTACATCTGTCATTGCAAGATTCGAGTCACAAAGCATTATATATTTTGAAACCTCTCGCATGGATGAAACTATTTTCCACCAATAAGATAAAGCCTTATTCAAGCAGAATAAAAAGGAAGCAATATTTCTGTCGTGCTCTGACTTGCAGTTAACATCGAGGTCACTCGAAATACGGGAAAATTGCCGCGAGAAAACATTGGCCTGGACCTGTATTCAAACCACGGACCTTTACATTGCTGGGCCAATGCGCAGACCACTACTTTACCCAGGCCTCCTAATTTTCGTGACAATTTTGAAGAATTCGAGGGAACTAGAAGTAGAACTACCTGATATCGAGGTAACTCCGTGGAAACTTCTCCGCCTCACCGTTGAATGCATTCCAAGTCTCCCTTCAAAGCGGCAGACTCTCACCTGGTTGAACACCCGAGAAACCTTCCTTATCCTCTCATTTGGCTCTTCGCTCCAAAGTTATGCCCATTATGAGTCCAGACCGATCTGATATCGCTTGGGAAGAGTATAATGTATATGAATAGCAAATGTCAATGACAGATCGGTACAAAAGATAACGAGCCTACAGAAGTCGCCAGCATGTCTCACTGAGCTGAAAAATAGTAGCACTAACTAGTCAATTGTGTTCCTGTACTCCTGGGAGGCTTTCGGCGGTGTCCCCGCTGCCCATGGTGGAGGAAATACAATCATAGAATGGTGCGCTAGGAGGAAAAATCGTGTCCTGGGGTGCCTGTCATCTCTTTTCCCCTCGGAGAGAGAGAGAGAAGCTCTGCGGGTGGGCGAACTGGGGGGTTAAGGGAAGGGAGCGTGTAAGACGGAGTTCGGTCGAGTGAGGCCCCTCCCCACGCAAGAGAGAGAAGAGGAGAGAGGTGGTTGTTTAGTGGAGGGAGAGGAACTGTTTACTCATTCCTTTTTCCTCCTTTTCCTTGTTCGAGAGCAAGCAGAGTAGCTCCTCCCATCCCACCATTATGACGGGTTGGGGTACGCAAAGGCGGAATATTTTCTTCTATAATTTCTGCGTTTTTCATTTTTCTGTCAGTAGTAGTCAGGGAGATATTTTTGCCGCCTCGCTTACCATTCCCCCCTCCCTCCTGCGTTCCTATTTTTAGCAGAGACGACCGTAGTCCTCTTAGGAGATTCCTCGCGGTGGCAATTTTATTTTCTCTCTTTGTCCGGTATTTTAAATTGTCTATCTCCATGGAGATGGTGATTTTCCGTGAACGTGGCGACAATTTTTGAGGTTCTCGAGACCTCGGTTGCAGTTGATTCGCGAGTAAATTGTTGCCACGTGCATGTACGCTGTGTTTCTGTTTGCATTGTTTTTGATAAAGATAATAATACGGGAACGTTGAAATGAATGAAGCATGAATGTCTCATCTTGGCTCGTGTATGAATGAAAAAGTGCTAAAATATGCGGATTTCGATATATTTAACCATTGTGTCGTAGGCCTTAGTGAGTTTTTACTTGTGTAGCCGCTGTAAAGAAAACCATAGTCAGCCGAGCGGAAACCGTCCCAGATACCAGCATAGAATCTGTATGGTGCTCTATTAGATGCCCTAAATCAAAAACAATATTCGTGTGCGCATACTACAGGCCACCTAACACCGACGTCACCTCAATTTTAGAACTCGAAGCACAAATAAAGAACATCACATCCAGGAACACCGAAAGAAATTTAATCATAGGTAAAGATTTCAATACTGTCGTTTTTTCCGCGAGCGATAAGAGACTATAACGGCTGTGTAAGGACTTAAAAATAGATTAGTTGACTGGTAGTGTAGCTTACTAACTTATGTATTTCTTAAAGCATGTTTACGGAGTTTTATGGTGTTTCTTACAGCATGTTTTGCATGTTCTAGCTTCATAGGCAGATTGCCCTCTTAAGTAGCATGTAGAATATTGTGTCATCGTACATGTGTGGCGTGCATGTGGGGATTCTCTTGCATGCTGCATGATGGTTTTTAGTTAATGGTGGAATTGGTTAGTATCCTTAATATTCATGACCGTGCGGTGTGCATGTGGCGGTCCGCTTGCATGCTGCATTTTGGTGACTTGTCACCCCCTGCCAAACACCCTAGAGGTGGCTCGCAGGGTAATATGTAGATGTATAATAGTGCTTTCTTGGCCAACCCCATCTATAATCATGCCTGGTGTTGGTGGACGCAGATAGGAAGATATTTTAAATATTTCCGTTCAACTGCGATTCCTTTATTACGTTCGTATTACGCATATATTACAGTTTGAGCACTTCTTTTAGCAGTAAAGGCTATCGATTAACTGGATAATAGAAATTTGTGGCACTGCAAGTGAAGAACCGGGATTTGAAGGCAATGGGATTGTACCTAGCGGCATTCTCCATATGTGGCCTTTCTGTTTTTGCTGCTAAACTAGTGTGATCGCGTTTATTTACTTGTCCTTGTTCGTCCTTTTGGATTGCATTTACTATTTTGGTTCTTGGGGATGGCACGGGGTCATGTCCCCAAAAAATACGCTCTCTTAAATTACTTCATTTTTGTGGAATCGTTCCGTAAAGTGTAAACGCTTGTATTAAGCGTTTTGTGATTGAAAAATATGGACTTGAGAAAATACGTTAAGGGTAAACCCTTATCCCTTAAAAGGAAAGGGATAAGGGCCTTTGAAATGTGATTTTGAGGAATATAATGAAGTTGACATGGGTATGAAAGAAGGACAAATGATTTTGCGGTAGATATTGTAGATTGACGCAGTAAGTTGATAGAAATTCGGCTGTGATTAAGTTAGTGGATGGTGTAGGCAAGTTGGTGTAGTAGATTTTATGGAGAGAAATGTAGTGTACCTATGCTATACGAAAAGGTAGAGCATTGCAGAATTTGGGTTGTTGTCGGAGAAAGTCTTATTAATAAAGTTAATAGCGTATTCGCAATTGCTTCTTTTGCCACGTAACCGGTTGAGCATCCTCGTGGAAATCTTGATCATCAAAAGTGATATCGTTGCCTAATCTTCAGCTCTTACTTTTGTAGATATTATGTATGTTTGGCGACTTTCCCGTGATAATGAAAAATAACCATATCTACATCTACAAAATACCCTGCAAGCCACCTCAGGGGTGTGTGGCAGGGGGTGAGTATTAACCTATATGCATTACACTATACCCTAAAGTTAGTGTAACTACGACTAATTATGCGTAAGCATAAATCGCTAATGCTTGCCACGAGGCGAAGCCTCACAAGCATGCACTACTCTACAGATATTATCACAATGGAGAGGGACCGTTAATATACATGTATTTTGTAACTACACAAATGGACAGAGACTCAAGACTTAAGTAATGTATCCGCCAGGTTCACGTTGTAGCGACGTCGTAACGCGATTTCATAGTCTTAATTCCACCTTTGATGGAAGTCGTATTTTCGTTTCCTATCTTTGGTATTAAATGCACAAGGTTTATTCTTGATTTATTTTCATCCTGGCGGTATTTTTTCTGCTTTGATGTACTAGCTTTAGTACTCGTATGCAGTGGAAATGTTCATTTTTTTAATGCGAGGTAAAAGTTCTGTAAACCTAAAATCAGGAAAAATTGTCTTAAAATCGATTTGCAGATTGCAGAAAACTTTGTGACTTGTAATCACATTTTTGCCTTTCAAAGTGGATATTTTGTTGTTCTTTCTTTAGCTTCGTAACAGAATTCTGTCAATACGGTCGTCTTCCTCATTTCCATCTGTTGACATGATGCTCCATAATTTTTATCATTCAGTATTCATTTTCTGTCGTTTGTATGCGTTATTGTGTCAATAAAGCGTGCTGAAGCACTTTCTCAACTTTGAACATCTTATCAGAATTTGTTTGTAAGTACTTAGAATATAGTGTCACTCAAATTTATGTGCTATTTATGGAGTCAATATTTGTGCTCGGGAATATGGTCGGATAGAAATGCTGATAGTATGTGACGAGGTTTTGTATTTTGGGTAGTATACGAAGAAATTAAAATGGATATTTTTCCTTGCTCGAAAATACTAGTTCGGCGAGACACCAAGCAGTGAATTAATAATCACATCATCTTTGCATTCATTAGTTGATATTCTTTCGATGATAAGTTACCTGTGGTTAGTCATCCCTTTCTGTGTACTCGACGCCTGCACAACTTATGTTATTTTTCCTCATGGCTGTTTCACCGATCACGAGCAAGTTGGATTGACTTATTATGTAGTATTTTTCCTACTGTTCTGTTTTTTTCCTTCATCGTGCGTAGCCCACCAAATTAAAGAAGATCCTGTTAAAAATCTATTGTTATCATGATTAGCTCGATGATATATTGGTGTTTTGGAAGAAAAAGGGTTACCTTAAGTATTATTTTTTAGCCGCAGACCCTTCCCCTTTTACACGATTTCATTCTTTAGCTCTGCTTTCGTCCAGCCTCCCTTATCATCCCTTCTATGAAGCTTATTATTTCCTCCCCTTCCCCGCTACTCAGTATTCTCCCCTCTTCCAATGTTTTAGCCAACCCTCTCCCCTCACTAACTCTTTTACCAACCTCCTACTCTGCTTCCTCCTTTTCTCTTCCTATAGTGTATGTCTTCACCCTATCCATCTAGCGAGCTATTAATATGTAGCTAATTAACTATGGAAACAGTATTCTTGACATCCAAAATTCCAATTATCGTCCTCCCACACGTCCTATCATAATTTATTTAAAATACATTTTGGTCTCCTAGAATTTTTTCTTTATTTTTTAAATCCCTTTCGATTTTTATAATGTTTGAATCTCTTTTCTTTTATTCGTGAAAAGATGCATATCCTGTATTGTGGGCTTCATCAATAAGGTCTTCCAGCGAGGGGAAGTCCTTCACGTTTATCATGCTTCATGCGCCGGGTGAGTTACTTCGGGTACGTTGGTCGTATCGTCGCTCCCTCTGTCAGCCGCCACTTCGTCTCTCGTCGTCCTTCGTGCTGCGCCGTATTTTTCCTCGGCCAAATCCCTACTTTTTTCCCGTAAATCCCTCCCCTAGTGCCTCATGCTCTTCACGTCCTTGGATCCCGTCTTCCCGGACGACTAACCCAAATGCTGCTCATGGAGCTCAGAGGTGATCCCTTAACCCTCTTCCTCTACGCTACTTTCCTCCTGAGGCAACCCCTAAGGGGGGGGTATGGGTTTTAGGTGCACACCGCCCACCCCTGATATTAAACAAAATAACACAAAGAGGTGTTATCCCTCTCTTTTGTTTCACATCCTTGGTACATCACAAACACCTGAGATCCAGGGCAATGGGGTTTAATCCACGATATCAGAAAAATATAAAGAAAAGGCGTACATTTTGCCAAAAATTGGCACCAGCCACACCTAGGTGTGACATAACTATTAGCAGGACCGGGTTGGGAGCCGTTGGAGACGCGATGGTTTAACTTTAGGCTAAGGTTGCAAGAAATAGTCATACCTTTCATTTTTTATGACGTCCTGACTCCCAATGCCGCACGCCCTTTTGGTGGTAGTACGTAGATACAGATAAGTGTTACTCATGGAGCTCAGATGCCATCCCTTATTGGTGAATATGAAGTGGATATTTTTCGAAAATACAAGAGATATCCGGCGAAAGGCAAAACGTTTTCTCAAAGAAGCTATGGAGGTGGTGGAGGGCAGGTTATTCCGGCAGACTGCGGGGCCCTGATGGCGCTGCCTGCAAAGCACCCCGCCCAGCATTTAGCATCACCAGGACGTTTAGCATTATCCTTTGATATTACGGTTTCAAAACCCAATTAAACCTACATACCTACATTCTCTAGAAATTACTGAATTCAAAGTTAAAGGACCATTGCATCACGTATACGTTAGTGTGTTTTCATATCACTCCCTATTTCCGAACACTGATCCTTGAAATACGTTCTATTTTTTTTAGCTAAGTGTTCGATGTTTTCTTTCCGATATGAAGAGTGTCAAATTTACTGAGAAACCGTTGCTCCATTGATACAGCTTCCAAGCGTGGAATGGTGAAAACTTTTTTTTTAACTACTGCATGCAAATGTGGCCATGAAAATCCCAGCGTTCTGAAAACACCTTTTCTCACAAATAAAAAACAAGAAAAAATACAAATAACGACTTTTATGGGGGTAATAAGCTGGAGCAAGTAGAGCAATTTAATTATTTAGGTAGTATGCTAGAAGAAAATGGGAATAAAAGCAAAGATATTTTAACGAAAATTGCGACAGCGGGAGAAGCATAGAGCAAAAGGAGGACACCTTGTGTAAGGATGGAAAGAAAAGACTGGCGAGGAATTTAATACGGAGTTAAGCGTTGGGTGGGGCAGAAACTTGGATTCTGCGAAAGGATGGCAATAATAGGCTGCAAGCTTTCGAGATATGGATGTGGAGGATGATGGAGAAGGTGCGTTGGACGGAAAAGAAGACAAACAAAGAAGTTCTAAGTTTCACGGGTGAGGAAACTTCTGAAGGAAATTAGGAAGAGGCAGTGTTAGTGGTTGGAGGAGGTAATGACGGACGAAGCGACGCTCAAGGCCGTGATAGAGGGAAGTATGTTGGGCAAGCGGGAAGGGGGAGAAAGATAATAGGTTTTATGAACGGGATGAACGGACGTACGTAGAGATGAAGAAATAAATATATATTGTATTTGTATAAAGCCCCTGAACATGTAAACACTCTCTTTAGGATTCTTACTGACTTACATTAAAACCTATCTTAAACCGGTAGATTACTTGAACGAATGAATGAAGGCGGGGTTGGTTTCTGGTACGCTCCGAGCAGAGAGACGGCAGTGTAGAGATAGGTCTCTCTTGCATCTTGACACCTGTCTCTTCACTTTCGTCTCCACCCTTCTCATATCTGTCCGTCTCATCCCTGTCCTCTTTTTTTTTCATCCGCGCCTGCGTCCATTTTGCAGTGCTAGCCGATCGCGTTTTAGCATTTGTAATTTATCAAGGTAGTCTACCAGCTAAGGTAGGTTTAAATGGAAGTGCGTGAAAATCGTCAAGATATTTACATTTTTAGGACCCTATCTACCAGTAATATTTCTTTCTTCATCTCAGCTTACGGTCTACCCTTCTTCATCCCGTCGATAAAATCTATTATTTTTCTTCCCCCTCGTTTTAGTATTTTCTTCTCTATTTATTTTTTTAGCGCCAATCATATTTCCCCACACAGAGCTTGATCAGTGGGATTGTTCTGGAGCGTGGTGGCATTCAAGCTTCATCGTGGCGACGAGATTGTTTGTACGTACTTCTGTTATTTTTAGTGCACGTGCTGCTGTGGTGAGAGTCTTAATGGTTTGGGATGAATTTTAGTCTGGCAACTCATCTTACCCCTCAGTATTTATTGCATCTGTTTTCGTACACCGTTTTTATCTTGGTTCTAGGCTCCCCACGTCCATGCTAACTGGTTCAGTTCTAATGTGCCTCCAGTGAGAATCTGTTTAAGCACTTTTATCTCTGTACAATACCCCACCTTGCCATTTTACTCTACTACGTTTCTATTGGCATTACAGCATAGTGAGGAAAGAGCTAAGTTGCAAAGTAATGCGTCAAAATTCGAATGGTTCTTCTGGAACATCATAAAGTGTGTAAAACTTATTTTTGTAATGGTTGCCAGTAGTTGCTGTGAAAGCAAGGCAGCACAGGGACAAGAAGCGACTATAATACCCCGTACATTTTATATTCACTTGTAATCACATAGCCTCGCACAAAACTGTCTTTAACTTCTAACACCTTCTGCTAGTCGTGGATTTAAGTGCAAAGCGCTGTGTTTTTAGATGTTAGTCTTCGGTAGTAGTACTAGTACAGTGAGGTAGTGTAAGTTGGAGAGCAGATTGACCTCTTTAATTACTTGAGCTGTACGTTGGAGGGAAATTGGCATAGTAGTTATGGCAATAGTAAGAGAATTATGTCAGCAAAAGCCATTTCTCTAGCCGTGATAAGGAATTCAAGGCTGTTGATGCTAAATTATTTTTGTGAAGAAGCATGGTGGGCTAAGTATTATCCGACAATCAATTTTTTCGCTAGGGTAAAACAAACCAGTTTGTTTCCCGTGTTATAAAAGGATTACTGATGATGATGATGTCTTGAAATTGTCTCTTATCCGACGCCATTGAGCCTGATTGCTGGACAACTGAAGTCTATAAGTTATTAGCGACGCACCCTCTGTCTTACGTAGCAGTGATATTGCGCTATAAAAGCCTTACCAAAAAGTTAAATGGGCCTTTTTATCATCCATGATTGCTCAGAATAAGTACTCGTAAGTTTAAAAAAAACTTTGATTTTGGGATATAAAAGCAGGTTTTTATTTCAGTCTGTAATTGTTTGCTGTTTGAGATTCCCCGACGGAGTTGTGCTGCGTAGTCCCTACCATGCTCATTATACTCGTTTTATCTGAAGGCATAAACGTCATCGAATTGGTAGCGAGGATGCACAGTGTCAGTCTAACCTTGAATGATGCATGGCGATGGTGAAAGTTGTCAGCATATCAACTCGTGTTGCTGTATTTTGGGTAAATTACGTTAAATTAAATTTTGTTTTCAAAATCGTTGCGAAAAATCTTAGTTTTCGCTGCGCTTGTTAATAAACTTCTTTTGCGCCAGGATGGATTGTATATTCGCATGATGACTTGCTCTAAATTTACATGCGGGAATTATTTCTGCTAGGCAGGGATTTTGGTCGAAGTCTGCATTTTATTCTCTTCTTGCTGCATTTTATTCTCTTCTTGCTGCATTTTTATATTCAACATTTCGCTTCGCCGTATTTGTATTTCCTTAGGTTGGTCCTTTTTGTTACTAGTATTGAATTTCATCGGAATATGACCGTCCCTTCCTTCTCGCTCATGATAATAACTTTTATTTAAAATATTTGCTTTTCGAAACTCAGTGATAATTGAAGGTTCTCGATTCTTATTAAAATAATTTATAATTCGCATGGAATGGCGTATGCTATCTTCCATGATTAAAATTATTTTGTTTAAATCCACACTTTTATATTTAATCTAACTGACCCAGGTTTCAGCAGCTATGTGCCATTATCAAGGTAAAAAAAGGTTTTATCTTGATAATGGCACAGCTGCTGAAACCTGGGTCGGTTAGGTTAAATATAAAAGTGTGGATTAAAACAAAATAATTTTTAATCATTAATGCTTGTAACTTCCACAAAGTTAAGCCTGATACAATTTTTTATACGCTATTTTATTTCAAGAACCAACCTGGAGTGAATGAGTATAAAGTATGGAAATCGACTCTCGTTGTATGTTACTCTTTTAATGCATGTCATTTTTTATATTTTAAGTTTCAATTAGATTTCTTCGTATTTACCTTGGCACTTATTATTTTGGATTTGGGAATTATGTAGGAAAATGTTAAACATTCTATTTTTGCTCAACATTTTTGCTTTCAAAATTCGAGCTAGAGTTTTTACGAATTTATTCAGGCTCGTAATTTCTTTATCTTTATATGATCTCTTTCGGAATGCAGTCGTCACCTCCTTTCTATGCTTCGCTCTATATCCTTTCTCTTCGCTTGCATAATCAGTCGAAACACTTAATTTTTTCCTTTCGAGTTTTATTTCCGATCTCCTCCCTTTCACGTCTTCTCTCATTTTCCCACTCTGGTCTCTGAGTGTTCACGGCGGATATAAGGCCGCGTCCCCACTGTCAGCCCTTACCCAGAATTCTCACCTCGGCGTCATTTCGTCCTTTCTCTTTTCCATCCCATGCTCACCGCTGTCTTGGGAAGGTCCTTTGTCACCATCCCTGCAAAAGGACGGGCTGTTTAATTTCGGCAGGTTTTTTCATCTCCATCACCATCATTGTTGTCTTCATGCCGCGAGTTCGCTCCGTGGATGTCGTCGTATCAAATGACCCTTCCCAGTCTTCGTCTTCACGCTTCGAAAGGTTTCTTCTCTGGCGAGCTCGGAGCCTTTGACGGTTCGCCGAAATTCGAGCTGTCACACCGCACTTCCAGCTTCAAGATGAAGGGCTCTTCCTAGTCTCTTTCTTTCGACGAATCTTGGAAATGATATTAATGTTTCGCTACGTATCCTATTTCCGCCAGTTACGTTCGTCCTTCCCTGACGTCCTCTCTGCGGGTTGTATAGACGCCTGTTGCTTTCGTTTCGCGGTTATCCCTCAAATATTTGTTGCCGGTGAAGAATACAAAATATTGTAAATTGAGGGTAGCCCAAGTTAGGTAAAACATCGTAGAATTGGTAATTCTCGTAATACTTCGATAGTATAATTGCCGCATAATACATTTACGGGTTTATTTTGCTGCAGTATAGTAGAGAAAAATCTTAGAACTAGGAAAATTTCATTCGTCGTATTTTAGCGGTCGTTTACACCATTTATTAAACAATTCTCGGGGTAATGGCTTTCGCCTGTGTAGGAAATTTTGAATGTGGAAAGATTCCTAGTCTTCAAACCTATATAATGGCATTATCACTCGAGGAATTCTAAACTGAGGAATATTGTGAATATTCTCCGTATGCCTTAAGCGTTTAGAATTTGAATTTCTGCCAGTCCGTGAAAAACTTTCTGTTGAAACTACTCTTCTGTAGGCTGATTACCTGCACCTAGAAACGGTCGTAGGTTTACAGAGTTATTCTCATTTACTCTGAAAGTTCATAGTATTTAATCTACCGTAATTGTACTTGGCTGTGCCGCATTAATTCATACCTTCTGATAGGTATGGGAATTCGTTTTTCCCCCGAACAATAAGGGACTTTAGTAAATGCTAGGCGTAATTTCATTAGAGCGTTTCCTTTTTATATTTAAACAGCTGGTGTCCTAACACCCTCCGCCACACGCCTATTGAGGCGGCTTACGGGGTAGTATGTAGATGTAGATACCCTCTTCGTTAACAAAATCGAGGTAACACTTACGGAAACACGTAGGCGTCGGAACCCAAATTTCGTCGAAGTTCGTGAATAGCAGGGTCTAGCGTGTTTCGTCTTTCCCAGCATTTTCCTCATTTTTGGAGATACAGCTAGTAAAATAAGTTGTCAGGGTCGATGGAGAGAGGGCGTCGATAAGTTCACTTTTTTGTATTAGTGAAAAAGAAGAATTACGGTTGTGTGGAGTTAAGGGACCCGGTGATGATTCGATCGTTATTTCGGTCACGGGAAGTCAAGTTATCGACGGAAAAGGGGTCCTTCCGTAGCACGGTATCTAAAGGTCCCCATCTTTCTACACCGTCCCGCCTGCTACGGAAACTTTCCCTTCTCCCACCGTCCCAACGTCTTTTCATTCAGTGGGAAAAGGTCCTTTGACGGAAAAGTAAAAATAAAAGGAGAGGTGATGTGACTTCGCCGTGTTAGTTAGCCGTCTGTGGAGTTCGCTGCCAGAATTCGGAATCGTACGCGCAAAAGATATGATTCGTGAATTTTCGCGCAGAAAGCGGAGAAGAGCCGCGCGTTCCGTCAAATATTCATTCGAACGGACGGAAAGTTTGAAGTGCTGTTACTTGTAAGGGTGTCGAAATTTGTGTGCCAGAAAGAGCTATAGAAAAATAGCAAATCGTGCAAGTTTTGAGGCGGCGCGAAAGGAATAAATATAGTTCTGCTCTATACTTTTCGACGCCACTGTGAAAGGTTCTGAGAGTTTGGTTCATGAGCACCCAAGAATTTTCTCCCACTAACTATTCGGTATTGACGAAGATAGGGAACTTCAGGAATACAGATTCTCCTGACCTGTCGATAAATACACCAAATATCTTATTTTTTCTTAGTGGCCAACCACTTTTTTTCATGGTGTTGTTAGAAAGAGGGGTGTTCTCGGCCTAAAAGCAGAAAGACGTGTTTCTTTCGAGATAAATGAAGAAAACGGAATAAAATGAGGAAACTTGGCGATGTAGTACCGGGTGTAAAAGGAGAGAAATTAAAATTGCTAGGGAAAATTTAAAGGAGGTCTAGTAAGTGGATGAAACAGGTTATTAGAAGCCAAGGGATGCTGAAGACTGTGAAAAAAGAATATTTTAGTAAACGTGGAGGGGGAAGTGAAACGTGAATGGGATGAAGAGAGGCAAAAGAGATTGTATGTGGGTGGAGAAAAATAAGGAAGAACGTTGATAATGGATGAGTTGATGTAAAGGATGGGTTATTAGAAAGTGTAGATTGTGGAAAGTAGTGATAAAAAGAAGGATGCTGAGGAAGCGGGGATGAGGGAAGAAAAGATACATGTTTTAGATTGGTTGAATTGAGGCTAGAGAAAAGAATGAGGAAATTATGGAAATATTTTGGAAATAAACAAATCACTTGATATTTTTCTCACTTATATATTACATGCCGAATATTCTTTTCCCAGTGAACTGTTTTTTCAATGTTTCAAAATGGCAGTAATCTTTAGAGACTAGTAGTTGCGCTTGGTAAGAACCTTGGAGAATGCCAATGGATTTTTTCATAGGCAGTCATTTACAAATGGAGCTTTTATACAAAGTTAACTCACCGCAAGATAAGTAGGAAGTATTGGAAAGAATGTGTTCGGAGTTGAAACTTAATGTTTAGGAATGGTTTTCAGGTTCACGTCTCTCCTAATCCGCCGTATTGTAGAATTAAATCTTTATAGTACCCTACAAGTCATCTCAAGGGTGTGTGGCATGCGATGAGTTTTCACTAACGTGCGCTACATATGTAATTGAAACCACTAAGATTGATGCTTTGGCAAAAACCTGCAAATAACTGGCTGGATAGGCTCTTTAATATTTACTGTTTTTGAAACTATGGCGATTAATGTATTTTGCGACGTCATAAATGCACGGATATACATACGTTATACAAAAACATGCTAGAAGAGTCTTGCATGCTTCCTGTATAGCTAATGTATGACGAGGCTTTTTGCCTTAATTTGCTAAGTCGTATTTAGCAAATTAAGGCAAAAGTATCGGAGAAGAAATAGTAGTAGAAGTGATAAAAGATCTTAGGTTTAATAATTAATCCATTTACTAATAGTAGTAGAAGTATCGGAGAGCGAATGAAATAATTAGCTACACAACCAATCGAAGAGTCTAATTATGAAGTCTATGGCAGTTCTAATAGTCTTATCGTTCGAGGAAAAAATGGATTTTGAACCTGTCCTTTCTACTGTATGCTTCCCTTATTTTATGCTCATGATCTTTTCTACTGTATCATGTCTGGTTTAGTAAAATGCTTTTGACGTCATCAAAAAATATTTCACTCTAAAACTTACTTAAAAGGTTCATTCTAAGTTTTAACCGACGGCTTGATAGCGATTTCCATCCTAGTTTTTGCGGTTGCTCTAGCGTTCCTTGGTCTCACGCCCATCAGGTGGCTTGCGAGTCGTCATGTACATGCAGATCATCACCTGCTACACGTGCGAATTTTCTATCCTAGCCGGTGTACTCTTATCATTCTCGATTCTCGGTTTTTCGGTGCATTAACAATCCTCCCTTAATTGGAGGGCGGGGGGCGGAGGGGTAAAAGAAGCTCGTATCCGTTAGTAAGGGCGATTGGAGAGGTGGGGATTGAAATTGAGGAAAGGTTGGGAAAGGGACCGGTGGCACAAAAGGTAAGTGGTGAAAGGGGGGGGAGGAAAGGGCCAGGATGAAAGTGGAGGTATTCGCGGAGGCAGTAAGGGGGGCGTGCGGGTGTAGTAAAAAAGCGGGGGGGGGGCGGAATTATGCCCCGTAGGTTTTTATGCGAGTGGCGGGAAAAGGCAGGGGAGTGGAGTTGGTGGGGAAATTCGAGGAAATGTTTCGTCTTGCCCCGAGGGGAATGGAATCGCTGGGGGTGGAGATTTCGGAGAAGCGGTGAAATAGACTTTTTAAGTGGCGGCGATTGATGAATGCTAAGCGTCGCGTCGTATTAATTCAACGATTCCCAGTCCTCCCAACGTTTTTAAAGTCGATAGTCCCATAACTGTCTTTTTTTATTGCTAGTTCATACCTATCTCTTGGAAGTCGTGGTGGAGTCTGCGAATCTTTTTTGTTTCCCTCAATCCTAGGTTTTTATATACTCGCTTGAATTTTTATTTGTTGAATTCAATCCTTTCAGGCGTAACCTTGCGGCAGTCCATTATGAATAATGACAATAACAACTATGTTTCAATCCGCAGAGCTTTTACTGGTACTACTAATGTCATCGCCTCGGCGTCATCTTCATAAAGTGCCTGATGATGACGCCGTAGCGTTGAAACTAGTAGTACCAGTGAAAACCTTGTGGATTGAAGCATTGCTCATTTAACGCTTCGTGTTATGGTTTTTGTTCATAATGCCATTCTGTCCCTTAGCCATGTTTCCATAGGAAGGTGACGTATTAAATATATCCTGCTGTTTATTTAGCAAGTAACTTACTTTAGGAGGAGGTAATGAGGAGTCATTTTCAAGGTAACATTGACCAATGGTCAAGGGTGCATTGAAAATTACGCTTAGACGTTGAAATCGATCGGTAATGAACAACTTAAATGGAAGAGTTCAAAGTTCCTGACTCTATCTGTTTAATCCATGTTTAACCCAGGCCAATGCATTGCAAATGCCAAACTTTGCAATGCTGTTCAAGTTTTGGCTCCAATACGGATAATATCCAAAATTATCGCAAACCAGCGACGGACTATCCACATAGATTCAGGACTGGAATAATTTCGGCCACAATGGACGAGGTGGCGTCAATCATGAGATTCGATGGCGCGGATCAAACTGGCCCCGTAGCGCCGCTTCGGACGTATTCGAGGGGAGTGCTTCCGTTCTAAAGTTGTGTCTCATCCGTGCTCATGTGCCGTTCCCTCCATTTTTGTCGCTCACGCGTTGGTGTAGAGGTCTCTGTAACCGACATAACCGGTAACTGATCCCCTTATGTCACTCTCGCGTTACTTAATCGACTTTAGACTCTCGCCCCTTTGGCATCAAGCCATGGATCGGTATCCGCCCGTGGATTCGGAATCAGATAGACGATAATTGTCGTCGAAAGCGAAAATCTTCACTTCGTATCCTGTGCGAATTGTTGTTTTAATTTATGGACCGCTTAATTTTAATAGTATAATTGAGGAGATTCTTGCATTAGGTTTTGTTGTAATTGTGTCATCCTAAGATCATTCAAAGTTAGGGATCCTCTTACCCGTTGCCTCTGCCAACATTGGCATTGTACATTTATTAGTGATCAAACCAATGGTGATTGATTTAGATGCTATATTTAAATCATGCAAATATTTTTCTGTTTGGGAAAAGGAATAATGCTTCTTTTAACATGAAAATTTTATTTTATAATTTAGAATTCTACATATTTTTTCGTCGTGGAGTATGGATTGCTATTTTAATTTTTCATTACGTCATTATTCATGTGAGATTAAATTATCGAACTTAAGATATGATATCTTTGCGGTTTATCTTTATCTCCCCGGTTAAGTTGTCGAGTTTGAAAGTGTATTGTCTTCATCTTGGCTTAAAGTCCTTAGGGTGGCCTATATTTTCACAGGTATTGCTTATTCTTCAGGGCTATGTGTGATAAACTCCGGCATTGTATGGCCTACTTTTGTTGATATTTCTGTGTTGGTCCGAAGGCGCCTTTTGTTTGTTGCTTCATGCTTTTCACTACGCTGGCGAATTATCCTTTTAGTTTTTCCCATGTCAATCATGATTGTTTTAATTACCACCAGATTTAACCGCATAGCGTTGAATTTGGTTTTATTAAATTTGACACTAAACTTGATTTTCCTCCCTGAATTCCGTTGAGCATGTAATCGTTTCTAATACCTAATGATTTCCAGAAGAATAGGATGGAATCAACTCATCCGATGAATGTTACGCTCATTGGAAGAAAAAGGTTGCCGTGTTGGGTACACCCCTAGAGTTTCATTTTAATGGCCTTTTCCCATTATTCCTACGAACAAGAATATATAAAAAAATTATCCGAGTTTCATGAATTGAGCGAATATTTGCTCGTTGGCGAATCATGTTATAATGGAGGACATAACTTTTAATTTACCGAATGGGGAGCCTTGTAATAATAATTTCTGCGTCTAAAATCAACACCATTAGTTCCGTCGCCGATACTTTCCAAATTAGATCCGTGCGAACAACTGTAGGATGAAGTCAAGCATCAGCGGTTGTGATACAGCGGTAAATCTTTTCCTTCCATGCTTTTTTTCTCTCTTACGCCTCCGTAAGCAAACACGTCGTGCGGATAAGGATGAAAATGGACTGATTTGTTGATGCGTGATTATTCAGGACGAGGATTAAACGGTGTTTGAGAAACACCCGAGATGTCTTTGCCACTAAAACCTTGCGATTGACTGAATCCACTAAACTTTCCATCATTACCTCTCCCTATGTTCAAATCTGGTGTATTTTTAGGTGAAAAATTCTAGTAACATACTTTGTAGAGAATTAATAATTGCGAAAACAAGGTGGACGAAGGCTAGAAAGCGTTACGCTCTGATTGTGTGAGGCTTCAAGTATGTTAACCTAGGTGGTGTAATGATGTTTCCAAAGGGTCAAAGGCAAGGTATATTGCCAGTTTTATGAATCTGAAGTTGCATATGTTTAGTGCATACTACAGAGTATGACTGATCCATGACTGCATTGTTCTTAATCTTTGTAACAATTATTGGACAGGAGCTACAATTAAGCAAGGGGTCTGAGTCAAAGATAACTTTTAGTTCCTCAGTTTTCATTGTATACAAGGAACTCAATTCAGTGTTTGTGCAAATAACTGGGGCGAAATATAAGAACTAGGTTTTAGAAATACACGGTATCAGCGATTCTCTCACGAAATACAGGCGGTCGGGCGTACACACATCTCCTTCGACAAACACAATTTTATCTCGGAACACGAGCTATTTCATAGTCAATCCTGAAGAACTGAGAATACAAGGTACTCCATGGTTATATTAGTACTGCGTCATGAAATCATGACAGTCATGAGACGATTGATGCCGATAATTGCCCTTACGTGACCGTCAAAGCGGGGCTAAGTCTGATACAAGATGAACTTGTCGAGTTTGCCTTAATCGGTGTGAAGTTTTTAGGGTGTTCGCTTTTGCTTGGGGGAGTCATTTTCTTTGAATTTTGGGCCTCCTGGGTTCCTTGCTATCTCGTCATCTTCATCCTCCCCTCTCTCATTTCTCTCGGGTCACTTAAAAAAATAAAGACATGGGGACAAGGTAATGGGGGACGGTCTCTTTGCGAATTAAAAAAGTTATTTATTTCATTAGTGTCTCAATGACCTTCCTAACTTTTACTCCCGTGTCGTCTTTCTTAAAGTGACTGGTAATTAGTTGATATAATGAAGCTGGATGTCCTTGGGAGTTACGCGTTGTGGAAGGGATATCGCTTTAAAAAATATAATAACGAGAATATTTTTAACGACCGCGACTCTTTAATCCCATGAGGACATGCTGCTAATTAAAGTTTCGCATCTTTAAACGACCCGAAACTCATTTTTGAGTGAAGACGGGGACGCTGTTTTATTCTATAGAGAGAAAAAAACATCTCTTGCAAAAGTAATTGTGAAAGGTTATTGTTTTTCTGCGCGCTGTTAATGTAAGTACGTTCTCGGTCTCGATTCATTGCGCATTATTTCGGCTCAGTATCCTGAGGCCTGGTTAGCTTCAAGAGTCGAGTACCCTAGAATAACGTTACTTTAATTCCCTAGCATTACGTTACTTTAATGTTAACTGAGACTATGGGCTGTTTGGTTGTATACTTGGGAGTTGTATACGACTGACAACTGAGGTAATTTGCATGATTGAGAATCGGTGGGTTTGTTGGCAAAGGCAAAAATTATTTGGGAAGGGAGGGAGAGGGAAACTCGACCTCGTCATTTACCCGCCAAGGAGTCACATCAGATGGACGTTGTGCTTCACTTGAGGTGCTCTCCAAAAGAAATCCAAATAGGAATCGCAGTTCCCCTGAAAAATCACAACTACTGCCTATAGGTATTTGAACCCAGGCCCTCGGTATGAGAAGCCAGTAGTTAAGTCACCACTCCAACCAGATCCCCTGGATATGGGTATGTGAAGTGCATCAGACCATCATTTTGTTGATGTGAGGGTTTCCGGTTGAAATGCGTATTTGAAACTATTATCATGGGGAGAAAAATGTTTTAACAGATTCTAATGTAAAACGGGGCCGTAATTTCCTCTTTCTCGATAGAGCATTTTTTCAAGATGTGGTTTATCCGGCGCCCTTGCAGAATGCAATTTTGAGGGTTTGTTTCCCACGCTAATTTATTCAGGAGAGCTGTACGTAACTCCTGCCTGCCTCGCGTGCCATATTAAGGTGATCCACAGTTGCCCTTTTGAAATGCTCAGTCAATATCTCCACGATTCACCGGAAATTTGATAACGCGTCAAAAAAAATATAACTTCTTTTGTCTGTGGTAAATTGGCTGCCTTTCTCTCTTAAGTCTATTTTTGGCGAGCGTTCAAAATGTAGTATTTGGCCAAACAATATGGCATTTCTGGTGTAGGGGAGCTCCCGGTTCTTAAACAAAGGAGTGAACTAGTAAGGTGATGTGCATTCATGGCACCTCTCGAGTTGACGGTTGGTTCAATTGAAGCTTAACTGAATCTATGACATGGCCTCATGACACGACTTAAGTTTTAATTGGAAGTTGGTGTATTTTGTCCGAAATTGATATTTTTCAAATCTTGTGTTGCGCGTATAAGCTCACAGTAATTTTCGATGTGTGGCTCACATTTTGCGCATTTGTTGCAAAGATGACATTTAGGAAATAGTTTGATGCGTGGTTTATTTGTGACAACTACTCATGTTCCTCACTCATTTTTTCTTTCTCTCGAGGGATTTTTACTAGTGTTTGTTTACAATAGCTATTTTGTGAATTAGTTCTTTTTTTCACGATACAACAAAAGTCATTTAAATGGCTAAAATTTCAAATTAATGCGGATTATTTCCTCTCTTGAAGAACAAAAGCATTTGCTTCGTAGAAAATTACTTTTGCTGCCACCTTATATTTATATATTTTTTTATTGTTTACATACTATAATACCTACTTTATTACCTAATTTATTGATTTAGTGTAATTTGAACTGTTTTTAAGGCATTGCTATATAACTACTTGAGCCCTAAAGTGAAAAACGACTGTAAAGAAAATCAATCCCTGAATAAGTAGCTCTATAATCTCCAAAAAAGTTATGTCTCTAACCATAAGCGTAAGTGGCGTTTGTACCTTCAAAACTGTAACGTTATTGCGTTGATGATTGTGATATTTTTATATACAGTTGTGATCTCAGCACGTGATATTTATCTGCCGCAATTGATCTCGAAAAGGTGTAGTTAGCAAATAAATTGAGGTTCGTGATTTATTTCGCAATCGAGGAAGCATAGCGTTAGGGGATATAATATTTTAGCTGACTGTGGTGATGTGCTCCTTTGCATCATTTCTACGAGACGTGGAATGACTGACATAACGCCAGTCGCAATATCTCGCTCGGTAAACTCGGTAAATTGATGTTTTGATTCGGCTGGGATTAGGGAGGAACTCGTTTTTGAGCACAGTCGTGTTTGAGGATGTCGTTGTGCACACCTGATGCGGTGGAATACTAGTGCTCCGTAGCAGGTTTGCTCAAGGCTTTAAACTCGTAACCCTCCAGCCGAAGCATCGATTAAACAATGAATTCCTTCTGTTGCACTCGCAAGCGGAGCTTCTAAACTTCGTCTCCATCCGGTGGGACATAGGCACATATGTTGACCCTTTATTTGGCGAATCCTTCGTGAATTTTGGCTGAGTTCGCGACATGCCTCATATCCCGTTGAATTTTCATGCCTAGGGTTTGTTTGAATATGATTAAATATTATTGCTGTGTGCAGAATTCGGATGTGTTCTCATTCTATTCCGAGTAATCGCAGTGGTGATTCCCTATAATTTGTCATTGCACGAAAGGTAATGAATTTTACTTTTTTCGCCGAAAATATCATCAATCGAGACTTTTTTTTACACTAGATTTTGGCATTATATGAGTTTTCTCTAATGATTGTGCATGTAAGTATAACCTTCGATACCTAAACCTTTTTTGTTATTGGGAACAGTTATCCTCGTGGACTAAATCTCGATTTGTCTGCTACCCCCTTTAACTCATTTTACTGATATACTTCTTTCCCTGTGAAAGAAATTGTGTTAAGCAATTCATTTTATTTTTGAGAAAGTGAACAAAAATGGCATAATAAAGATGCTTGTTAGTGTTTTACCATTTTCCTAGGAAGTTATTGGGAAATCATTTGGGAGAAAGTGTTCGTATTCTCTTGGAAATTGGGGGAGGCTGTTTGGGTGACCAGACGAGAAATGATCCAATAATCGGCGGTACTAAAAGGTATTTTAAAAGCTAATGCTTCTAAAATACCTTTTAGATCGTTTACGATTGATAATTTCTCTTTCTGAGGGCTACTTCTTATTATGTTTTTCCATAATCGTAACTAAAGTTACTGTATAGGTATTCTTCGGGCATAAAGTGAAGATACCGTGTGTGCAAGAGATATTTCATTGTACATGCGATATTTTGGACTAATTTAGTGTAACCAGAGTTTACAGGCTGGTCACTCAACCGTGTTACCGTGAAAACCGTGAATTAGCCGTGAATTTCCTTTTTAAACTTTTAATTTTGGTATTTTTGGGCCCTTGGTTGTTTTATTAAAAATTCTAGATGGCACAAAAGTTGGTTTTATTTCGTCCTGGGAATGTGTCGGTGGCTTACTATGAATGTCATACTATGTGCTGTTTATTAGCATTTAATAATTGTCCTCCCCTGTATCGTTCGTATTGTCTGGATCTTTGAAATTCTACCTAGCATCAGTTGAGAAGATCGAAAAGATAAAAATACGCATTAATAAAAAATGTTTCTGCAGGTTTCGGATGCTTTGAATTCATTGAACCACTTAGTTTCCATTCGAATAATGATGAAAACCTACTTAAAATTGTTAACTCTTTCGTTTTATTGAAATAACGGTGCCTTTTTGGGCGTAAATGGTTTCTCTGCCCATTGAACTACGAATTATCACAAATAAAACACTATTTTGAATGACTATGAATATAACTCTAACAGAAACGTGAAATGGCGATTTTCGATCTTATAAAACGTGAATAACAGTGAATACGACCTTATTGAACGAGTGGTCACCCTATTTTAAGTAAACTTATTACGAATGCTGGCGAAGTAGGCAATGACGTTTTATAGCGTATACTCCTTTGAGGTGGTCCATGCCTATCTGTAACTTTCTGCTTGTTCAATCATGATCTCCTCTCGCTTGGATGGTGATCGTCTTGGTGATCAAAATGTTTATAATGGTATGGTAATACCATTATAAACATTTTAATAATAATATAATTTAATAATAATGGTATAATGTTTATATGGTAATTGTGGACAATATTCATTGAACTTTCTTGCTTCATTGATTTTTTTTCTCTTTTTTTAAGGTAATGCCTCTCAATATTTTATGCCGTTGGTACTTCGTGCTGATTTTGGTAACGTACTTTAAATAATGCTTTATCCGCTGTGAGTGTGTGTGTGCATTGGGAGTCCATACTTATAATTACGATTAAATATTTTTTATTTATTTATTTTACTCATACCTTGAGGGTGTTATTATTTGAATACCAATCATCACTGATGAAAATCTCCTTTGCATGTGCACATTTTGAGTTTTTCAGTCGATACTCTTTAAAAAGTGGTTCTGTGTGAGAAAATTTGAATCTTAATAATTAAATCACCTGTATTAAATGGTATAGTGCTGTCATTATTAGTATATAAGCGTATCTAACCCATTGGTACCATTTACTTACGATGGCGAAGTTATTTCCCGATTGAATTTTGCTAACGGTGATTTCTTCTATTTTAAATTTTATTTATTGCTCGGGGTATCCTCGCAGTTTTTCTCTTCAAAAGCATCTAAGTGTATCTACGCTCTTACGCATGAATATTTAATGTTGGTAAATCACTGAAGGGTCTTCTAATATATTTCGGATATCTCCTGTTAATAATATACCGCCTTGCTATTTCAATGCTTGCTTGCTATATTAATGTCAGTCTTTGTTAGACCTTGACGGAATGTTAACATTTGAATTATCTTTTTGATAATAATAATCTTCCTTTAAGTCCGCTTCTTTTTATTAATTTCCTGCCTTAAGATTTTATAGGGATGGTTATTTATTCATTTGAACCCTGTGACCTGCTTTCCTCTTAGGTGACTCCGTTGCAGTTTTTAAGCATTTAATTATTTGAGCTAAGCTGGCACCAGTTGTTATATAATTTGATGATTAAGTCCTGGAGAGACTCTGCGACTTATCGTTATTACAGTTTCTGTAGGTCAAGCACTCGAGGCGTTATATTGTGTAACATTCCGCCTCTGTCGATCAAGCTCTTGTTAAACTGTTTACTGTAGGCATTGTCGGAGTTCAGTTTTTCTCTGCGTAATGCTTTTTGTTTAGGGTCCGACAGAATACTTAATTTCATATTGAGTAACGCTGGATTAATTTCGTAATGCTTTGCGCATGGAGCAAAGTTAAGCCTTGAGAAAAATACTTGAGAGTTAAGAAATATATCGATGCTCGGGAAGTGGAAAATTAATAAAAAAGATATCTTTGTATTGCCCTGACTGCACAGGTTTTTCTTTGTATTTCTGTAGGTGGCGATTGTGATGATATAGCTTTATTTGTAACGCATTCGCATCCGTGCCTACTGGTACGCATGCTGAAACTGACTACTAATCCCAAATGAGCTCTGTAGTGCCATTCTCAGACTCATTAAAACATGGTTGCGACATCTGTCGGTTCGCTGTGTTTCGTAGCTACATATTCGTGAAAATCGTCGGTATGAAGCAACTGCCTACGAAGCGACCACCGCTTCGGTGTTAGCATTATTGCTTTGCTTTTTTTTCTTTTTGACTTTAACTTCATCTGTTTGGCATAATTTTTTTTCTCTTTGCTTGGTACTTCCAACGTCTCTAAGAAACAAAATTTCGCTACATAATATGCAACAACTTCCTATCGCTATTTTTCTATGTAGAATGGCGTTGCTCATTGATGAGATCCGTGAAACGTGAGGATGTTCTTTAACGATCGGCACTCGACAGGAGTTGGAGAATTGCGTTTCTGGTACGCAGACGGCAAGGCATCACTTACCGGTTGATCATGTAGATATATATTCCATGTTGTATGGGACTATAGTGTAATTTATATGCGCCTGATTGTTACTATCTTATTGAGATATGCATATTTTCTTATATTGACGCAAAGAAAAACTTATTACTCGTAGATTCCCGTCCCCGAATATGGCTTGTAACTCTAGTTTTAGGTATATTTTATAGTTTCGGGAGTGACTTCGTGGGTGTGACTGATAAACATTGAAATAACAAAACTTTGTAATTTTCCACACTTGATTAAATTCTTTGACCGGTTTCACCTTGATAAATCATCTTCTGGCCGATCCTAATGCTTCAGCCATTCTATATATCCAGAGAGAATGTTTTAGAATCTGCCAGAAGATGCATTATCAAGGTGAAACCGGTCACAAAAGTGTGGATAAGTATGTACTATGGTTTGTTATTTTTAGGAGATGGTGTTGGAGTTGGTTTTTAAATATCTAGAGGAAGGATATGGGATGGGTTTAAATATTTTCGACTCTCACAGTATTGATTCCGTGAAGGTTTTTTCCATTTCGACTTCAGCCGTCTCGAAATATTTTCGATCTCTCGAATCTCCACGGTGGACCCTTATTCGATCACGTGCGCACACTCCTGTGTGTTCACTTAGTTGAGTTTTCATTTCGCATCGACAAGTGTCACCGCAGCCTTGGCCCTACCTTTCTCTTTCTCTCCCTTAATGCGGTTGCGGGTCGCGGTGAACACTCCAAATGCGGGAGTACCTACTTTGATCTTCGAATCCTTGACCTTTTTTTAGCCTTCATTTCTTTCGCCGATCTATCGACTTGTGTGGAGTCCCCCCCCCTACGTTGGTCACCTTTCTAATTAGTGGTCCTTTTCCCCTTTGGCAATCAGTCCTCGCTCCTACTTGTTCAAAACGAGTCCACCCTGCATAGGAGCGCCGTCCCTGGAATACCTAATTCACCCTCGCTCTAATTTCTTACCAATTCGGTCTCAATCCGCTGTTCCTGGTCAGTCGTCATTTTAGACGAATTAATGTATTTCCGGCGTATTTTACCTCCATTAAAATGTGCAAAGCTATTGGGCATGCTCAAAATAAATGCGAGTTGCGTTTGTTTTTTTTCGTTAATATCCTATATCCATGGACTATATTGAGTTTCTGTTGATTGATGTGCGTAGTAAGGAAGCCCTTTAATGTTTCGTGCGTTGACGAATGGAATCAATGTTGTAAATATTTTTTAATGATTTATATATGTTTTTTGTTTAATGTCTATGCGGTAGACATTTTTAGAGAAGTAAGTGAAATTTCATGTCTAGATAATTTGACGAGTGAGCTTTATTCACTTTCTTGAAAAATAATGATTCCTTTCTTATTCCTGAAAACAGCCTATATGTGGCAACGCCCTACCACGACGGAAACACCAGTTGCCGATCAGCCTCAAAAGTTAAGCATCGTTTGGCTCGGCTCGCATTTGGAGTGGTAATCCTCCGAGTAGTCTGAGTGCTGTTGCCTCGTCGCATACAACATATTTGAAATGACCTAAGCCGCCTAAGCACGCTTAACTAAATTACTACTATTCGGACAATGTGGTCAGGATTTTGAGTGGCAAATTTTGTTTTCACGTTATCTGTGGAATTTTCATGCCTTTTAGCTATTCCGTGATCGTATTACAGATTGTCTTCACACATATCGAGTATTTCTTCTGTCGGTTTTAACAATAATTATTTGTTAATTGATATAAATATTTTCTAGTGTGCGTGCTTTTGAGGGATTGCTTACGCATTGCCAAGTGTGAGTCGGTAAGAATATACGCGTTTGAACATGCCCTGTTGATGTATGGAGTGTCCAGAAAACCCTCCTAATGAATGGGTAGTATACCGATATGAAATTAGTAAATGCTTAGTTATTATGAGCTATTATAATGCTTAGAATTAGTGTAACCTTACATTAGTGCGTACAAACACATTGGTTCATCGGGCAGCAGACATTTTATTCGAGACTCAATAATTATCAACCCTCGTAAGCTTCCTCCGAACATGAATTTCAGCTCCTCGATTAATTTTTATCAACTTGGCCTTCAATTTGGACTTAATTTTCCCTTCAAACGTCATTTTTGCGGTTATCTCAATTGTAATTTTTGGGAGAGTTGGAAGTGCCCACATAGTTTCCCTTTTCGCAACCCTCTCTCATCACCTCAATAATGTTGCTGCAAGTCTGTTTAAATCAAGTCGTTTTGATGACTCTGATCAAGTTAATGCGAACCCTCACAAGTTTTTTTTTCCCTTCAATTCGTGCGGGAGAGCCGTAGTCTTAATTTTCCCGGCGCTGGGATAAGGCCGTCGCGAGTCATTTACTTTTTGGAAATGGCGCGGTCCCTGGAATGCCTCAAAACCCTTTTTTCCCCGAAAAACCCCAAGAGTTTCTCCTCCCCGCTCATTACGAGTAATTCCATTCTTCATTCTTTTCATTCTCCCTTCCGTCCCTTATAATCAACCTCCTCATATCCACCGTCTCCTTTCCTTTCCCCTGTGCAGCTAGGATTGCCAACTCTCCCGGGTCCTCCAGGAGACTCCTGGACTTGAACAACTGTGCATACTTAAAATCTCCCTCCTTCCCTTAGGCGTTTGTATCCCTTTTTAAGTTTAAACAATAATCAATAAAATATTATTATTATTACCATTGTCTACGATTTCTAGCCTTTTTTATGTGTTATTTGCTACTAATATTGCAGGGAATGTTAATGCTTCTTAAAACTTCTTGACTTAAATATATTCTTAATATAAAATGATTAATACACCATTATTTAAAATTAATAAATTTGTATGTCCTTTTATTGCTCTCACTATTATCGGCTTTTCCGAAATTACTTCTTGTTTGCCATAAGATATAATCCCGTATGATGTATAATGTGTATAAAAATGTAATGTTGTTTGAATGCTAATTTTAGTTATACTTCTTCCCATTCAATAATTATTATCAAATAGTTTTCGAATATTTTCCAGTTTATTCTACAACACTTAAAGTCAACCATGATTTTCGGGTGAATATTTTTGCTTTTATATCAGTGTTTTTTGTCGGTGACAGTAAAATTAACTAATATTTACCAACTTCTTACCGTTCCCTAATGCGAAGTATACATTTTGTGTGGTTGTTTTGATTGTGACTTTAAATTTAACCCTCGAAATGTCCCGGAATTTCCTAATCTGGGAACGACCTACTCTTGTAATCAGTTGGCAATCCTACCTGTACCCATAATCCACTCGTTTTCGCTCCTCTCTCTTGCTTCCATGTTTCACCAGTTAAAGAAAGGGATGTTGACCGTCTTTCCCGTCTCACCTTTCTTCGTTACGTCTCTTCGCTCATCACTCTGCTCCCGGTCGCTTAATACCTTTTGCTTTCGGCGAGTTTTGTCGGAAATCTATTTTCATAAACCCGGTTGCATGAACTTTATGATAATCACTCGCTCGATGCGTAATTTCGACTCACTCCCATTCTAAAGTCTTTAAGTGTCTTCGTTTTGAACTAAATGAATTTACCTACTCTTGCTTTCCTCCGGCTATATATTATATGCATATAAATGACCCGTCATTTTTCGAATTTTTGCTTGCACCTTTTCCTTTAGACTAACTCCTCTGTCATTTAGGTGGGAAAAGTTTTAAATATATTTACGAAATCTTACAATTATATACATTAAATAAGGGACAGTTTTATTAATTGGAACGTCATGTGGGCTCGTCTATCATGTAAGTGCAGTAATTAGACTAAAATGGCTATTTTCTATCCCTATCAAAATTCTCTTTAGACAGTATCTTTCCTTAAGGTCCATAGAAAGATGATCTTTTTCCTTAAAGAGTTTTAGTTCTCGAAATGATTGACGTCAATTTTTTGTGATTGACTCTGCATAAAAGTTAAAATTTAAAGTATTTTTCACTTTGACAGCATTGGAGACGAGTAAAAAAGATGATACTTTAAAAAATGGTGCAGGGCGCAATAGGGCCCAAGGGCGATGTGCCAATAAGTCGACAGGACAACGGTGTTTAACGGGCGACAAAGTGTCATTTCCTAAGCCGCGTTTTCAGTTCCCATTATATAGCCTTAGGTTCATAATTTAAGGCCGTAGAATTCTCTTTTCATCTATGGACACAGTAATCGTTTTACGACCGCAACTCCTTAATGAAATAGCAACTACGTAGTTCATTGTTTAGACGTAGTTCAAGCTATCGCTTTAATTTCAGTTATTCCTACTTAAAAAAAAGAAGACTTGATAAACGAACCAATAATAATCTCTTCAGCAGCATATTCGGTGTCGTAGTCCGCATGAGTGGATTGAAAGCTCATTTGGTTGATAACCGCATCGATGGAAAAAAATATCGGCAGTGCGATGATTTACGTCATGTATCTCGCAGGATTGGGATTCGAAATGGGCCAAATAATAAAGCTATACATGGTCTTCTGATATAAATCTGTAATGTGCTGAGTAAAAAACGTAGGTGAGGAAGAGACCAGTGGTTTTTGCGCGGTGATTAATGGCCGTCGAGACGGAAAAGCGAAGGTCCGGAAAGGAGAAATGGTCTGGGCGAAAATAGCCGATGCGGTCTGTGAAAAATGGTTTCGGTCTTTGCATTTATTGCGAAAAAAATCTCACTTCCTAATGTTACCTATATATATTTGATTGATTTGAATTACTTTCCTCAGACGACACAAGTAATATATATGAACCTCTAAGTTACTTTTGTGTGTTAAAGTTTATAGTATACTTATCTTTTCTGTGTTGATTTATTTCCATTTGTTTGAGGTGTGGGATATTTTTAGGTTGTTGACGAAATTCTGGAGTTATATGTTGAATAAATGACTCAATGAAATGATTATGAATACTGGAAATCAAAATATGTCTGCATTGAGTTAATGACGTTGAAAGTATTTCAAGAGATTGTGAATTTTATAGAGTTCCTATCATTGAGTAACCGTAGGCAATTACTTATTAGCGAGTTGATTATTTCAGAAGTATCGGCCTTTATCGTACTTGAAGTGCTCTCGTGCAATTGGTTACATTGCGTCATTGCGTGATTCTGTGCGTAGCTGCCAATTTTTTTCCTGTATTTCTGGTGTTAATTTTAAAATCGCTCTTTCCCATAATAATCTTCGATCGGATGCTTTCTCCAGACAATTTTTCATTGAACATTTTTTTCGCCGAATTAGTTCATCTTATTTATACATACATACCTACCTAAGTTTTCGTCCAATTCTATTCTATACCTCTCTTCCGACATGGGTGACCACTAATTCTGCGTAGTAGCGTAAGTTTAGCATGCTTAAGCGAACTCTTTATTTCTGGGCATAGTGAGCCTTAAATAATTTCTTTTCGGCTATCCTTATATATTTTTTCTCTAATGAGTTTTTGTTCACCACCCACTTCATTCAAGCCACTCATAAATTAATCGCTGTAATTTGTTTCTAGAGTTATAAACTCTATTAACATGATGTGGAATACCTCCTCCTCCAAAGTTTGTGCCTGAAAAGGAGTAATCTCTGCCTTGATGCCAGTTCAGCACTGAGTCGTGCATCATGCTTTGCGGTGAATCAGTGTGTGGCTCAAAATGTTTGGCATAAGGGTTGCTAGGGACAGCTTGTCTTCCCCGTTGCCGGGGGACTAGAAGATCAGCCGGTCAACATGATAAATGACTCTTGCCTAGAGTTGCCTGCATTGCCTATCTGCATAATGCCGGTCTAGTCACAGCGTCCACATTCCTTCAGATCCAATTTCTCTTTTGCATATTCCACCAAATGTGAGTTCAATAGCTCCTGCTTTCATCTCCCCCTCTCTCTCTCTACAAGGCTCACAATTACACTTAACCCACTTCTTTTTGGCGCTGCAGTTTTGTTTTCACTTCCAGTGTATCCTTTGCCCGCACGGTTGTCACATTTTCGTTGCAAAGGCGCGAAATTGAGATAATTACACCTATGGATATGGATTTTAGTTACACTGGAGTAATTATTATTACGGTTACTCAGTGTACTACCGGTTAGGGTGGATTTTGATGGATCATCGCTACTCTCCTATCCCAGCTAGTCTCAGTAGTTACCATCCCAGCTAGTCTCAGTAGTGAACGGACGTGTCTGCTGCTACCGGCCTCTGGCTTTCGAAACGACCTTGTGCTTCCTCTGTCTGCTACGAGACCTTTAAAATGCCGAGCAGTTGCATTTCCTGTGACCAATTGGTTAAGCGATCGCAAAAGATATTAATTTGTAATATGTGCAACGGTAATTATCATCTTTCCTGCACCTCCTTGACGGATAATGATCTACGGGCGCTCGAAGATTTACAGCAATCATGGTGTTGTGACGTTTGTGCTTCTAAAGCTCGGTCGAAACGCGGGGATGAAACCCCGGTTTCTGGGAGATCCGGAACCCCGGTGAGACACCTGGCAGACGTGCAGTTATCACCCAGCTCATCCGATTCCATGGCAACGATGCTGAAAGATCTTCTAAAACGTGTGAAGTCGCTACAGGACAATCTGAGTGAGTTCAAGACGACACTCTCTTCTCTTCAAGAGTCATCGTATGAACATTCGCAAGCGCTTACTCTCATGAATGAATCAATATCAAAAATTCATGGTCGATTAGATGCAGTGACTGATGAAAACTCGGCTTTAAAGACACGTGTGGCCCTTCTTGAGGCTCAGTTAAATCAAGTTGAGCAAGATTCACTGAGGAATATTATTGAAATTCATGGTATTCCTTATAAAAAAGGCGAAATAGTTGAAGCACTAGTTTTAAATACAGGGCTTGCTCTTGGAGTCAAACTGGAGGCTCATGATATTGATGAATGCTATCGGCTTAAAACTAGGTCATTGACTACCTCCAATGTTAAGCCGTCTATTATAAAGGTCCGTTTTACGCGCAGTAAATTGGCTAGAGAGCTCCTGGAGGCTCGTCGAGTCAAAAGAGACCTCACCACTAAGGAACTAGATTTCAGTGATGACACTGCCCAAACTGTTTTCGTAAACGAGTGCCTTAGTACTACTAATCGCAAAATCTATGCCTTGGCGAGGGAATACAAAAAAGTAGGTAAACTTAAGTACCTGTGGATTCGGGATGGGAAGATGTTTGCAAGGGAGAAGGATGGGGCAGAACGACTAATAATCCGAAGTGAGGCGGACTTGCAGTTCCTGAAATGACAGCAGTCAAATTGTGCACGTGAGCGCAACTTGGCCTGTAATCCTGTGCCCTCCAATGTCACCCCTAATAACTCCCGGTCTAATAATATGTCTTATGTATTAAACCTGTGTCATGTTAATGCTCAATCTATTCCAGCGCATATTGATGAATTTCGTGTCTATTTTTCAAACAAGGATTATCATGTGATCTGTGTCTCTGAATCGTGGTTAACAAGTTACATTACTAATGATGTGGTAGGGCTTCAAGGATATCAACTCGCTCGTCACGATCGTGTCGGTAGAGTTGGAGGTGGTGTGTGTGTATACATAAAGGAGAAACTTAACTTTAAAATAATAGAAATGTCAAATACTGCTCATTATCAACCTGAATACATTTTCATTGAAATATCTGCTCCAGAAGGTAAACTTTTGCTCTGTGTCTTATATAGACCACCCAAAATCAGTTACGTAATGAAAGAATTTGAAGACGCTATTTCAAAATACCTCTCTACTTATGTTAATGTTATATTATGTGGTGACTTTAATGTTGATATGTTGAAACACACTTATGAGAGTAAGTACTTAAAGAATTTTTTGTATAGTTATAGTCTCTACCTTATGCCACTACAACCAACACACAACCTGCCTGGAAGTAACACATTGCTGGATCTAGTTATTGTTGATGATGTGTCTAAGATTGTTGATTTTGGTCAGTGTTCTGTAAACTTTCTGTCCGAGCATGATTTGGTGTATGTTAAATATAGGTTTAAATTTCCTAAATGTAAGCCTCCACTGATCAGTTTCCGTGACTTCAGCCAATTCGATCTCTCAAGGTTTGAAGACGACTGGTATGCCTTACCATGGCAAAATTTTTTTACAACCCATAATATTGAAGAAAAAATAACGCTGTTTAATTTTTTTGTTACTAGTCTGTTAGAACTTCATGCTCCAATGAAAAATGTAAAGGTTAAACGAATGCCTGCTCCGTGGATTACAGGGGAGATTAGAACTATTATGGCTCAACGAGATCAAACACGTAAAGCGTTTCAAAGAACAAAACTTGTCTCATGTTGGGAAACATATAAGGAATTAAGAAATAGGGCAAAGAAGATGCAAACTCAGGCAAAGAAAGATTACTATGTCAAGTGTTTTGCTGACAAAACCAGCTCACGCTCAGTGTGGCAAGAAATTCGGCGCTTAGGACTTGGGAATACTCGTAAAGCGCAGGTTAATATTAATTTTCCGTTGAACGAACTTAATGAGTATTTCATAGCTACCCCAACTGCTGGTAATACTACTGACAATATTGATCCTTTGTTACATGAGGGACAAAGTAGCCCGATTCATGCCCCGGTAATTGTAGAGAATTTCGAAGTCAAAAGTGAGTTGTTATTTTTTCCTCATTTTACCCCTGATTTACTACTTAAATATGTATCAATGATAAAGTCTAACGCATCCGGTATTGATGGCATTAGTGTAAAATTTATTAAAATGATTCTTCCGCTTGCATTACCTATGATATTAAATATTTATAATTGTTCCCTGAATTATTCTACTTTTCCCACATTATGGAAATTTGCCCTTATTAGACCTATACAGAAAAATTCTAGACCAACAGATATGTCTCATTATCGCCCCATATCCATATTATGCGCCCTATCCAAACCTCTCGAGAGATTTGTCTTTAATCACACCATAGAGCACCTTTCTCGCAATAACTTGTTAGACAATTATCAATCAGGTTTTCGCAAAGATCATAGCACGCAGTCCGCACTAATAAAAATTACTGATGATATTCGTCATGCTATCGATAATAGAAAAATAGTTATTCTTGTTCTATTTGACTTCAGTAAAGCTTTCAACTGTGTAAATCACGACATTCTCTTGGCACGATTACGTAAGCTGAAGTGCTCTAATTCCGTCCTAGCATGGTTTAAATCATACCTCTCTGATCGCCAACAGGCGGTGAAGGGTTTGGAAGGCCATTCTGATCCATCCCCATTGCCTTGCGGAGTACCTCAAGGGTCCATTCTAGGGCCATTGTTATTTAATATTTATGTCCATGAACTATCAAATATGATTCGCACCTGTCAGTACCATTTTTACGCGGATGACCTACAAGTTTATGTAGAATGTAATTGTAATTGCATTGAGGAAACAGTTTCATTGATTAATAAGGATATTCAAGCTATATGTGCATGGGCATCGGCCAACGACCTAAAACTTAACTCTCAAAAAACGAAACCAATAATAATAGGAAGTCCTTCGTTTATAAACTCTCTTGATTTTGATTGCCTCCCTAAAATAACTGTTGAAGGAGTACAACTTGATTATGTTGATGAAGTGAACGATCTCGGTGTTGTTATAAATAGAACCTTGACTTGGAACTCACATGTTCATAGTATCTCTAATAAAGTTTTGAAAACACTTTATCAGCTCAAGCAATTCAGACACCTAATACCTCTTCCGCTACGCCAAAAGCTAGTAACCTCTTTAGTTTTACCACATATAGATTACTGCTCGCTGGTGTTCACGAATATATCAAAAGAACAAACTGCCATTCTACAAAGATTACAGAATTGTTGTATACGATATATATATGATATCTCACGCGATGAACATGTCAGCCCATATTATGAGATGTTAAATTGGTTAAAAATTGAAGAAAGACGTATGCTGCAAATGGGTGTATTTATTTTTAAATTATTAAATGTAAAGATTCCATTGTATTTATATGATCAATATGTATATAATAAGGACAAAAAAAAGCGAATGACTAGAAATAATTCCAACTTAATAATACCATGCCATAGAACAACAACTTACAATAAATCATTTTATGTAACATCTTGTAAATTGTGGAATTCTCTTCCTCAGAATTTAAAGACACTGACATCAGTGAATGTATTCAAGAGAGCTTTGAAAGAGTATTTATGTTCTAAACATTAGTATATAAAATGTAATATTTACTTATTTATTTATTTGTTTTATTTTTTGTAAATTATGTAATATTAGTGACTGTTTATACAAAGCATTGTAAGTGTTATGCCTTTAATCATTTTATGTAATTTAATCCTTTTTTGTAATACCAACCTATATTATTATGTCTTCTGCATGTAATTATGTAGCTATTACTTTATTACTTTATGTTGTCTGTTAATCTTATCAGCAGCCGAAAATATAAATAAATGTAAATGCCATGTATTTGTGCTCCATGGGATTATATAGTCCCAGAGTAAATAAACTTTATCTTATCTTATCTTATCTTATCTCCTATTATCCTGCTAAGGGTCAGGGAACGGATATTATTCGCTAAAGATGCAGCATTGCAATGCCCTAAGTTGTGGCATTTCACTCCGTACCATTTCTTATCGTCATGTAACATTTTCGCTTCATGTTTCGAATAATCCGCATATTTTATACCTTTGCTTTGTTTTTTGATACCTAAGGCATGTCATCAGTGAAAGTAAATTTTTGAAGCAAAACAAACAATAGGGTTGAATTGATTACCTATTTTGTTTTACTGCCAACTTCCCGGTAGAACCTCTTTCATTTGTTCATTTCACCCCGCTTGCCTTTATTGTTTCCTCTGAATTCCTTTGCACGTATCTCTTTCTCTCGCCTTCTCATCTTCCCCTAATGACTGCCATAGGCATTTTTGCCCCTAGCATTTCCGCGTGGGGCGTGTAGTCTGTTGACTTCTTGAATTCTAAAGAGGTTATTGATTCTTAGCTGTCATCGCCTGATTCACAATGTTAGACCTCCCTCCCTTGAAAATCCGCGAAGAATTATTAGGGTTATGGTTTATTTTTCTTTGGAGTACTCTAATTGATCTATTAACTGTTTACGAGCAAGATAGGTCACCCCAATTGCCGAATTAGGGAAGATAAGAGTAAGTAATCCATCAAAGAGGCAATTACTTGAGTCTTTCGTCAATGAAAGCTCGGCGATCCGAAAATTAACTTCTGAGAGTACTTGAAAAATAATTTTCATAGCGTTCTTTGCTGAGGTTACCTCTCAACCTACGAAGAATCGAGCCCCATGACTCATATCCTATATTGAAGTCACAGTGAGACAGAAAAGTGTTTTTTTTCACAATTAATGTAATTTTATTTCCTTAAAACTTAACGGTCGATCGGTCACGTCGATATGTATTTGCTCCGAGTCATTGAGGATATATTTCCAAATATGTTCACATATAATACTTTTTGACAGTATTTCCCAAGTAGACTTGAGTGGATTCCGCTTGCTTCCTGCTCGTAGTGACGAGATAGTTTCTGTGTTATGCTATCTTTCTATTTATTGGGATGGTCCTTTTTATCCTGTGGCACATACTCTGTGCCATCACATTTTTGCTTATCCGAGAGGGTCTCACGAGGTGAATAACTAGCCCTACTTTGTGCGTAAAACTGTGGAAAAGGGACGCAAGGCTATTTTCCGCTGGAGTATATTCGTGTAAAACTTTTCTTTTTTGTTGCTCTATAATAATTCGAAACTCATCTGCAAATCTTGTATGAGGACGTTGGCGTGGTGTTGTCTCCGTGAGTGGATTTTAATATTTTGCCTGTTTCCCTTGTCTGTAGGTTATATTATGTTGACGTCTCTGTTTTTCTAGACGTTTTATTAATTGTATTCCGGCTAGAGTTGATTCGGTGGGAGTGGGATCGGTGTGCTTCTAAAGTTGTAATGTAGCACTTTCTAATGGTGTCATCCGATTCCTTCTTTTCCATTAGTTATAGTCAAATGGAGAGGTTCTTCCTTGTTGGCAGAGTTGCATTTAGTCGATATTTGGAAGCGATGAATATTCTGGTTAATCTATACTTACAACATAGATCCGATTCTTTCTTTGTCAGAACTTTACGAGGGACGAACGTGCATATTGGTGCATTTCAAATATTTAGTTCTTTTGTAACTTCACAGAATACAAAGTATATGCATTACAAGGAAAAGAAATATATTTTATTCGTAAATTTCTACTTTTGTGCGCCCTGCCTTGTTTGGCTATCGTATCCCAAAGTTTACTATTTGCGTAGTGTCCAAGTTTTTGTAGTAGCGTGACCGGCATTATAATTTCTTCATCAACCCAAGGAAATTTAATTAACCTTGCCCATTATTTCTCATGCCCTGTTAAAACCGTTGCTGAATATCGCTATTCCATTGGCATTCCGGTATGTTTCGATGCGATTTTTTTAGTTGCTAATCTCATTTTACTGACTTAGATGCAATTTGAATCCGTGACCGTTATTTTTCTTGGCAGTTGTGTTACCAGGCTATCGCGGTTGGGTGGGAGGGTCTGGAATGATCCTGTTTCAACTGTAACGGAAATCGGGATTTTCCATGGCCATCATCAGTGGGTCTGTTCCCAAGGTGTCTCAAATTTATACCGCCGCATTAAATTCTCCGCCCTTCAGAAACGTGAAATGTTTTGACATGCGATGTAATTCTGTGGCCGGTTATAAATTGGGATTATTCCCTAGCGCTTCGTAAATCCGTTGGCAAAACTCGACCTGCTGTCCTCTTAGGTCACCCTCGTCCTTTTATTTCGTCATTGTTGTTTTTTTATCGCCTTAATGACATCCCTTCCATCCTCCTACCCTAATCCGGCGATCCTAGTGCCTCTTTATACCATCCTCCTTACGTTCATTTTTTTCGCGACTCGAACCATGTTCAAGGCGGTCGCCCTCGGCCTTTTTTCCTAACTCCCTCCGCCCTCTTCGCTCTGGCTGTCTTTGGGCTCACTCCTATCTCTTCGCGGAAGAAAATGGTGATGGTTGTCTCTTGATTTAACGACATATCCTGACGCAATGTGACATACTAAGACGCGCATAATTGGGTAGGTACCCTGGGTGACGTAGGTTTTATTCTTGTGTAGCGGTTCTCAACATTTTTCGACTTGCGCACCACTTAACGGCCCATTGCAAATTATTGTGTAATGTATATTTTTCCTCATACTTTATCCTCGCTTTCAAGATTTTCGAAATTTTTCTCGTACTCCTTATTCAAGAATCGGGTACCTCTTAGGAAATGAGTACTTCAGGTTGGGAACCGCAGTTTTAGGCGACGATCTTGCCTATTTCAGCTCCACAGCTTATATTTATATTTTTAACGAATTATAATTAGAAAATTTTAAATTCCTATTTTTTAAAAGGAGCATTCCTTCATAGTGGCAAAAATCTGTGGTTCTTAGAATTAGGTGTTTTCATTTTTCGATTTTTTTTTTTTTTCAGGATTCCCGATCCACGAGATCGATATCTCGGTTGGGGTATCTTCTTTTTGAATCATCAAAAACACAGTAGTTTAATTCGGGAAGCATTAACGCATGAATCATCATTAATCATTCAGTCCTATTATTGATTTTAACGGGCACCTTATCATAAGAATGATTGAATGGTTTTTAAAGTTGTCTTAATTTGGTGCCTCCTCCGCACCTGAGGCTTTCCCTCGGTCCTGAAGCCTCCCGTGTCCCTAAAAATAATAATACTGGTGTTACTCCTCTTCGCTGGTGTTTTTTTTCCTCAGCCCCAGCCCCTTGTACTCACCCACCCATTCGTCCCACCCACCGCTGCTTTTTACCCTCCTTCACTGCGTCGTCCTCAACGGCATGGCTCTCCTCACCCTCTCTAGTCGGTCACGACAGGCCTGGCGCGGTGGAGCCATCAATTTTAGAGTGCATCCACCCCGCACCCACAGGCTATGCATGCCCTTCCCGCTCTCCTTCCTCTCTCCTTATGCGTGCCTACACCTTTACACATGTTGTCCCAGCCGCCCTTATAACCCCCTGCTCCCTTGAGAACAACTTAACTCAAGGACGTAGCGTAACACGTTTGAACTTGAGAATGGTTGAAATGTAAAGAGCGATGTCTAGAAGTCTTGAACAGACTCAGTCTCGTATTTGTTCGCACCCCCTTTCCCTAGAGTCCAGGTTTATGCGCCATACAGCGCTACGCTCCATATTAGACTTAAGGCCAGTCTTTACTTTACATCTTTGCTGTCATCAGTTCTCTACTAATCTTCAAACGCCTTTTTGCAAAGGCTATTCCGCTTATATTGTTCTTATTACTTTGCTCATTTCTGGTAATATAGAACGATTTCTTAATCGTTTTTTTTGTGATTCATTGTAATTGTTAACTCTTGGGATAGTTGATACTTAAACTCTTCTTACTATTAAAAAGAGTGGTTAAAGATGCCAAAAATTCCTAACCGAAAAAAATGACGCCGGGGCGGACCGTCCTCTTTGCCCACCTCTCGCTACGCCACTGGCTTTTTTGTCATGTTCTTAAGCATGTTCCTATTTTGAATTCGAATCGGGTTTTAGTCCTCCTCCGCCTCTTTGCAGCTACCCAGCTGTTTCTCCTCACTGCGGGGACTGTCTCGCGGCACTTTTCGCATTCGTCTCCCCTCTAACCTATGACGAGCGGTCTTCCTCCCCATCTGTCCATGCCTCGTCCTCACCGCCTACTTTCGTAATCTCTTCTCCAGTGATAATGTGAGCGGGCCCGCTCGTGTCCTCCCCGGGCAAATTTAATCATTCTCCTTCACTTTTGCCATTTCGTGTATCCTTTAAGGTTGCTGTCACGAAAGTTTTGGAAAATTTTCCAGTTTTTAAAATAATTTTTAATTTTCTTTAATCGTCGTAAAAATCCATTTTGCATAACCCGGATTAACGACTGCGACGTTAAATTTACATTTTTTTTGTTCCAGCCTCTGCCCTCTTTAATTCATGGCTTAAGGGAATGATAGATGGAAATACTTACGACATTATTTAATTGGCACAAAGTGTGCTGTAATTACGAGGGGTAAGAGCTTGAGCCTTTTTACTAATGGCTGTATCTATTATTTAACGAATCGCGAAAAGCTTCGCACGATTTTCGTAAGATGCTTGGAGTCCAACGGCGGTCATAATTGGGTTCATAATGGACCATTAGTGGTCCATCTTACGGTCATACATTACAGTTAATTTTAGGGCGTTTGAAGTATTTCTGCTGTGTTTGTATATTTCCTTCTGTTGCAGTTTTGTCCATTGTCTATTGTACTTTATAGTGTACTTCGTTAAAATATTTTTTTAATTGCTTAAAATTTATAATTATGCCGCCAAGTTCTGCTGTAATACTAGAATGAGATACCATAAAAAGAATATCACGAACCCCATGTTTGTTAGGAAAAGGTAGGCTTAATTATTTTACTGAATTCTCGAAAGTTTTTCCCGTAAATGTCGTGCAATGAATCTACTTTCTAATGAATCTGATAAATCTATGAAACTCAGCTTTGTTTACGGTCGCCAAGCAGTGTTTTATGATTGTGAACCGAAGTCCCTCAGGAGTTGAGTTATTCTGGACCGTTTTCTTAAAAAAATATTCTGCTAATTTAATCAAATAAAGATTGTCCAAGTTTGTCAATTTATCAACGAAAAAAGCCTCCTATCGCGCGAAAATGCGAACCTGGCCGTAGACTAGGCACGTGTCCATGCCAAATTTCCACAATTTAGGCAGCTATTTTGCTCACAATACTTATCCTTTTTTATATTTAAGGGTAATGTTTCTCGTTAGTCAATAAAAGAGTAGACGTGAAGTTTGCTTTCATTCCGTTCGAAATGGCTGATTCACGCCTGCGTCTCGAATATGTGGAGAAAGTTTCCTTGTTTCGTATCCGTAACACATCCGCCTTTCAGATACATGTTCTCGTCTGAAACTAGTAGTATTCTGATTCATATCCACCGAGGCGTATACATTGTGGTGGTTATTTAATAACAAATGTCAATTCTTACGTTTGAGGAGTTTAAAAAAACTCAATTCGCTCAAGTCCAATCACCTGTCAACATTGTCATGCTATAGTAACTTATTATTTGTAGGATGCTGTGTCGTACAAACTCTTTCCTAATAATCCTAAAACCTCACGTGGGTGTTCCTTTATTCCTGAGCTGCATATACCTGCCCCAGATCTTCTCACTATTCTGGCTCCATAGTGTACATACGTAAGCGTGTACTGTGGGGATTGACGTCAAAGGTTCAGAATGCCCACGCCTTTGACCCAGTTGAAGTACATAGATGAGTTTTCACATAAGCTTCTCTGAATTTCTTTTAAGTCTCTGTGTTCCTTGCGATGTTGTTGTTGTATGTTTTGCTCTTTTTGAAGGCGTTTTATCGATGGTTTCTTGTAACTCTTTGTTAGGTACTAAGCTTAATGTTTTTCAGATTACATTCCTTCCCTCGGTGGCTTAGTCTAGGGTCACAAATGTCATTGCCTGGGTTCTTTTCCACACGTAGGCGGTTTAACTTTCACGTGGTCTGCATGGTAGAGTGAGGATTTCCCCGTAAGGAGTCTTAAGAGATTTTCACCCACGCCTTCCCGCAGTACTAACTCTGAAGTTTTTATTTTCTCTGTTTATTTTTATTAATCATATATAATGACGTAATCAATTTTTATTTTTATTCTTTGTAATTTATTTCCTAATGACTTCTGTGAAAATGCAATTGGTCTTCATTCGCTCAAGCTTTTATTTTTCATATTTGTTATTGGAAACATTTCGTAGAAGCGAGCACCGTAGGGATCGGGTTGATGTGATATCTGGAGCACTGTGTTGCCATCCCAAAGTTGCCCGGGTTCGACTTCCGGAAGTGGTAGAGATTGATTTTTAGTGCAATACCGATCTCTACTTGCGTGCGACGTGAAGGCGTGATCATCCCTCGGATGGGACGTTAAACTGTGGAACCCTTGGCGCCTTTCGATGAGAATAGGCTAACGCCGACGCTGAGTTTCTCCCCACCCTTCTTCCCTTTCCCAACCTACACATCTAATTTTAACGACCCAAATGACCTCGGTTGTTTGGGGAGGTGACCAACTACTGTCAAAGGAAGTGTTCAAGCGAGCACTCCTGATGAGGGCAGATTATGCAATGGAAGTTCTCGTTGCTCATAATGTGTTCAGCCTTCTGTTTTGGTCTCCTATTCTAATGTAATGCAAGTCTTGTGACAGTCAAACTTTAGGAAGGAAGACTCATTCATTAGAGAAGTGCGCTTATGCTGTCGTGGAAGAGGTAAATAAATGTTTCTTCAAACGTATATAATCTATCAGAATTGTTATTTCAGGCTTCCTTATGTGTGAACACCTTTGCTTATGTACCACATGAAGTGACTGAATTTTCGACTTACACATGGATTGGCGGGGATCGTACTTGTTAGGCTACCTTGTTTTTTTAGTTAGCACTACATTTAGTGCACATTTTAAGCTTCTTTCCGTATTAGTTGTTTAACTCATAACTCTTGCCTTTGGATACAATTTAGGTCATCATCATTAGTTACTCAATCCTAAGATTGGTTGACTAATGCCCTCCAGTCTCTCCTGTCCCCTGCTAATTTCTTATATCCTCGTAGCTCTTCTGTTTCATATCCCGTTTAAGCTGGCGTATGTATTTGCCCTTCGTAGAGCTTTCCCTTCTATTAAGTTCCTTACAAATGTACTGTCTCGAAGTGTTGTTACTTGTAGGTCTCCATTAGTATGTGTGGCTCATCGAGTGGTTTATTGTCTCCGTTCACTGCGCTCGTTTCAATGGATTCCAATCTGGGATAGTTTTATTAAATACCATGCCAGAAGCGTAGCAGTATGCCCAGTAAGTCTAAACTAGAATGACCTTGAGTGTACTATGCTGCTATGCATTAAACATACAATCATCATTATTGAAGGTTCGCTGATATTGGTAAGCTCTGATTGATTTCTCTTGCCGGTTAGCATGCCTGGTGCTTCACATGTTCCGGAATTTATTTTAATTATTTTACTCCTGGTAGAGGAAAAAAATAGCTTTAAGATTCTGGTAAAATGTATCAGCACATTATTTGTTTCACTAATTTGTGTACGCCGATGACAGGGATCCTAGTGAGAAGATCGTGAAAAATTCGCGGTTAACATGGTAAGCGATGTGTGTGACCGAAAGCTTCACCTTGAAGCAAGACGATAAAAGAATGTAGGAGGGGCTGTTATGGATAAGACTTGTGAGAGTGGGGATGATGAGAGGGAGGCGAATAAATTGAAAGATGAAAGGAACATGCTGGAAGAAATCAGAAGACCGATTGAGATGGTGTAGTAGGAAACAACGTAAGTTTTGAAGTTTACTCTCCTTCCATCATCTCATCTATGGCATCCAAGTGTATCGCTAATTGTAAGAGGTGAAGACTGCCTATCTGTTGCCTGAAAGGGTGTTGGGGATTGCTGAAAAACTTAAAGTAAGAAATGACTTTGTAGTTGCTCCTTCAAGTTGAGGAGTGTTTCCTGAGAAAGCAATATGAAATTTAGTTTAGTTCATTCTGAAAATCTTTGTAAAGTTATGTTAGTTAAAATATGCATTTGCTTACCACTCATTCTGTCCTCTGTTCACCTTATCTGCCTACATCGAATTTAACCTATTATTATTTGGTAATCTACCGGTTGTTGGTTTTCATGGAAGTAAGAAAAAATCCTCTGGACTTTTGCTTGTGCTGGGTCCTATTTCCCATTAATATTTCTTTCTTCATCTCAGCATACGTGTGCTACCCTTCTTCATCCCGTCCATTAAATCTATTCCCTTTCTTTACGTTCCCAGCATACCCAACATTCTCCCCTCTATCACAGGCTTAAGCAACCCTTTGCCCTTCTCTACCTCCTCCAACCACCTATTCAGCCACCTCCTTGTCTCCTCAAGAAGTTTTCCCTCCTGACCCACAATTTTTATTAATTATAAAAATAAAAAAAAGTTGACGTAAGTAATATTCTCCTTTCAGTAGATATCCTTTCCTCCTATAAGTGTCGGAAATTTTAAATTACGAGATGTGTTTATTCGTAGTTTTTTTTGCGACCACTCGGTAGAATGAGGAATGAAATTCGCGAGGTGGAAGTTTCTTTTCTTCGTTTGTCACGTAATACTCACCATTGGGTTTGGACACTTTAGAAGTTGGTGCTCTCAAAGAGCTTGGAACGTTTCCTTCATGACAGCAGCGATTGGATTCTCTTGCTATTTTATTCTATCCTGGAACTTCACACAAGGCGGTGCAATTCCCAATTCTCTTTGTCGTGTGTGCTGTGGCGCTCTCATCTGAGTTGTATCGAGTATGAACCAAGTTACATGAATCCTTTTTTACGAAGAAATCTTGTTTATATGTACGTCTTTTTTTAATGCCTTTAGCGTCATGGTTGCTGAGGCTGCCAATAGGTATGGCATCATCAGAGATAGAGTAAGACTTACAGAAGAATTTGCCCTCCGTAAATGATTGAACTCTTTTTTTGAGGGAAAATCCTTGTTTGTCTACAACTGATACATTTCGATGAACTAGAACTTTTTTATTCATTGTCTCAGAGTAAGAATTGATCTTCTCCAAATTAAGTCCTTAACTCTCTCCCTGTTGAGAGTCATTTGATTGAATCCGTTTCCTTTTTTAATATTTCAATGGAAGTTTTAATCAATGCGTCATGTATTTGTTATCCTTTCTTCAGTGGCTGGCGATTACTTCATCTTTGTTGTCATATAAGCATCTCGACGCAAATCGTGAGGATGTCGAAGATAATAATGCGGAATTTTCTTTCGTGAATGAATGGGACTTTGGAATGGGTTATTTCGAACTTCTTAATGAGCCTTCTCTATTGTCTGACGTTAAGGATGAATGATCTTCGATGTTATCGTGCCTTTATGTGGTTCTTTGATGAAATTGGTGAAATGCACCCGATGCGATTCTTCCGTTACATGGGTCAGTAGTTCCTAAAGCTACGTGATTAATCAACTACTCTGACCATAACTGTAATATGCTTGTGGACAATTGTCTATATTTTTTGTCAAAGAAATAAATGTGCCTCGGTGTTTAATTTCACCCAAATTGCTTTGTTCTTTTATTTGTGAAACTTTCTTTCTCTGCCGAGCGAGACTCAAACGTTTTACACCAAGCAAAAGTCATTATATTGTTTGGTGACTTGAAGAATTTGGATCGTGATAATAATTACCCATAAAGGTTTTTTGGCTTGCTCTATGTATTTACCAAGTTTTGAGTTTTATTCAGTGGTTTAGTTTTTGTGTTTTAAAATTACATTCGCCCAAGATAAGAGGGCTGGGATTTTTAAATCAAATGGCTGAATAAATGAAATAATTCTTTCAATCAATTATCTTTTCCAATTCGTATTTGTCTGAAAATCGCGTTTTTAGCTGCAAAAACACACATTTTTATCTGAAATCAGCAATAGCATATTTCCTTTACAACCAGATTTTGGTCATTAACGCATTTTAAATTCATTTTGCTTAGTTAAGCTGATTAGGAATGCTAATCATTGGGTTTTGTGCAGTGGTTTATTTTTTGTTTTTTAAAACTACTTTCACTCAAGATAAAGAGTTAAAATTTATTTTATCAGATACCCGAAAGAATGAAATTTATAATTTTTTCAATCGGTTCTCTTATATGATGAGTTATGAAGGAATTGTGATCCCGAGCAACGCCGGGTAATTCAGCTTGTTTACAATAATGTATACCTACTTAATGGCCAGGCTGGGCGTCGTATTTTTTTTAAATTTATTTGATTTATTTTTATTGGTATTTTTCAAAGCATTGTAGTATAGTTTCATTTGATTGAAAAGGCAACATTAGGATGCAAGTATTTTCAAAGAGTAAAATGGTTAAAATGCGGAAACTAAAATTGGTTGCTTATCTTGCGTTTCGATGGATTTTAGTTATGAGGTGAATGGTCTCTCGAGGGAATTTTCCTGTCTTACGAGCATGAATCCTTAGTTCACATTTATGGTGCACTTATTTTTATAGAAACTTCGGATTTCAGCGTTCAGAAATTCTGGCTTGAATTTTTAGTGTATACACATTCGCCCAAAAAAATCCGTGGTTCACTTCTCAGCATATGAATTTTTTCCCCTGGCAATGTTTATCGTGTCACTCACGCTATATCGTATCAGGATAAACTTGCATTTGTCATTCCAGCAAAACCCACTCAATTCAATATTTTTTCATACTATCGATATAAGTAATTATTTCTAACAGTAATTAAAAGGGTGTAATTTCTCATAGGTTTTAACTTGCGCAGTCACGAGCTAGCTTCTTGAAATCCCTCCTCATAATCAACATGTTACAGTCGCAAGCTTCGTAGCCGTGGGTTGTTTAAAGTTCGTCGTTGATTTGTTATCCCGGCTAAACTGTTCTGACTTTCCCGACTCGGAAAGTGTTTTTGCATTATCCGCTCCGAGCTTGAGAGAAGGGCTTCTTCCTCAGGGGAAGATGTTGGGTTCCCTACTTTACGTCTGCGCTCCAACAGGCCTTCCCCCTCGCCTATTCCGCGGAGCAATCCGGGAGTATCAAAACCCTCGTTCTCCGGGCTGCTTGGAATTCTTGTCTCCTATTTCACTCTCTCCCGATTCCCGTCTCCCTTTCCCCACTAACCAACCAACCTCGTATTCTATCTTCTTCCCAGCTTCAGATTTAGAGGAATCACTCCTTAACCTCACCTCTCCCTAGCCGTGGGACTCGGGGGAGTTTCTCATTGGGAGGTTGGGGAGCAAGGCAGGTTGGTCACTTTCCTTGAAATCTTTGAAAACCGAGAATTTTCATCGATGTTGATTATCATTTCTTGGGTAATATGCTGGTCAAGGTAGGTTAAAGTGGAAGAGAGTAATAATCCTCAAGATATTTACGTAGACCTGCAACTATCTACACAATTCCTTTCTTCATCTTAGCATACATATACGTACATACCGTCCATAAAACCTATTCTGTTCTTTTCCCTTCCCCTCTTGCCCAAAATCCTCCCATCTATCACGGCCTTCAGCATCCCCTCGCCCCTCATATTCATAAAAATATTAAAATTGACATTGATCGTGGATTATTTTAAAAATATTTACTCCGTTTTGTCTTATTTTCTTAAAATACGTTCTTCTGAAATTACGTGTTAATTCATTACTAAATTTATTTTCACGTGGATACTTTTACAAACCACAGAGTATCACCAACTACACAACCCGGGTATCAATGCTTCATCATAACCTTCAGGTGATTTACAAGTGCAACAGCTCCCTTATAAACTAAAAAATATGAGTATGAATTGTGGAAAATTGGAGGAAAAAATGTGTGAATGAGGAATGGGGAAAGCTTACTTAATTAGTGTGGAAAGAATGGGGGAATTGTTTGTGGAAATACTACTTCGGGGATGACTATTTCTAGTTAAAATTGCAATGTATTCTACAGTTTTAAGCTCACGTTGGTTATTTGTAAAGTGCAACGATGAATTTAAAATCACTCTGGTAGTCACCGTCAAAAAGGTGTTTGGCGAAGTGGCTCCTCTCCTCATGGTTGATTTTAAAAGTACTAGAGTGTTCTTTGCCGTGATGTCTAACCTTCTTCAAGTTTGTCCCACATACACACCATCACAATTACCGCAGGCCAGTTCTGAATTTCTTCTTTCATTCATTGCATCCACCTTATCCTTATAACCCACCTGCATATTTTTTTAGTGTAAGGCGACATGTGCGAAATATGGAATTCATTCTCGGGAAATTTCTTTACAATTCTATTAGTTACATTACCAAAATCTGTTAGTGGACACCAATTTTTACTATATCAAAATTTCCTTCTAAATGAAGGAGTTTCATAATTTTTTTTCTTTTTGTTAATTAATTTTATATCATTTCTGGTGAATAACCATTTTGTTAAACCAAATTCCTTTCTTTGTCCGAGTCATCCATGCCAGGTGGCACATTAAGTAGCTGATGGACTGGGAAATGGAAAGCTGCCATTTATTTAATGAATAACTGTGTCGAATCGGCTGGTATGACCTGGTCAGTATAAGTTGGATTTTTGTAGAAGGAGAAGGAATGTCGATCATTCACCAGGGAAATATTTATAGTAATAGATATGCTGACGATATTTTGGTTTGTTGGAATGGAATGGAATGGATCGCCAGTTGAATGACTTCATGAAGGTTTTAAATAATATTCACCCAAAAGTTGTATTACCTTGTCAGACTTAAACTAACCATTCGATAAATTATTTAGAATGATCTTTTGGCCAGAACGTATTTAATCGAGATTAAACCAATGGCAGATATCAAAGTGGAGAAATACAAAGTTGTGTTATATTAATGGACCAGGTGTACTACTTGGTTTTGGAAAATATCAGTCTATAGGCCACCCCGTAAGGCGCCTATGCGGGATGGGGTAGTGACATCACGACCACGCAAACGAATCCGCGGAGACAGAGAGAAAAAGGTGGGTGGAATGTCTTCAAGTGCCATTGGTTTAAGAGGTTCTGGGGACGATGATAGCGAATAACTTTTGTCATCTCTTTTCGAGAGGCCAACGCTCTCCCGATATTGTATTGCTTTCAAGGCGCGCTTGGTATGAGAGTTGGCGGGGAAAAGGCGAGCTGTTTCCCGAGGAGAGATGGGTTTCTCGTAGTCATTTCGATTTGCTTCCTGGAATGAGGAAGCCTGAAAGCATTACTTGTCCGAGTGTGCATTTATTGGAGTGGGAATCGGTGGGCGTTGAGTGTAATGGCGTTTTTCGGGAAAATGACTATATTCTATGAGTTTCCGTGCTCTCTCAAGTGCCTTGTCTGTTACGTTTATGGGTATACGTCTGCATAATTCCGGGCTGGCTTTTAGATCATCGGTTTTTATTTTCCGCTCGAGTGAGGGAATATATCTCATATTGCCTACATGCTTTCTCGCTTTGCTCTCAACCTTTACCTCGTATTATTAAATTGCTCTTTGGGAAAAGTTGCCACTTTCGCAAGTGACTCAAAACATTGTGCTAGTAGGTTCCTCGTAACCTTGTCTTATGTATGCCCTTCGTACGCGATCGGTTTTATTTTCAAAGTCACGTGTTTGGTGGGGATGATTCTCGTTATGTGTAGCAGTTGGCAAATGCTGTTTTGCTTTCATAGCTTTTCAAACGTTTTTCAATAGACATCGCTTTTCGTGTTGGAAATTAGTTTGTGAAGTACTTAATTAAATATTCAGTTCTCTTTACTGGTTTAGTTATTGATTAAAACTTCCGTAAAACCTATTCAATTGTTTAATTATTTTGCACTTTTACTACTTCGTGTTTCTTTGCTGAAGCCCATGTTGGTATTTGATGATCGATTTTGGGAGATATGTCTTTAACCCTTGAAGTATTGTTGAGTCCATATTCGATGCGAGTTTTCTCTTTTAGTTCATACCAACTATAACGTTTGGCAAGGGATATGTAATTCGATTTGATCTCTTATTTCTTACTATAAGCTAACGGACGAAACTGGTGATTGTGGCCTATATTTGTCATCATGAATTGGTGAGGAACACGATAAGGGGAACATCCCCTTGATAAATACCATGTGATAAGTAATTAGGCCAGATGAATGGAGATCTAGAATAGAGCGACTGTGAAAGTTAAGAAATTGAAATGGGAAATTGCGTAGCTGTTCCTAGTGGACTAAAACACTAACGATGGTGATGGAATTCATTATTTAAGATTCTCGACATAATCCCATTCTCTTTTATCTTCTGAGGAAAGATCCGGTGTTTATGGGTGAATTTAAAGGTGTATGCTGTGAAATTTACCGTTATTCTGCTTAGAAACTGGGACCATGCGTTCTCGTTTTGAATTGATGAGGAATGTGAAGTGAGAGTGGGCCCTTTTGGGAGACCAGGTGGTAAGGATACCAGTAGTTTAATGTCTATGAATTTAAATTTATACATTACTAATGTGCTTAAAAATTAGCATTGATTATTGTATATAGGTGGATTGTCAACCAACGTTAGGTTCGAAACTATAATGATGGCAGTTAACATTTGAGCCTTAATACTAATTTTTAATACGATTTTTCCCTAGCTATAATATAACCATATTCAAATGTTGCTGTGGTTTTATTTTAAGTGTTTAATCAAATTTAAGGTGTTGTAATAAGCATAGAGTAAATGTGGCAATATTAATGGCAAAAATCTGTTTTATTTGACTTATTTTTTCACCAATTAGCTAAATATATAGGTTGGAGTCTTTAACTTGACTAGTTTTTACACTTCTTAATCTGAAAATACCTTTACAGCGGAAGGTTTTTTTCGCGATTTTCGAATAAAGTAATTTGGTGAGTAATAAATGGATCCTTAAAAATAGTTGAGAAAACAACGAACTGCCCACCGTATAATTTATAACGTGATCTATGCGTCAGCTTTTCCTCATTAATTTAATAATGTTTCCGGAGCGCACAGCCGTACCATATCCCATGGAATACGGATTATATTTATTTTCTAATATCTCTAAAGTAATGCGGTCATTAGCACGTAATTTTGTACTATTAGAAAGATGAGATCTTTTTCTTTATAATGTGGCCAAGTTCATTGAAATTTATGAGAAGTGACATCTCGCTCATACTACTTAAGGCTGGAATATTTATCAACTTTGGCGTCGCTACAACTGAGACATGCCGTGGAGTTAAGCTATTCGGTTCATTTTTTCCCGGGCTAATGCTGCCGTCTTTCACAATGCGCTTGGTGGCGTTGGACAAGAATTGCAAATCACCCGGCCCTAGTCTCAGGAGAGGGGAATGATCGGGATCTGTAAGAAGCCATTGTCTTTTTCAAAGGCGGCTCTAGTGGAATGAATTCATCTTGGCGCACTCTCTTGATGGGCCTGCTTTGAATTAAAGGCGGAATGAACCGCGATGCCTCCATTAGTCTTCGCTTGCGACATGCGCATTAAGAGTGTGCGGTAATGCTGTTATCCTTCTCCACCTCCCTTCTCTTCCATGGAATGGAGACCCTTGGAATCAGAAGCATAACAATTGGAAATGATGTGCAAGTTGTTCTAGCCCGCATAGTGAGCAGAAGAAGGTCTTAAGTCGCCATATTACTGGGAAGAATAACCTACGATCTTTAGCTAATTAACCCTTGCAGTTTCATTTATTTGCATAATTAGTCACCTATTACCGAGGAAGTAGCTTTGTCGTTCACTAATTAATTTAATAAAATTATTCTTCGCATATTCCATACTTCGAGTACCTCGAACAATTTCGACGCTATGCTCGCATCATTTGCCGGAGGACTTCATAATTATCAGTCCCTTTGATAATGACGTAGGAATAGCGTCGACACTGGTCTAGGCACTGGATTTACGCTACACCCTCCCCCTTTTCCTTCGACCCCCCCGGCCCCGAAACTTCAAGTTCATAGGAATTCTCTTTGGTGGCTCTAAAGTCCCAGGATTATCTCTCATGGCAGCGACGATAGCTCTCTTCTCCTCAGCACCAAGACGATCGTCGAAAATATAATCCAGCTAATTCCTGTTATATGTACCACAAGTGACCTACCAAAAAAAGGTACTTAAATGTCGTAATTTAATCGATAATCACGTTATCGTCGTATCGATACCTGCTCTTACCAATGAATTTTCTCGAAGCCTATTCACAATGGCTTCAGCAAATTGTTCTTGTTGCCAGCAAGTGCCTGAAGAAATTTCAGGTCGTTGGCTTGTGCTTTGCTAGCGGAAGGAGCCATAAATCATTGATGCAGGTAGTACTTGACCATAAATATACACAGAATGCGTAGGTTTTTCTGGTGTTGTGGTGACTATAACGGAAACTGGCGACGATAGAGGTACATTAAGAGGGCGTAGTGGGCTCTGGCCATCCACCTCGTGTCATTTGTGACCCCTGGCTCACATAGAGTTGAACCTTCGGGTAGTTTTACTCCCAAAAATAGTAGGGCGGTTACAAGTAGGTTTTTGTAATCGGCTCTCGGCTGGAAAATCTGAAAAATCGTATCACGCATTAGGATGTGCAGCTCCACGGCTGGCTGCCATGCAATAAAAGGTGACGTACTTGGAGCTGATTTTGGTAAAACTGGACTAAATCACGCAGTTCCGACCGAATGACTCGCATCGCATCCCTGTCGTCTGTGCCCAGTGGCCATTCACTCAGTTGGAGGGAATTCTACCGTTCTTTAAAAGCTTTGCACAGACTAATAGTGGGGGTGTTGTCTGATCCTAAGCTTTCGGTGAAAACCGCCTTTAAAACAATTTCCAGTGTTTGGTGCCTGCACGCCTGATGGAGAGAGCTTATGCCGAGCTCGACTTCAAGGCGAGCACATACTCCGCTGTGTCTTCCAGTATTGGTAGAAGTTGTATCAAAACCAAAAGCTACAACCCTGAAAAATTTCATCACGAATTTTCGTTTTAAAATGAGACTCAGGAATAAATAGTAAATAATTAAATTATTTTCATTCATTTTACGTAACTTTCCATCACGCCCCATTCTCTGAGCAAATTAACAATAGATTGGAACTCCTGCTCAGCATTCCCTTGGGAAAGTTTCGGGGCACCCAATGAATGCTCCTTGCTAGTCTCATCAATGACCACTACAAAAACAGGCAGTCTATCTACTTTATCTTTTGATACAATGTCCTCCATAATTTTGCCATCTCAATGCAAAGAAAAACGGCACTCTCGGTCGATTTCCTCTTTCTGTGTCGAAACTACATCCGAGAGTTTCGCCATTCTGTCTCTCCTGACTGTTGTTCGGCTCAAAGCGTACTTATAGATGCTTTCTCCAATTTTAGTAACAACCGACGCCACGACACCGACTGCCATGGTGTGGCTCAGTTTGGCCCAATCCAGTGTGGACGCCACCGTTGGCGTACCAATCCGCTTCATCTTGCGCTATGGGACACGTAGAGAAAGCTCCTCATCGGAATCTGCAAATATTGATTTGGCAGGCGAGTCCAGTAATTGTTCACATTGTGTTATCGCCACTGGGACCCGCCACCGCCGTCTTGTTACTTCTAGAGTCGGAAGAAGAGGCCATGCAAACAGGTTCAGATGAAGAACGCTTCTCTTTGAAAAGCTGCGCGCAACGATGGCGAGCAAGAGTCCTCTCCTCTTGAGCTTCCAACTCCTTGTCGACACCAGCCATGTAGCCTATATGTCTTAGGATGAAAAAAGCGCGTTCTCAAGAACAAGGAAAAGAACCACCAACATAACCGCTACGCCGCGACGAGGCGCGGGAGAAGCGGGGAGAAATAAGAAATAAATGCGCACTTACCCGGTTCAAGCTGCTGCTGATAAAATGAAAGGTCGTCCGGTAAGACAGGCTTCCCGTTGATCACTAATTCCTTCTTCACGACAGTAAATAACTTGTCTAAATCATTCAAAAAGCTGCACTCATTCCTTTCATGTGTTTCTCGCTGTTCGCCTCCCTGCTTGCGGTCCCTATGCTTCTTCAGGAGTACATAACGCTTATATAGTGAGTCTATCTTCTTCAAAATATTCGTTTTGTCCTGTATGGGAAGCCGCGCTATCCTATAGATCTCTTCAATCTGCCCAAAAACAGCACAAGCAGCGTCGTATGTGGTTTTCTTGAGTTTTATAGCGCGATCAGCGCCCATTTGCTGTATTTACGCTAAACTTCGTTTCGCAACCATTTTGACTCCATTGTGAGGTCATGAAAGGTCAATGATTGGTCAAATGTCCTTCTGACGATGCACATTACGACTGGAGACTTCAAGCACATCGAGTTTTCCGTTTTGGTGGCAATATTACGTAGCGCTGTATACTTATACACAATTTTAGTCTTTTTTCTCAAATTTCAAGGCCCGTGGTCGACCTGTAAATATTATCCCACAGAGCCCAGATTTGGTGTCCGAGCTTCCTTTATGGATGGTAACGCAGTGGTAAATTACTTATTCGACTCCCAGATACTTTTGGTATTTTGGAACACCCTAGCGATACGTATTTAGAAGATAACGATGCAAAGCGATTTCCTAATTTTCCTCGATTTCTGCTGTTTGTTATTGTATCGATGGAACATGTCCGCAGATCGTTTGGATAACTTTTAGCGAATATAGTTGTTTGAAACTATCATTATTATCATTCTAAATTATTATTCTGATAGATATCCATCTTCTGCCTATTTCTATTCCGTTGGTCTTTACTCTACATTACTACAAAAATTCGTAACCCTCGAGTTTCAATATTTATTTAGATGAATTCTTTTCACTCATAAATGCCGATGCACTGCATCATCATCATCGCCTAAAACGACTTTTTTTATTCGAGTTCCAATTTTGACGCGCTAGTATTATTTTACCGCCACACTACATCAGTAGGACAGACAATGGTGACTAAATCAAACAGATGTGTTAAAGGATTCTTTTTTCCCGCGCAACACTCAACCAGGACACTTCTCTCTACCCCTCTCTTTTCTACTCCAATTCCTTTTTTCTCAACCGTTCCTTTTCATGACTTGGGTCCCAACATCCCCTGCCACACACCCTAGTTGCAGCTCGTGGGATTGTGCGTGAATGTATTCTGTGCTTTGGTGACAGCGCGGAGGCATTAGTGTTCCCTCTCTCGATTTCCCCCTCGCTGAGAACGCATCTCATCTGCGACGCCGCCGCTCCGTGTTGTGAAACTCTTGTCTTCCTCCGGGATCCGAACGAGGGCCCACGGTGCGAGCGTTACATCTCATCTGACGTCACTACGCCCGCAGGCGTGTGCGTCGGCAGGGCCGGTGACGGTGCCGGTAAGCGGTTGGGGTGGTGTGTGTTGAAAGGCACGAGTGGGGATTGACAGTGGAAGGAAGCGCTGTGTAGGTGGGATGGGAGCGTTTGGGAAATGGATGAATTTGGTTTTTGTTTGAAAACGCCGTCGAGTTGGCTGGAGTTGAAACAGATGCTTCCCCGGTTCCCCCTTGCCGATTTCGTTCTTAGCGCTCTGGATGTGTACACAACAACAGTGGGATCGTTTTTCTCCACATTGTGCCAGGAGTCTTTCCCAAGTGAAAGGGCTTACGCGTGTCCTTCGCTCTCAGTATTTGGTGCCTATTCCGCCTGGAACTGTTTCAGCGCATACATGATCAGGGTTGCTACAGACCTGGAAAACCTGGAGAACCTGGAAAAGTCAGGGAAAATGATATCTTACCTGGAAATTTGCTCTCCCAAGTCCAAATTCTTAGTTTTCAATAAGTGAGCAGTACCATTTTAGGCACTTTCTGTGTGTGTGTGTGTTGGCTAAGTGCTTTTAGTACTTCACCTAAATGAGGCATTGGGGCTCCTATTTGGTCTTTATCCATTAATTATATGCACCTAAAATTAAATTACAGGCCATATTTTATGCAATCATTCTGAGAATGATGGAATATTTTTTTTCCTCAAATTATATATTTACAGGTAATTCCGTGCTAGTCATTCCCAAGTCATAATGTCCTCCAGCATGAGTCAGTAAAGTGAAAAGGAACGAGCAACAGAATCTCTGGTCCATTGAGTGCCATTATTTCCCATGTGGTGAGAGTATTAGGTCTCGAATGTCTGAGAAAACATGATTTTACCTTCGAAAGCCTAACTTCACAGAGTGAAGAAATTTCTTCATTGAGAGGTATACGCAGGAAAAGCAGCAATTGTATGAATGGAGGTAGTAGGACTCAAGTTGTTTATGTACATACCACAGAATATGTATCATTCTTTGTGAAAGGTCTATTATGAATGTACTCTTATACGAATTGGCTTACTTCCCGTTAAATCACAATTGTACCTTTGTTATCATCATCATTGCTGGCCATCAACCCTACGGTTGGTTTGATACGGATTTCCTCTCTATGCTTTATCAGCTAGCCTCTTCACCTCTACATATTTCTTTGCTTCCTCATCATTCATTATTTGATCCATGTTTCTCAGCCGAGGTCTTACTGTGCTACTGGTTGTCTTCATTAGATACTTGAATCTTAAAATATGCCGAAGTCCCTCCTTTTATTTTGAGTTCTAATGAGATTTCAATCATCTCCCACTCAACTCAGTGCCTCTTCATTAATCGATCGATCAATCCACTTGTAAGTCCAATTTTATATCATTCTGTGCATAAATTCTTTGTGGATTATTTTTTAAACAGCTGCTATTAATTTGTTTGAAATTCTAAGAGCGGTTCTCCTAATTCATTAGATTGTCCTAATCCGTATTTACCCTTAGTCCTTCTTGGCTTTGTGTGGCAATGGATTACCACAGTCCAAGTTATTATTCTTCTTTCACATTTTTTAATTCCAAGATATTTTTCACAGACTATTTCGATTTCTTCATAGTCCTTCATAGGCATGTAGACTTGTACAGCTATTTTGTCTGGTAGCTTAGTTGCTATCTTAACAATGACTATCCTTTTCTTACACTGAAGGAAAGTTTTCACATGCATTCTTGTGCTCTTAAGCATCATTTCCTGCATGTTTAATGATCCAGTGTGCATGATCCTGTTGCTTCTAGGAGGTTCCATTAGCTCGTTGGCAGATAAAAAATTTAAAAGAAAGTGATGATTACAGGCAGCTCCTTGGGGTTGTAATGTGGTGGTTTCTCCTTGCCCTCCACATGTCAAAGCAACAAAGTTACAGGCAAGGTAACATTTACTTTGACTTTGTTTAGGTTACCACACCTTTAGTGGAGTGAGTGTTGCTGTACTGTCCACTGTGGTGTCAAGGTTCGTCACCCTTTTTACCACGCTTATTTTAACTTGCCCTGTTTGTTTGTTGTTTGTCAGGATGGAATCTTGTGATGGAAATACAACCCACTTCCCAGTGTCCCAGTGTTCCCAGTGTTCCCAATGCTGAAATTTGGCACACTTACTAAATCTCGATGACATTGTATGAATCAGTCTTTAACTCTGCTAATTATCTAGTTAATCTACTAAAATTAAATGGTTTACATTTTATATTTTTGTCCCAACCTGACACAACACGCATCGCATTGTCTACTCGTTGTCAGCGCTGTTCCTGGCGCTATCGAAATCTAACCCACTTCCCGAAGTTCAATCGAGCTGAAATTTGGCACACTAACTTACTTTCCATCACAATACATGAATCAGTCATTAAATTCACTGATTACCAAGTGAATTTATTTTTCAGTAAACTTGAATATAAGCGTGGTTTATTTTTAATATTATTTTTTTCATATTTATTTCTGCTTATTCCCCATGACTCCTCCTGTGATGAGTATAGATGATTATTTCGCAACTCACCTGAAGGCTGGCCTACCATACGTCTCTCGGTGGACTCCATTAAGCGTAGCCCCGAGTGTGCCTTAATTCTAATGTGAATGTCGGGTACGAAAAGAATGTGGTATTATATAGTCGCATTGCAATGTTGATACCTTGACACTTCAGTGAGATTGAATTAAACCCTCGAGCATGTCTTATTTTCAAGTATTGTATCTATATATGGAGCATTGTTCCCTAATGTCGAATATTTCGTGCATACGTTGGCTGGAATATTTTTAATACCTTAGTGGCCCTTTGAAATTATTCCAATAATATTTTTGTCATTATGTTTTATTTAATAAACTACCTACTAAAAAAGCTTCCATCCTTGAAGTAGAAAATATAAGTATAAAAAAACTGCTGACTTAATGAAATAATCGCTTCTTTCTACCACATGGTTCAGAAAATTCTTATTTATTATTCTGTACCTTAGGGGAAAAAGATTTTGTAGATATTCCTGAAATACAAACGCGACCGAAAATTATTTTTTTACCATACTAAATTTTTGGCCTCTATAATTTTAGATAATTTCAAGCGCTGTACGGAAGAAAACATTAGTACAATTAACGGCCCTTGAAAAGGGAGCTATATGTAAAGTAAAATACGGGAAAGAACATGGGAAAAAATCCTCCTGTTCCACCTAATTCCAAGCATGTTCCAGTGGTACAGTGGCCGAGAAGATTGTCCCCTGGTCGCACAGATTTTTAAATACTATCGAGCACATAATGTCCATGGACATCATAAATGAAGCATTTTTCTGCAATATCTTCAAATATCTAATATTCATTTTGTACGTAAAAATGACATGAAATTCTGTTAAGAAACATCAACTTTCACGATATATACATAAACACTGTTCTTAGTTAGTTTATCTAGTCATTATAAACCATAACTGCGATGATTTTTACATCATGGGCTTCAAGGCAAAGGAGATGCTTTTGTTGAAGTGTAGCCTTTTTATCTTGCCTTCAAGTTTTGGTATCAGCTAGAGAGAGCATGCGGAAACACGCTTTACTTGAATTGTCGCCACTTCTGCTATTGGTAGGTATGCTGGGGGTCGTGGTGTAGCGCTAGTGGTCATAACCCATTGGTTAGATTAGGATTTATGTTTAATAAAACGTTCGAAACCAACCTGTTTTTCATGTATTTCACTATAATACATATTGTTACATGCAATACATATCATTCATTGCTACATGGTGTGCATATGTTTGTGTCTTTCCCTTATTCTTGCACTTTCTTCAAAATACCCGCTTGCGATAGAATGGATATTTTAACCTGGAAAAATGAAACTTTTTGCCTGGAAAAGTACTGGAATTTCTTAATTTATGGTCTGTAGCAACCCTGAGATGATCTGTTGAGATTTAGAAAGCAGTGAAGTATTTACCGTTGTTTCACCCGTCCCAGTTAATACCTCATGTACGATTTTGGTGGCAATTTATTTTTATTGGTGTTATTCTTTGTTCGGTGGGCAATTTGGTTATTTTCTCTATTTCAACCAACGCTTCCCCACTCTGTAAACGTATTTGATCTTAAAGTCGGCGGAGGCTAAAGTCATGTCATACATGGTGATCTGTTTAGATTTTGAATGGAATGAATTTTTCCCTTGACTGTTATGACTCATATTTGAATGTGGTGTTCATTTATTTTTTGTTTCTTTTTGTTTTGCTATGCAATTCGGTTAGGTTTCTGCCTTCCATTCTTTGTTTTCTCGATCCATGTCTATCCTAAGTGAAAGATCTCGCCCTAAACTGTCACATTCATCGTTTTTACTGCTCGGGTTTCTTTTCTGTCGTGGGAATTCTATGTTATTCTCTGTTTCAAATGCATCTTTTTTTCGTCGTTCTCTTGAAGGACACCATCATTAGGAAAGTCAGGTAAGCACGAACGTTTTCGCTTTTCTATGTCCGTTTATGTTACGATTTTTCGCGTAACTCCCTCAGGCGTTATGACTTGAAATTAAATGGCAGTTCTGAAAAGCGTGTTTATCAGATTTTTGATTCCATCCGAGCTACCGTGGTTAGAAACTTTCTGTCTTTACGGTGAATTAGTCACTTTAAACTGCCATTTTTTAGTTTTGACTGATCTTGATTGTTTTATTTACTGAAGGAAATGGTAATTCCATGTTATTCTCAGTTTAAAACAAAGAAATATTTGCCATAGCCCCTTGAGAGACATTGTCAGTAGTAGAGTCTAGTGAACACAAGAAAATTTGGGCTTTTCTATGTCAGTTTATAATGCAATTTTTCGCATAACTCCTTTTTATTTCGATTTTGATGTTGAAATCAATGACAGCCGGCTCGTATGGATTTGTTGAAGATTATTCGAAATCGTTGTGTCGTGTTTCCGTTATTTACGGGTCACCGCTCCTGCCGCTAGATAGGTCGTGGGAGTTATTTTCTTTGACGTGTAGCTTTGCCCGCAGGGGGCGGGTGTCCACCCTGTTCTCTGGCGTGGGATTCCTTTCTCCCAGATGACATGCCATCCCGACAGTGTCCTCTGTCAGCGCCTCTTTTGCGATAAGGCATGTGAGAGCCATACGTCCGATTTTACGTGGGTCGAATTCGTGTCCGGGGTCGTGTGTGCATCGTGCCGTAATAATCTTTTGGAAAGCATTAGCAGTCCCTCTTATCTGTAGTATTTTATGGCCGTGCGTGGGTCATTCCACGATCACGATAAAATCCCTGTTATTTTTAAAGAATTGATTTGAAGTTGATAAAATGATGGTACAATTCGCGATTTCATTCACTGATGCTGTGTGTTGTGTCGTTTGAATGATTTTATTGCTGCACATTGTTTGTGTACCCGGCCCAGTGTGTTTGCGTGCTGAGATTGTATCTCATTTTGTTGTTCTCGCAACCTTTTCGTTTATGGTCTTATGATGGTGCGAATTAAAATCCATTTCGTATAATATCCTGTTTCTATGTAGAAAGGACGTGGCCTTGAAAATGGACCCCGTTTTATAATATACGCTAATGTCTTAGCCTAAATATATCGTGCTTTCAAGTTACGTTCGAGAATAATATTTGCAATGCACATAACTTTGATTCCCTTCTACGGTGTGCATTGCCAATTTGGCATCTTGTGCTGTCCTAAGTAATGTTTTCTCGTAATGACCGGGAAATTTGGGCAGACAATAATTTTCTGTTAACTGTTGAAAATTAAGAAGATTTTTTCGTCGTGAAAGCAATAATTTTAAGGTAAGGGAGTGATGTCATATAATATCCGACAGTAATAAACGAGTTCTATCTAAAACGAGCTATCTATCTAGCACAGAGGTCAACGTTTTGGGAAGTAGTTAGTCAATTTTGTTTTCGGCATTAGTGTCAAATTCGAGTCAGAATGGTTGTGATGGAATGGATAGCCTAAACTATTGTATACCTTCTCTTGTATTCGTTTGTGTTTTTATCCAAGCAGTAAATAGAAAACGCAGAGGTTTGACGCTTTTTCGTGCATTCTTTTTCTTTTTGTTGTGCAGTAATAGAACTTAGTGGGACTGCGGAAGATATCCGATTCCGTTGCCCTGTCATCCACGCTTGATTTACAACGTCTCTGAAATCAAGGCCTTTGGTAGCCAGTGTAATCAAGTTATAACCTCTTCAGACTCTTCTGTCTCCGGGAGCATGTGCTCAAGGAATGCATCAGAAAATGTGCACGGCGCTGCAAAACGTCACCAAGGGCATTTAAATATGTACCTATACTCTCCTGACATTTACCGTTAAACGGAATAACTGAGGAAAGGTGAATCGCTGGCAACACACTGGTTAGTTGTCTTGAAGGAAATTTCCCGTGACGTTTACGTCACATGGGGTGTGAAGAAGATAAGATACCTATTCGTAGAGATTGACTTATTATTATTATTGCTAGGGTAATTACCGGCTAAGGTAGGCTTAAATGGAATAAAGTGAAAATCCTCTGGATTGTAACATATTCCGGGCTCTGTCTACCTATACCTTCTATTTCTTTTCATATCAGCGTATATTCTTCCCTTCTTCATCCCATCCATAAAACTTATCCTCTCTTTTCCCCTTCCCTATTTACCCGATATCTTCGTCCTCATAACATCCTTGAGCAACCCTTCGCCCCTCAGTACCTCCTCCAACCTACTTATCCTCTTCCTAATCTCTTGTAGAAGTCCATGATGCTTGCGAATTTCATTGATGTAGCTCCAATAGAATTTGGAGATTGAATCTGTTATTTCTTCTCAGGTTTAGTACTTACTCGATGGATCACGGTTATTAGTATTAGGCAGTTGCCATTGCTAACGGTTACCCGGTTTACTCTCATTCCGTCGGGCCAGTTATTATTTTCGTTCTTTTTTCGGGAGTAGCATGTTCTTGCCGTGCCCGAGTCTAGAGGAAATACCGCCCGCAGTGGTTGGCGTCGTTGGATTTTCTCACAGTCCCCGACCGCCGTTATGTTCAATGCCTCGTCTCCCTTTACCCGCCCTCTCTCACCTTCTCCCCTCTCCACAGTTCGCATTTCGCCCGGGGATTCGTTTAGGTCGGGGATCTCGTCGCTGATGTTCGTCCTTTTGCCTCAAAAGAGATGAAATGGAAATACCACCCCTTTTATTATCACGACTGGGAGAAAAATCGAGTTAGCCATTCTTCTCTCAGCTTCTTTGTCTCCAACCTTACTCTCTCACACTGTTCACCTCAGTTCCCATTCCTTTGTTCCCTCCTTACTGGCTGTAATTGTCAAAAGGCCTTGGGCAGGGCGGAATGTGGTGAGGATCTTGGTTTGTGTGATCCTTGATCTGCAGAAATTTAAATATATTTTAGAATATTCTTTATCGTTCGGTATGATTTGCTGGGGAAGCTTGAATGGGTTGACACAGATGAATTCTTATACTACCCTCTCATTGGCGTCCCTACAATGTTCGACATGCATTTAATTTTAATGGAATGGGTAGCTTTGAACATGAGCATGCAAGTTATATTGATATTTGTTTCGGAATCATGGTAGTCTTAGTTAACGTGATCTTGATTTGCCGTATCAATTCATTTAATGAATCTCTGAAGTATTATATCAACGTCTCTGAAGTATTCTACTAATTAGATCCCTGTTCAAGGAGTTCTATCATACGCATCCTGCATAAAACTGTCGATTTTCCAACATTAAGTACGTTCTATACTTGAAGAATCCCTAATGATAATACTCGTCGTATTTTGTGCCTTGTTCATACCATCCAATATTTATACTGCTCTTCCCTCCTCTCGTGTTTGCATTGAAAGGAGGTTTGCATTGAAAGCTGTCAGGAATTTTAAATGATTTATTAAAAAATTGAGATTTTACTCCTGGAACTGTTTCTATTGCATAAGGAGCAGTTAGGTATTATGTTTTCAATTTTAGGAAGTATGTAGACACATCACTTTCAACGATGTACAACTCGTGCTAGGCTCCATTATAGAAAGGGTAATTATCATGTAGCTATAGGTTATTCTTTCAATTAGGCTTTAAATAATTTACCAGCGAAAATATTCTTTCTTACATCTTGCGAAACCATACATTTAATTTTATTTGCGAATGCATTTATTACTAGCGACGTCTCATATTTTGCGTAATAAGTGTTAACTTTTCTTCGAAGAAGGACATGTATTATGCATGATTTTATTTCCGTGTCGCCTTTTGTGACTTCAGTCGATCTCATAGATCCGGAGAAGTTATGACTTTTCTGCGTATAGAGAAAGCGTTATGCATAATTTTAAACTTTTAATACATCCTCGTACCTTCTTTCGAAGAAGTAAAACTAGAGACAATATTTGGTGAGCTTTATCTTTTTTTCTTCTTCTAAGAAAATCGCATTTGAATTTATACGTTCCAGTACATGGAGAGATGGTGCCGCCTCGTCGTGTGCCATGTAGTTAGTTATTATTCGATGTAGTAGATATCTCAGGGAGCGGCGTGAGATGTTGGAGTTCACCTATAAATGTCTGCTCGCGAGCAACGAGAGGGAGGGAAACACGGCCTGCAACTCTCCTTCAAGCCCTGCCTTTTCCTACTTTACGAGGTCCAACTATAAAAACCTCGCCAATGCAAACCCATAATACCGCCATGGCCGGAGTCCACCTCCTCCCGTAATTGCTCAGTTCCCCCCGTAAGTGCCGCGTAAACTTAGCAAACAAACCGTATTCCCCAATAAAGTCTGCATATCGGCCGGATAACGCCAAGGGGAAGCTACCGTGTAAGGGAAACGCGGAGCCGCGGCACTACCGCCGTCCCTGGCGTGGAGGGAACTCAAGTGGGAAGTGTTTTAAGGGTTTTTATCTTCTGGGTCAAGGTTCAACCCTCCGCTGTGGTGAAATTTGGAGCCGACCTTGTACTTCGCCCGTGTCCAATGTAATACGTGCTGTCCAACGTGGTTACACGTCTCTTTGCTTTTGGAATGTTTTACCTTTTAGGCGACATCGAGATGTTGCATGAGGTAACGAGTGATACGCATGAACACATTGTGGTAAGGGCGTTATGAACTCCATATTCCGTCGAGCGTGTATTTGAAGGGGCCAGCGCTTGTAGCCTGTTTTGTTTCGATATGCTGCAATATTAAATGAAGAGGATTCAAGCACGATGTGGTGGATTGGAATTAATTTGAAGATGGTGTAGTGACATCAAATGATGCGTCTCTATCCAGTTAATCGGGGAAAAATGGCAAGTTTGTTGGCATTCAGAAAGCAAAATTACATTTCAGCAAAGGGCCCTTATGTGCTTTTTATTATAGCTTGACTCTAATGAATTGCCTTTATTCCTCAAATAGAGTTAACCTATTTAACCACATCAATTGTCCTGCACCTCTCTGTTCTCTTTTCTGCGAATTATTTTTTGATATCTTTTTTATTTTGTTGACATTTTGCGTAAACATTTTTTTTTTACGTTTTGCGTAAACATTTGCAAGCCTTCGTTTTGCTTGGTTGTGAAGAGTAATTCTAGTTTTAGGTTGTTTTATTTTTTCAACCACTCTGGTGGTTGTATTGCCTTCGCTGTGTTGCCATGATTTACAAGCCAGGGAAGTCCCAGAAATGCGAGAAGATGTAAAATCTGTAAAAAAAACTCGAGGAAATGTTTCCAAATTTAATCAGAGAACTCCAGGGAAAGAAACCAAATATCCCCAAACATTATGGATGAGTTCTAGACTGTTCGTCAATGTCTGCTGGTGCCCCAGCCTTGATCATCGGAGCCGGGCTGAAACAAGGTAGTTATTTTAATTGGTCTGCACGTCTGAGTATTTTACCTCCTCTCCGTTTTTGATCCCCTCCCCCAGAGGTTAATTTATGTTAACTTTACCTTGAAGACCTAAATTCTCATTTTACGTGTCGTTATCAGGATTGTTATAGCTTCCACTTCTGAACAGTGAGTCGTGTATCATCTTTATTTTACTTTTTAAGAAGTTTTAGTCATTGGGAGGCTTACCTTTTTGCCCAGTCCAGTTGTTTTTCAATACGTTTGTAGGGAACTAAAGTCAATTATTCCAGTCAATCATTGTAATGTCAATTCGATGTGCGAAGCTTCGATATGCCGTGACACGGAATGTCTGATAGAGGTTGTGCAAGTGTAGAATTTAAGCTGATTCAGAGTTGAGAGGGGAAACCTACCTATCTTTTCGACCGGATTTCGTGAGACAATTCGGATTACTTGAGCTCGCGAGTTTCAAATCAATTGACGCTTATCTTCCGACGCTATTAGCTTAAAAGCTCCAAATCGGTTGGCAACCGCCCCAGTAATTAGTGTTCCCTTTCAGGGAAATTTATGATAACGTCTCAGATCCCTCTGCAATGGTTTACGGCGCTCCTTACAATTCTTGAAAACCGGTAAAACTTGCTGAAGTTGCCTCTCAGACTTTTCCTTGGCTTTGGTATGATTTGAGAATTTATCCTTTATTTTCACGGATATTCTGAAAAATGCCAAGCTCTATTTGACAAAATATTTGACTTTGCCGTGTAGTTTTTAAGTAAGTTTTTAAGGGTACTGTACTGTTTCACTTCTTTCAATTTTCTGAAGTAGGCATATTCACAGTGCTTATTTATTCTTCTTTAAATATTTTATCTCCTTGTCCTGATTTAACTGAATTAAAGCACGGTGCTACAGATGCTCCAGGAGGCAGATTAATTTAGAAAATGAGTAAAATCTTTACTAAGAGACTAGAAGTGCTGCGAGATACCCCAAGTAAAATAGTGAAAGGAAATATTAGGGAAGACTTACATGGAGTTTATTTATGTGTGATTCCAAATCTTGGTCTATGAGGAATGAGGATGGGCGTAGATGTTGGAGGCTTTTCAGATATGAGTGTGGAGAAGGACGGAAAATATAAGCTTGGAGATATTGATAATTGGATGGGAATGACGAGGAGGTATTGAATGTGTTGGAAGTGGAAAGGAGGAGTCTACTCTGAACGTAGTCCTTCCATCAGCTACTCGTCCGCAACAGTTTTTCACGAAGCGTGCAGCTTTCCTCGGTATTATGCTTATTTCGGATATATCAAATCTATTTTAAGTGTCCCAAATGTTCGTGGCGTACTCAAGATGTGGCCTAACTAGAGCGAGTAATATCTCTTTTTTTACTTTTTCATCCTTGAACCTTCCTATTACTCGCTTGATAAGTCCTAGTCTCTCTAATTTAGCGTAACACGTCGTGCGTATCTCCTCCTAAGGTCTATAGCTAAGGTGATTCGTTGGTATTTGAGTTATTTCTTCGCCCCTTTGTATGGGTATATCAGGGGTGCACTGTTGTGCATTTATCAATGTTATGTTCGAGTTTCCTTAATTTTGGGGATAGAAATTCAGAACCTATCGTGCTATATTAGCCACATTTCCTTCTTCGTCACGTAAGTCAGAATGGGGGAAGGTACACACGATGCGAAAATGTCAACCATAACGCGTTTCCAATCGTTCCGATAGTGAGGGAGGCTCAGGGGTCAAGTTGCCGCTATAAAAGGTTAAAGCGGGCTCCTTTAACCCTTCACTCTATTTAAGCCCCCTCACGGCAGTTTTCACTTCCGCGCGATTGGCCCCAGAGTTTCAAGGTTGGACCCATCGTCGTCTCCCCCGATCGAGAGAGAGTCCCCCACTCGATCGGATCTCGATGCGACGGAAGGATAGGGTAGAGGGGGTCAGCTGGGGTTACCCGGGTGTCGGGAGGTGGCCAACATTTTGCACCCCCCCTCCTCTATACTTTGCCTATTTTGCCCATAACGCCATCTCTCTCTCTTAACCCTCGCTGACTCCTTTATATACTCCGAGGGCCCCTCTAATTCTCCTTCCGCCGCCGTTGCCAAGTGCCCTCCACAACGACCCTCTTTAGTTTGTGCTGACTCCGCACCTTCCTTTTTATCGCCGCGTTCTCCATTCTCTTCCCCTTCTCGACGCCTTCTCTTCCCCTTCTCGATCTCCAGCCGCGACCCACCTCCTTGTACCTCGCTTCTTTTCCACCAACCAGTCATGGTGGCGGCCCCCTTGGAATCTTTTAAAACGGGAAAACTACTTGAATTCACTACCCCGCTGCAAAATCCGAGAATTCTCCCGGATTTTGGCATGATTTTTAATTTTTGTCTTCAGTTTTCCAATTTTTCTCAGAACTGAGAGTAGTCCACTCATTAAGGTTGGCATACATGGATATAAGATTGCCTGTATTAGTCTTTCAAATAACCTACTGGAACGACTAGATATATTGGTATAGTTTGAATGGTATTTTTAATTAGCATGGAAAACTCATACCTTTCTAGCCGATTCTTAGAATAATATTCAGGAATTTATCCCGATGTATCACTTATTAGGGGTAATATTCCGGTCAGGGTGGCGTTATATGGAAATGGATTAAATCTACTATATACTACATCCGCACGTCTGTGTCTCCTTACACTACTTCCTCCTCTAACAATGTGTACGTCTTACCTCTCTTCATTTCAGCCAGAAGACCTACTCTCTTTCCTCCCCTTCCCCAATTACCGAATATCTTCCCCTGTATCGCGACCTTCAGCATCCCATCGCCCTTCATTATTCGTCCCAACCACCTATTCCTTCTCCTAATCTCCTGCGGTAGTTTTCTCTACTCACCCAGCAATTCAATCTTTTCGTAGTTGGTCTTCTTTTCCTTCCATCGTAATTTATCCATTATCCCTCTTCCACCAACATCTCAAACGCGACACGGAATGGTCATGTTATTTCTCAATATAAATAGCTGGAAAATGTTTGGAGGGCGAATTAGTCTTGCTTCAATAAATTGAATCTTAATCCATGCTGATATTAGATTACTTGTGCTTCATACCTATATATTGATTATTGCATCCCGATTTTCTTTGCTCATGCTCCAAATAAAGCATCTCAGCTGCTTGTTGTATAAATTTCTTCTAAAAATTTTCTATTCAGAGGCAGTACTGTAGTCTTTGTTGCTGCGTAGCATAGGGTATTACAAAAACTTCCTTCTATTTTTCGAGGCATTGATTTGCTCAGTACTTCTTTGAAATGTTGTAATTTTTTTCTCCTCACTATGCTCGCTTTAATTTGTTCGTTGCTTGGTTAATAACAAGAAATCATGATTTCCCGTAAGTGACTCTGAAATGTATCGAATTTCCCCCAAAATGTAATTTTCCTCCGGTATAACCTGTAAAAATCTCATAATAGTTCTTTTGAAGTACTGCCTCAGTGGTACTGCATTAAATGGAGTGGGATTCATCAAGTGAATATTTGGAAGGACATCGGACGAAAATTTGAACGAGAGACGTTATCTCACTCTCTTTTGGCCACATCTCGAGTGCGCCTCAAGCATTTTGGACCCAGCACAGAGAGATTTAATCCACGAGCTTGATGAGATACAAAGGACAACCGCGTTTCTTGTTAAAAACTGCCGCGAGTGACTAAAAGTGTGAAAATACTACTAAAAGGACTGGGTAGGTAGCTGCTGGAAACTTGATGGCTACACATTAAACTGAGGATACAAGAGAAATGCTCGTATCACGAGTTTCAAGTCCACGTGATGGTTGTTGTTTTGGCATGGTATTGTACCTCAAAACTACATCTGTAGGGCCAGCGAAAGCCACAAAATAAGAGAATTTCCCTGTCGAACTGATAGGTTTATTAAGAATCATGCGGAAGAAGAAATTCTACAGTTAAGAATTATGAATGCCCACGCATCATCCACGACTACAACAAGAGACATATTCGGCTTAAACACACTCACTACTTATCGCTTCCCTCTCCCAATTCCTTTTCATTATACCCTACTTATTTATAGCTAGTATCCTAATAGCACCCGCAACCCACCAATGCGGTGGCTTCTGAGGAATTATTAATACGAGAAATCGATTGAATCCGCCTTAGGGATCATAATTTGTAAACCATCATGTTAAAACGAGGCATTAATCAAACGAAATTTCCCTCCCTCTACGTTTCTTCTCTCTCCCAATCCGTATTTCTTCTTCAATATTCCGATGACATGAAGTCACTATCAAAAACTTAAGTAATGAAATTTTCTATGACCAAGAAAGCGAGTATCATCATGAATGTACGAGGGCACAAACTAGAGCAGGTAGAACATTTTACTTACTTGGTTAGTTTGTTGGAGGTGGAAAGCGTAGTAATGGGGACTGAAGGAAGAGAATAGCGTCGGAAAATGAGGTGTTTGCCAGGAAAGAGAGCTTATGACAGCATGTAGGTAAAAATGTGAAGAGAATACTGGGAGAGAGTAAATGGAGTGTAGAGTTGAATGGTGCAGAAACGTGGGCTCAGAGAAGAGATGGTGAGAATTGACATGAGACTTCTGAGATGTGGCTGTGCGGAATAATGGAGAAGTTATAATTAACGGAAAGGAAGGGGAATGAGAAGTGCTCGGTATGGTGAGTGAGGAGAGGAAACTGGTGGAGAGTATGTGGTTTGAGCAGGTACTAAGGGTAGATGGTATGCTGAAGGCCGTGGTGGAAGGGAGGATGTTGAATAAGTGGTGAATGGGAAGGAGAGCTCTGTGTATGGGATGAAGAGACGTTCACGTATGCCAAGCTGAATAATGAAATCGTGTAAGGAGGCACTTGGGGACGAAAAGGATTAGTGTAGATATTCCTTCTTCCATTTGATCCCTTCCTTAACCGGTTGATCACTTCTATAAATGATAGTCTAATATTCCATGGCAGGGTTTTTTGACACCTCATGCCACGTGTGATAACATTTAACATGGAATTCCGGTGGCCATAATACTGCACCTTCTCTCCACTCGCACCTCCCCCCCTACAATCATACTAACCCCACCGCACTTCATCTCTTTCCTCCTCTTCCACTACCCTCAGTCCTTAGAGGAAAAGACCTACCCACTCCGTTAACCTCCCAATCGCCCGGGGCTCGACCCCTTTACCGCCAAGTGGAAGGCAAGGGGAGAGGGTGGGAGTTGAGGGGCACCGGCAGGCGTGCCACTCGCTTTCTCCTTTATTTTTATCCCGTCGAGTGTGGGTGGAGAAGAGGGGTTTGCGGCGTACTCATTTCGAAGGCCTCTCCACACTCTTCTGTCTTCTGCCCTCTTTCTTTTGCTCTCCTCCGTCTTCTGTATCTCCCTCTCTCTCCTTTCGTCTCCTCTTTTCTCACCTCTCCCAGCGTCCCTCCCGAGTCACGTGGTGTCCTGGATTATTCATTCCCCGGTTCTTCAACGGCGGCGTCCTTCGCACCACGTCGTTCTTTATTATTTTTATCTTCATTTTTGTTCAAGTGGGAAAAATGTGACCGCTTGATGAAATGACCTGACCTTTCTTTTCCTTCTCCGCCCTTGTTATGGTCCGTTGAACTGTTTGTTCTCGATCTCTTATGTTCTAACGAGTCGCGTTCTCTTCTCTTTGCTTTTTTCAAAGAATCCGATTGCGTGGTAACTGAGAGGTACCTATCAATTAACGAGTGTTTTTAAAGAGTAGAGTATTTTTTACGTGAATACGTTTTAAAATTTGACCGAAAAGGACGGAAACGGCGGTGTAATATTAGGAGGGCAATCTACTCTGACAGCATACCTTCATAATCTACAAAAATATTTTAATGGATGTGCTTCGTTCGATCTGGTAGGCGTGTACAATGCGAGCATGACCTTCAGTGTACGCCGCAAATGCGCAAGTCAGGGGCCTTTTTGTCAATGTTGGCCATTTTGGACGTTAAAAGAAATTCCCGCGCGATGCATCTCCCGATTTTTATGTACTAACGCGCTAATTTTGATCCCAAACTGAAATCCTTGTCTAGTTATTATCCATTTCTTCAAAAAGCCAGTCTTTTTACAATATTTGTCGGTGGCAAGTCAAAATTAGCCATGAAGTTTCTAGTAAATTTTCTAATATCGTTCCATACTTGCCGAAAATCTCAGGGATAATACTCACGGGAACCCATTTAATTGGAAAGGGCGTCTTATACGTGGTGCGTGTAGCAAACGACCTCGTTAGCACCTTGGCTTCTCCTAAATTTTACCCGCAAAAGCATATGTAAATCCCACTGCCCTGTCCCCGTCAAATCTACACCTGGCTTTTTTCTATGCTTATTACTCAGTCAGTGACTTTTAATCAACTCATTTACCATAGGCATGCCAGCTAAGTCTTTGGCTTTGGTTTTAGACGCTAGATGCTGGGGTAATCCATATTGCACTGTCTAAACAAGAATCTAAATCCTCAGAGAACGCAATATTCATGCCCAAGGTAGGATTCAAGCTAACGCGCTTAGGGGTTGCCTGACTCACGCGTCGCCAACCTGGGTAATGCGGTCGATCCTTGTCAACGAATCTATCTTTTAAGGCTTTATGTGAGATGATGACAGAGGCGGGTAATCATTTCATTCTGAGGGAGTTTAGAAGCTATCAAAAACTCGGGTGGAATGTTTGAGTAATATCGTGCTATCCGAATATTCCCTGAAACGATTAAGCTACATTTTTAATTCTTTGATTTTCCGCCTAGATTTTTGTCCTCCAAGAATGCGTACGTGACTTACATGGGCTCTATGCTGTAATGTTTTTGGTCACAGTGGGTGTGATATACTGTAAGAAAGTGAAAATTAGTTAATCCAATAATCCATGTCTGTAGTGAAGTTAAGATAAATTCAAGAAAAATATACTGCAAATTATGAAATTTTTCTTTATCTTATTCAATACCAAGTCTAGTGTAGGTCATAGCTGTTGAATGTAAAAATGAAAGAATTTTTATTGTATTATTTTCCCTTACTGCGTTTTTTCAATGTGATATTTATTCCATGGAAAACGTCTGCGTTAACTTTCTCAAGATTTAATTGAAAAATTTCGTAATATATTCTGGAGTAATTCATTTTGCTGGTAGTTAATTTGAATATTTCCTATATCCTTGCACTCCGAGAATTTCCTTCTAGTTCTCGCAAACGTTGAAAGCGTTGGTATGTTGGGTCCGTAATTTCATAGGACTTCGTGAACTTTCAAGTTAAGCCACATCAAATGAAGTTCATGTATGCAAAGCAGTGAAACTTAACTTGGCTCTAGTTTTTCGACCTCTTTTCCTATTATTTTAGTTTTCGCAGGTAGAGTGAAAAATATAAAATTGAAAAAAATTTACACTAATTACACCTTATTTCACTTAGATCCGTTGATTGTCCGGTATTTATATTGAGTGAGGGATGGAAACTAATTTATAAGACATAAAGAAGTCAGCTTTGGTTAAGACTGTTAATTTGTGAGTGCGCGGCTTTCCTCTTTCGGTTTATTTTTAGTCCTTCCGGAAAATTTAAAAGCGTCATCTCTAAAGTTAGTATAAAAACAACTATTATGGCAATGCCAGTTAGTTACAGGGATGAAAACATTGTGTACAATATGCCTTAGTTTTGTATTCAGAGAAGGGTAAAACATGTGTTAGGGTTTCAGACACGTTAAAAACGGAATTTGGTATGTGGTAACCGGCGTGTGGAGGAACTGTTGGTGAGAAGGTGCTAAATCGTAGCGGTTAGCGTCGACTGGGATTCTTACGGGCGCCTTGATCCCGAAAACGTGTCTTCAAGTGAATCTAAACACAAAGGAATTAGCGGTGGAATCAATGTGGTCGCGCGCTTCTCCCACCCCGTCCGCTCCGGCCCCAAATCTCCTCTCTCTCTCTCTCTAGTGTATCGTCCCAAATGCTGTCGCCTCACCGGTTCTCTCATTTCGGCTCCCTCGCCCTCCGATACCACCGCCCTGCGGTCGACTTCGACAGAACGCAGCGCTGGTAGTTGGGAACCCGTCGAGCCCAACACATCCCGCGGCGGTTTTACACCGGAGATATCCTTCATTCCCGCCTCGTACCCTGTTCACTACTTACAGCCTAACTCAAATAGCCGCGCGGCCGTTCCAATTTACGCGATAGCCTCCACCCCATCTCATTCCTCCCATCTCATTCCGGCGCTTAGATCGCCCTGCTGCATTCGTCCTATGTGCCAAATCTTCCCGGTCATGGCTCCAGAGACGTCCGGCTCTCGTGGGTGGATGTACGAGGAATATTTAATGAATTCGCATCAGCAGTTTTCAACCCCAAGGTCCATTTTATGATTGAGGTGAAGTTTGAAAATTTTTTATGTAGGATAGGTATTAACGGATGTATTAATAGCCGAGAAGACTTACCGAGGAAGACTAGGTAATAATTATTATTATTCGAGGTGTTCTACCGGTTGAGGTAAGATCAGATGGAAGATATTACATATAGATATTTTAGGCTTTACAAGCGCAGGGTCTTCTCTCCTTACACGATTCCATTCTTCAGCTCAGCGTACCTTTATCCTCTCTTCATTCCCTCCATGTAGACAATTGTCTTTCTTCCCCTCCCTCGTTTACCCTACATCCTCTCCTCTATCACGACCTTCAGCATCCCTTCGCTCCTCATCACCCGTTCCACCCACCTACTCCTTTGATTTTCCGCTTGTAGTTTTCTCTCTTTACCCATTATGCCGGGCGCTTCCTTGTCCTTTCTTCTATCTTCATTTTCGTCCATAGTGCTTCCTCCATCCTCTTCCACTCCCACACCTTAAACGTCTGGAACCTATTCTCTTCCTCTTTCCTCTCTGTCTACGTTTATGCACCGTACAGCGCAACACCTCCTATTAGACTCTTACATCAGGCAAATTATAAGTGTCGAGCAAATGATGAGGGATGTTGAAATAAATGATTCTAAAGAAATGAAACTAATAGCCGATAGAAGAGTGGAGTGGAGAGCTTCTTCCAACCTATCTCCGGATTAATGACCGCCGATGGTGACGATGAGTCCTTTTCTGAGTGATTCCCAGGAAGTTGAAATCGAATATTTTCTATTTTGATATCTAAGTAGTGATTAGCGTACGAAACGGTAACAGAAACATCAATTTGGTTGACTTCAAGCCTGCTACTTGCGTTTTCTCAGTTCTGTCAACTTAAGGAGGTTCCACCGCGACTGTGTGAGTCAAAACAAATACCTACTAAATTCCACATTTTTTATATTTTGTACAAAAAATCCTGATTTCGCTGATGGAATGTGTTACCTATGGAAAACCAAAAGTTAGGTAGTAAAAATTCAGATTATCCCACGAATGTATTTTAAATGAGCACTTTTTCCCAGTCATAGGAGCCGACTGCAGCGCCATTTTTAACGAATTACCGCATTTTGACTTCAATTACGGCATTAATTCCTCAATAATTATAAAAATAAGTTGGTAAGATCCCTATATTTTATTTTTATTCAATTTCTCTGGATGATTCCCCTCTTATAAACAGTTTTCTGCGAAAATGGCATTTATATTTTATGGAAAAATACTATTTTTCCCCGTCTTTCCCTCATTCTCCCATTGAACACTATGTAATTTCAAGTTCAATTAGAGAATAAATTAGCGTGGAAAGGTAACATTTTGTTGCTCACATCAGATAGAGGATAACTTTTTCTTCAAGTAGACAGAATATGAATAAAATGACATTTAAGTGATTATACGGTGGAACCACCTTAATGAGACTGATGCTTTTGGAGACCCTTCTAAGCGATTGGAATGCTACCTAAATCTATTACACCTGCGGTGGATGTATTAGAATGCCTGTCGGTTCCGAAGTGTCCCCATTGACGAATGTGTTATCAGTGGGGACGTCGACCAAAGCGTGGCTGGTTCTGCCGCAACTAGTGTAGACCTCTTTCTGTCACTCAAGTGCCGTTCGTTTAGTAAATCTCCCGGACGCCTACGGATGCGGTGTCGTACCATCGGTCTCCCAACTTCTGTATGTTCTCGGTATTTCCTCTATCGGCTTTCAGTATCTCGGCGTTGCGTCGTAGGCCGTGGCTTCAAAGTAAGCTATACTTTCCTGAGACTTAAAATATTTCCTTGTCCCATCATTGCACGTGTTCTGTTTTTACCTATAACCGTTACAAAGCTTTACCTTGCTTCTTTTTAAGCTCTACGATAAATTGGATAAAGTTATGTTATTTAAATGTCTTTTTGTGTTTTTTGATTGGAGTGTACTATTGTAATGTCGAGTCAATCATCTTTATTTTGAATTATGTATTTTCAGATAATTTTTCGAAGGCCAATCTCGTTGGCTCGGAACGTGGTTACAATATAATTGATTTTAATTAATCATTTTAATTGTCTCAATATGTACGTGACCAACGTTTTTATTTATCGTGAAAAAGATTAATTCTCTTTAAATTTTGGGCTGGTTTCTAGCTACATCCAGAGAAGTAGATTTTAATATTCTTTGAGCTATAGTTTATAAATTTTACATGAGTTGCATGGAATAGTGTAATGCTAATTAATTAGTTTTCTAGCACTTTTTCTGTAATCATTATGGAAGGTGCCCACGAAAGTCCAGCTTTTCATTATAATTAATGATCATTTCATTTCCGGGGGATGGAAATATAATTTTCATGAATGCTGTGGCGTGGATTTGTTATTCTTGTTCATTAATGAAATCATATAATCTGTCTTCTGAATTTTTCGTAAAAAGCTTCAGTTAAAAGTAATCATAAACAGAATGAGTGCGTTAACGTATCCGTAAAATTCAAATTGCTTCCTCTCTGTTAATCTTTTCACTTATTAATTTTAGCCTTCATTTGTCAATTGATATTACTTTGTAAGTGGTATATTTTCGTTTTGTCGTTGGGAAGGCGTGGTTAAATTTTATTTTGGAACTCGTCCTTGGTGTCGCTTTCCTTGTTTTTCTTTCCTTTCCTGGTTATCCCAATGCTCTCTTTGTGATGGAGAATGAGGAAAGTACGACATACCGCAAGGATGCAACTTGAAACAGGGCCAGAAGTCCTTGGGGAGGAAAGGAAGACGGATGGTAAAATCATAAGGCGAGTTGGTTAATGGAGTTAGTAATTTAGAGGGTAGGGAATTGAAGGCCCTATTCTGGTAGGGAGAATGATACC